>OX439005.1:50955181-51517601 GCA_949316495.1 Amphiduros pacificus
GTGTGTAACTGGCCTGCAATAATAGGCTGGTTTCCTGGAGGGTGGGTGGGTGGGTGGTAGCAGGGTCAATACAGCAGCAGCACCATATCCCTACCACCCCCCTGGCAGGGCCCAAATACTCACAACAATACATCCTCCCAAATAATAGGACGTTTCTTATTGAAATGAAACCCAATATGATATGCTAAATGAGGCATAGAGAAGCGTAGATGAGGTGAGGACTGATGGTTTACTGCAGTGTGGCAGGCCATGTGGTGTGCTTGGCATCGCAGCTCACCTGAAGAACAGATACGACAAGCTGTACTGCATCACGTACAATCAATATGGAAGCTCAGCCTGACACCCATCTAACATTGCATAAAACAACAATTTACTCCCACTCTCCCTTGGCTTATCATATTGTATGTGTTCTTGTGTCAATTCACTCTGTGAAACTCAAACCTTTTCGCTATAGTAACCCACACCTACAACGGATGTAGTTAAACACCACCCACATCTTATTATAAGTTTTACCTTTCATAACATAATTCTATTTGTAGAAATGTTTCTAAATGTAGTTATTATTACCAATCTTGTCTCAAACTTCCTGGCCTTACAGGATAAGGGCATACCTCCCGGCCTTATGGGATAAGAGCATACCTCCCGGCCTTATGGGATAAGAGCATACCTCCCGGCCTTATGGGATAAGAGCATACCTCCCGGCCTTATGGGATAAGAGCATACCTCCCGGCCTTATGGGATAAGAGCATACCTCCAGGCCTTACAGTATAAGGGCATACCTCCCGGCCTTATGGGATAAGAGCATACCTCCCGGCCTTATGGGATAAGAGCATACCTCCAGGCCTTACAGTATAAGGGCATACCTCCCGGCCTTATGGGATAAGAGCATACCTCCCGGCCTTATGGGATAAGAGCATACCTCCCGGCCTTATGGGATAAGAGCATACCTCCCGGCCTTACAGGATAAGAACATACCTCCCGGCCTTACAGGATAAGGGCATACCTCCTGGCCTTATGGGATAAGAGCATACCTCCCGGCCTTATGGGATAAGAGCATACCTCCCGGCCTTACAGGATAAGAACATACCTCCCGGCCTTACAGGATAAGGGCATACCTCCTGGCCTTATGGGATAAGAGCATACCTCCTGGCCTTATGGGATAAGAGCATACCTCCTGGCCTTACAGGATAAGGGCATACCTTCCGGCCTTACAGGATAAGGGCATACCTCCTGGCCTTATGGGATAAGAGCATACCTCCTGGCCTTACAGGATAAGGGCATACCTTCCGGCCTTACAGGATAAGGGCATACCTTTGGGCTTACATTATGATCAGTTACCTTGGTCTATCAGTATAATCATACCTCCTGGCCCTCCAATAAAAACAAAGCTCAACATTAAGTACTGGCCCAGTGGCCCTGAAGTGATTTTTGAGCCAATATGAGATGTTAGAGTTTTAAATTCTACTGGCTCTGTATGTTGTAGACATTTCTTATATAAATATTTTCATAATTGTATGCCAGTAGATTTGAAAAACAGTCAAGTGGATCTTAGATCTTCTTTGCATTTTTGGGTAAATGACTGAAATTCTTCATGCCAAGGCCTAATAACCATATCTCCTGGCTTTATTTTGCTCAACCAATGGGTAAAATTTGTCTGCACTTGATGGCAACTGGGACTTGGCACCCGTGCCATCACCGAGCAAGATGCTTGTAGATATACTATACAATACACTTACTATGCACCAGACAATCTGGTGCTGCCTGCCAGACTGCAATATCCCAAAGGCCAAGGCTAAAAATTCTTTGTAAAAATATGAAACTCTTGGTTTATCACATAATGTATCAAGTAGAGCATTATCTCATTCTAATTTAAGATTCCAGAATCCAAAACAATCAAATTTCAGATTAATTTGCCATGAAACATTGGAAATAACCAAATCTCAAAAAATCATTGTTTCATATGATATGTGGCAATGCTGGAGCAAATGATTGCAAAAAGATTTCATTAAAATCATTTGCAAGAGTCAATATAAAAACATTTCCTGTTACTCCTGCATTTATCATTTCAGTCTTTACTTTGTGTAAATGATTTGTATTTTGTGAAGGGTAATTTTTAGCGATGTCCTTGAATTGTTCAACTCTCTGTTCTTGGTTTGCCTGCTCCCTGTCTAATTCCTAGCCTAATGGCTACAAAATATTGCAATTCACACCTATGCATGTTTGAACACAAAATTTAAACCATTGATATCTGAATCAATTACTGGGTTTTGGCTTTAAGAATGTACATTGTATAGTCCATATGGCTGTGTACAATAAAAACATTTTCATTATCTGATCTGTATTATTCATAATATAATCATATTGAGATTATTGCAGATATCTGTGCAAGGTCAGTACTTGCCGGCCTCATAATAGGAAATAGGTCACTGTCAATATGGAATTAGGCCCCATCTGTTATGTATTGTAATTTAGGTCCATATGATTTCCTGGATATCATGATATACATATTTTTATAAATTATATATTCACACCTAAAAGAATACATATGTGTGTATATATCCTATATGTATATAAACATGCATGTACTGGTTGTTAAATGATCAAGGTTCTAGAGAACTACAAGCTGGGTCCATTGCACTGGGTCCATTGCACTGGGTCCATTGCACTGGGTCCATTGCACTGGGTCCATTGCACTGGGTCCATTGCACTGGGTCCATTGCACTTCTTCTCAACAGTCCATATTGTAATAACCAAAAGCTCATAGCATACCTCCCCGCCATATAAGGCCTGTGTTCTGACAGAAATTACACTATTTTTTTATGGGGATTTCCTACAAATGGTCATATCTGTGGTGACGTGCATGTCTATGACCTTTTAAGAGTATACATTAACCATCTATGACCTCATAATGTGAAGAAACAGGTCATCTGTATCCAGCCTTCTGAGGCCTCAACCTGTTCACTGGCCTGGCACTTATGGTCAATATCAGCATTCAAATTGGGTGCTCATTATTATTCATTAAGACACAAGAGTTTTCAGTGCTATAACAGCTAATTTCAGGGAAATTAAATCATTTTATGCCTCGCCCTGTCTTGTTACAGAGATCAAAAAGAGTCACTTCATATAGCATAAAGTAACTTTATATTAGTTTATGTTTGGCTATAAGTCCAAGTGAAAGTGCCCTATCTAAACGGGACACGCAGTAAATTTCCTTCAATCAATCCTAAGTAATCCCATCATTGGAGAGGGTGTCATCGTGAGCCAGATGCAAAGCAGAGTAGGTCATCTGTGGTACAACTTGAATGCCATATGACTTTCATTTGAAATAATATTTTTTTCTTAAATAAATTCCAAATTCTGTGTCATTCAATGAAAATAATAATTTTTTTCTTCAATAAATTCCATAACCTGTAAATTCAGTTGATAGTGTTGTTTCGAGATTTGTTTGAAACTGCACTAATCTCTTTTTATTCGTTCACATATATCTCATACGAGTTATTAGAGCTTCCCAAATAATCAATATATTAAACAGTCCACCACTGCCTCACATCCTACATTTCATCTATCATATATAATGAACATAAATTATGTATCAACTCCAAACACAAGAATCCAATATTTTCTTTCCCTTGTGGGCTATACTCTGAAAACATGAACCTGATGATTCAATATTAAAAATCTTCATGTGTCTAGGAGAAATCAAACTGCAACTTTCCTTTCAGTATTTCCTGTGCTATGGTTTGGAATTTCATAACTTTCACTTTGATGATGAAATCACATAAATTTCATAATCACCTTGCAGGCAAAACTTGCATCCATTTATTAGTATAGTCTTTTCCATGTTCATATAGCTATTTATGATATCGGTTTCCCTCCCTGCACAGCTGACAATTTCACACAGTTACAACTATTTATTACTTTATCACTTAATCAGTAATTTAATCTTCTTTGACCCTTGAAACCGCAAGAAAGAAGCATTTGATCTGTGATCATCTTTCTCTGGAGGCAACAAAACTGACCAATAAGAAGTCAGCCACAGTAGTCTAATATATGATAATTGATGATATGTTTGGTCTGAAATTATTAGCGTTAAGACCATGAGCAATTTAAAATAATGATAATTGAACTATCCATACTCTCTCCCCTACTTAATTAGCGATGTACACTTTCAATATCAACAATTGGGATAGCAACCAACCATCAATGGCATCATATCTCATGTTGGTATAAGAAAGCTATCTAGCACACTATAGGCAATATCATATCAAAAAGAACCTGCCACGAGGATATAATGCCCAACTCTTTTCTTTCTTCTGAGAATCTTTCTTTTGCATGATCAGATAAGTAAATTTAAGATAACCAGATATGGGAAACCATTGGAAGTCTGTGGGAAAACTGATTAAAGTGAGACAGCTACAATATGCCAACTTTTGCGGATCTGTTACAATATAAGTATTGTCCTTCGTGGTTTCTTCTAAAACAGATAGCCACAAAGGTTCTCATCTTGACGTGGACAATGACACGAGTGACAGACCACACGTGCGACTGGGAAATGGCGCATATGAACCATGTTGAAATGGCAGACATGTAATGTATTCAAGACGATTACTTTAGCAGGTGACACAAATATGTTCACTTAAACCATGGGTTTAAACTTGTCAAAAATATTCTGATAGAAGAAGTACTTACCGAATTGACACAATAAAGTCATAAACAACGTTACAAACGACAAATATTATAACAACGTGGGTAGAAAATGGCGCTGAAGCTTGACAGGGATCCTTCCCAGATGGGTTGAAGAAAGAAGCGGAAAATCGATTCCTATGATACCAGAATCTGAAAATAAATATAAGATGACCTTAACTGATGGTTTATCTTAATCTTTTGATCACAAACAAACGAATAAACATGGATATGATGTGATGAAATCGAAAATAGTCGCCCAGATTTGACACCTACTTGTAATTCCAAACTCTGGTCTGCGCAAATGCCAAGTCACCCGGATTGAAACCTAATTATCTTTTGATAAGTGGCACAAACGCAATACATGAGCATCGGCGTAAACTTGTAGATACAAAAGTCCTGAGTGTTTGCTTCAGCATTAAAAAATGACATATCAGTTTTATCTTGATCTTTAAAACGTTAATTGAATAAATAAAGAGACCCACATCTTTGACAAGAGACGGTCGTCAGGAAAAGAGCCACCTTTGAATTGAGTTCAGTTTTATGAGTTTCTATAATGTTTCATTCCTCCCAAGAATCAGAGATATTGAAACATGTTTTAAAAGTCTCTGTTTGAGTAAAGGGATTATCATTATCGTTCCAAGAGAACGAAGACTGTGCTCTCTATGTGATAGTCAGTCTGTCAAATTTGACTTAAGACTTTGAACATCTTTTTTTTACATAGACGCGTTTCTGACAGATCAAAGCGCAATTTAAAAAGAAATCATTGCCGAAGATACTGTGTTTAGGCATGTTACATGGGAAGAAAAACCTTTCTTAATGCAGCTCTCCCTTGGTCAATAATGCTGAAAGGCCCAGACCAGGATTAACATGAATGGGTTTATTGAATGACCATTGAAA
This sequence comes from Amphiduros pacificus, assembly GCA_949316495.1. Taxonomy (NCBI): domain Eukaryota; kingdom Metazoa; phylum Annelida; class Polychaeta; order Phyllodocida; family Hesionidae; genus Amphiduros; species Amphiduros pacificus. Next base: position 50,960,765 of record OX439005.1, read on the forward strand.
TCACAAGTGATTCATATAGCATTGGATCACTTAAACTCCTTAATGTGCACAGTTATTAACATGTTGAATCTATCACTGGTGACTTGTTGTTTGTACATTTTATTAGAAATAATGGGTTAAAGCAATTTAGGAACATAATAAAACAAAACACAGTAAGTGGATATGTTTAAACAAGAAGAGGCCTCCTGCATGAATCCTGATATCAACATTTGTCATAATTGTAAGAACTCAGTTTTTCTGATTTTTTTCAAATTTATTTTTCTCTCAAAATAATTGAAATGTCTGGAGTTTTTGGTTATTGGACAGTCATATAATTTTTATGTGGTTGAATGCAATGAGTGAAAAAATGCAGTAGTAGGTATTGCATAGAAATAAATGCATTAGGTCTAGTAATTGTTTTTTTTTTCAATAGATATGTTTGCTTTCTTCAGTGGATTATGGAATTGGGATGCAGCAGTGTGTCGACCATTACTTATCATAGTAACGATTGCAGACCTATGCAGATAAAGTAGTTAGGAAAACATTAAAGACTGAATTAGTTACTGGTGAATGCCAGAATATATTTAAATGTTTCATTATTCATGTTTGATTCACAAGATAAAAATGATGTTAACTTAAATTATGCTAAAATTCATGAGTGTGCAAACAGTGTTAGAAATTTCTTCTTAGCCGGAAAATAACATGCGCCTAAACGATGGTAAAACCGGATTTTTGATAGCTTGAAATCATGGAAAACTAATACTAATGGATATGAGTCCTTCAAAATTGGTAATGAGAAGATTGGTAGCATTGACAAAGTTAAAACCTTGGGTGTAATTTTTGACTCTGCAATGAATCTAAAAAGCATATCAGCAATATTTGCAAAAACGGTTTTTTTTTCATCTTAAAAATATTACAAGAATTAGGAAATCCTTAAATATCTCCTCTACTAATATATCTTAGTGCATGCTTTCATAAAGTCAAACATTGACTATTGTAACTCTATTATAGTAGGTCTTCCAAGAAAAGAAATTGAAAAAATACAAAAAAATTATGAAATAGCCATGTGATCTTAGACTATGTAGTAATTTGAACATTTTCAAAAGAAACCTTTACAACTTCTCTTTTGAGATATTATAATATCTACAGTTCAAAAGTCTAATATGAAGATGAATATGAAACAACTTTTGATCTTTTTTGCGCGAATTGAGCGCAATGCGCTGTATACATATATCAGACATCGAGATTTGGGCGGAAATCACGCGATAGCTTGAAACGTCAGAAGCAGCCATTTTGAGTGACTGAATGGCTCAGCCTTCCAATGTGTCACAAAAAGACCCCTTTATCTATCGCATAATGCAGTAGAGTAAGTACTTTCTATATTATTTGTGATCGCAACATAAAAAGTGATTTGGAGACAAAAATCCAGGGCATTCGGTCCATTGTTAACTGAATTATTCCTCTCTTTGTTCCGTAGATTTTGACAGCCAGAGCAGTTTGATTGCTTGCAAGAGTTGGTTCTGGGGCCCCCAGCCGGCTAACTCACAACACAAGTGACATATCCCACTGCTGTGAAGACAGCGTAACGCACGAGACAACATATATACATCACTAGAACCAAATATCTACAAGCCAAGTGGCAAAGAGACTTGAAGTTTGTGGTAAGTGTTGTACTCAATCTGAGCTGTTATTGAAATGCCCCCCCCCTCCCAAACAAGGAAAAAGGTGTTCCTGGTTTTGTTTTGCACAAATATGCTGTCAAGTGGTGAATGGGAATTTTGGCAAATGAAAATATATTAGTTAATATCCACAGATATATCTGCATTTTGGACACTCAACTCTTTGTTTTGTGTATCCTATTCCAGCATATTAAGCTTTCCAGATCATCTTCATCTAAAAGATAACTTGGCAAAACCAATTGGCATACCATTGAGATCAGCTCATATTAAATACTCAAAGTTTGGTGAAATAAACCCAATAGACTGATTGTGAGTTGCCATACTACCCCATTGAAAACAACACACTGGAACTGCACAATTAACATCGGAAGTGCACAAAAAAGAAAAGAACAGTTAAATCAGGGGATGGACCATATTTCTTCCTGTTTCCTTATCTTATTTTGATATCTGCTGTACCCTTTCTGTGGACCATTTATCTATTGTGTGTTTATTATGGCACCCATTATGACATTCCAAGATTTAACAAAATTAATACATATCGATTATGGACATATTGTTCTGACCTCCTTATATACTTCTAGAGAATTTTGGATGAGCAACTTTACTAAATTTTCGCACTACTTATTTTTAATGTATATACCTGGAAAGCATTGATAAATGAAGAAATGAACAAATTTAACATTCCCATTTTATCTTTAAATTAAAAGAATCTTGGAAGTGTCATTCTAGGTAATATTATAAAAATAAATATTTAGATGGCTGTAACCCCATTTTCTCATTTATTGAAGAGCATTTTGGTACAGAACTGCAATCACCAACATTATAATGCAAGAAAGGAAAACAAATCTTTTCAATTGCATGAATAAAAATGAAAAAAAAAAATTGAGGACATAAACTGGTTATATGGTTCCATCTTGGTTAAATCACCTTATACTAAATTTAATAAAGGTGTAACAAATTTTGAAATAGTTTAAATGTCACTCAACAGTAGCAAACATATTGACCCGCCTTGTTAAAATGTAAAACCCAAATGCTCATAGAAACATTAACCTGAGCTATGCAGATATATATACATACACATATGTCAGTATTTAAATATGTGTGTGGCTCAACCAGTGGGACATAAACAGTCCTGGGATCCTGCTGACCGTCATCCTGAACTATGTTATTGATTGTGACAATCTGCTGAAGCCTCATCCATTGCTGGCCTTGTACACAATATGTGGCCATTTATTGATATAGTGTATTGATTTGAGGCTTGTTTGCATCCAAAAGTATTTTTTAGAATATAATTCATGATTAGGATTACCAGGTTCCCTACGATGTCCCAAAAGGAATTTAAAATTTTAACCTTTGACATTTTCTGTCATTCTGTTAAACTTGATGTTTTTCTCTGAAATTATATCCAGATTTTGTATTGTCAGGAGAAAGCTCAATTTTTAAAAACATTTTATTAATAGTTCTAAGGCTTTTGATAATATTTTGAATTAGTTGATAGCAGATATGTTATCTGGTGCATCAATTAGGAATCATAGTTTCTGTTCAGTGGTACAGAACAAGAGGGTGTCCAGCCTTGAGTTGACCATGATTTGACCTGCAAGAAATCTGGTCTGGTACAGTCCGTAAAGTCATATGCTCAAGCCTAACAGTCACATACTAGTACCTGGTGTTATTCTTAATACCCTTTTATCCCCCCCCCCCCCCAAAAAAAAAAAAATCAGACCCAACAATGAAAAGGATTTATTTGGTTCATTTTTTCAAGGGTATTATTGTTTTGATTATTATTTGGGAATCATGATAATCGATTGGTACTGTATGTTGTCAGATGTTGTGACTTTAATTCCAGAAATAAGGAGAGCTCAAGGTAAGTGGTGGATTGCAGATGGAGAGTTGGGCTTATTTTCAGACTGCTGATTGGACAAAGATACCAACCATACAAAATAGTGTGTATCATGAAAATGCCAGTGTTAACCATGGTGGTATAGATGAGATGTACTTCTATATAAAAAATCCAAGTGGACAAAGAAATGTAAATAATAGAAAAACAGATTATAACCATTATTTCCTCTTCATGTTTTTAATATATTTGACCATAATGGTGGATTCTGCTTCCTGATATAATATACACTACGGGGCATTTAGGGACCAAGGCATCACCAGCCTTAGCAGTGGTTTGATAGACTTCAAATATCAAAGTGTGTAAAGATTACCGGTATATACTTAGTGCTTTGAGATATCTAATTAGGAAGGTACTTGTGATAGACCAATTTTGTTTATTTTCAATTGCACTGAGCTTCATGATTACTTGTCATTTTGAAGATTTAATGCGAGCGATTTATTGTTGGCAATGAGAGAATCTTTGGGGGTAAAGTAATAACTGTCAATGGTAAACCAAGACAAATAAGTACCTTATGAAAATACAAACCCATCTCTCAAAGATGGGCAGGGTATTTAATGTAGAGTCAGGGAGCTTGAAAGTCTGGGCAATGACTTGGCTTGGGGCATTATTTGTGATTTAAGCAATGTATTTTTCATTTTACCTTCCAAGCAAGAATGTTTCCAAGCACTTGATTGCCTTGTGTTATGCAAATCCTTTAATTCAAATCACCAATTTAAGACTTTTTCCTTACATTTCCAAGTAAAGTTTGACAAAATATGATGTAAAGTTAAGAGCAATAGTTAAATGTGTTGTGAAGTGTTCCATGTTGCTTTGGGGTTTGTTGGTTGGTGGTGAGTGTTGTTGCATGATGTGTGTTGTAGTGTTTGTGTTTGATTTGTGTTGTTGTAGGGCAGTATTAAGGCCGCCGTTGTTGTAACCCCCTTCCTCCTGACTAGCTTGGACCCAGCATGTCTGCAGACTGGCAGAGGTAGGACTCACCACATATAACTCATACATCTTATAAATGTAAACATCAACAAATTGCAATCAGCATTCTTCATCTAATATGTTTCCTTACTTTTCGTATGATCAGTGTTTGGAGATAATTTATAGACATTCTCCGTCTCTGTTCTCCAGATAATACAAGTCAATTCCAGCCTTGCCAAACTCTGACCATCAGTAGCTTCATTTATTATCATTTGATGCAGATAATTAATGAAATATTCAATATTTATTTTAATTATCCAAAATTTAATAACATAAGATTATACGCTGATTTAATTAAGTTTGGGAAAATAGTCATATAAGATGATGGGTGTTTGAAATAATGTAATAGATTTCTTTCCCATGCAGTATTTATTTTTAAAATGCATGCTTGTATTTTGCCCAGTCATATTCAAATCTTGTTTTAAATAAAGTACTTTTGAATTGATGCTTTGCTTGTGTGTAGCTGCTTTGCCAACCATGCCACGCCTTTTGTAGAAGATGCCATTTCTTGTGAGATTTTTGTAACATTTTCATTTAGAAGATATCACAGCATAATATCTATGAAAGTTTTTTTTATATATTTTCTGCTTGAGTGCTTTTTTAATAGGTTTTCTGGGTGTGTGGCTTTTTATGATTGAATACCTTGTTATCAGCTTAAGATCAGGGTACTACAGACCACTATGGGAATAACAGGTCCCATAATTATCCTATGAATTGTAAACATATAAACAACATTTGATACAATGTTAATATAGTGTAACTGTTAACTGAAATAAAGATAAAAATATTTATGTTATGCAATTGCCCTTTGAATGCTGATGGGCTGTCCTAGGTATAAAAAGGATTTGTTAAAAGTTGTGAGACAGATTGCCATTGCAATGTGTCTCGGAAAAACATGTGCAGAACATTTTAATTGCAACCTCAGTCAAAATAGATATTGATTTTTGTAGCTAGTACAATCAAATAAAAGAGGCTTGTTTAATGTGCTAGAATTGATTTTATTTTTTGATGATTTGTATGTGTTAAACCAGAAATTTATTTGTATGTCGAGATCTTATAACTGACATTCCCTTTTGTATGTAGGACGTTTTAGCATTTCATCGTTATTTTTGTAATTATTTGATACATATAGAGATTCGGTTCGAAAAAAAGAAAGATAACATAATTTCAGAGTGGATATTTCTTATATTATTGATACAACCAAGTGTTTTGTTTGGAATAAGAGGTAAATATATCGGTAATATATTTGTGGATTCATCATAATACAATATCAGAGAATATAGATTGTGGGACAGTTTACTCCAAATATTAAATTAAGAAATAATGAATTAAGTTTAGTGCCAGGCATAATGATCTTTTATTGTGAGATAGGGTTCAGGTTGATGGGATATTCTGTTGTTTTTATCAGTGATAATTTTGAAATAATCTGTTATTTTTGCCAATGATGATATTATTTGTGCATGGTTGAGATGTAGACCTCATTCTATGTTGATATAATACTAGGATAAGGACAGATTTGTATCCAGGCCTGACACATCTCAGCAGCAACTATTTACTTGGCTGTCTGGCAGAGAAGAGTGAGTAACAGAATGGGTTGTCATGGCAACATATGATTTGTTGTAAGCTAGGCTGTCTCTGTGCACCTTAACACTCATGCCTCTTCTCATGCAATCAATTAACTCAAGAAATCTCATTTCTGTACAAGCTATAAATTAGATTAGCACAAATCTGTGTCAAATTTTGATGACATTTTTTTTTTCATGAACATATTGCATTCAGGTGGGCAAGGTGGTCATGTAGTAAGACCTGTGCCCAGATTTAGAATTAAGCTGTCAAGATTGAGCAGCTACTGACAGCAGCTACTGACAGCTGTCTCAGCACTAAAGGCAGCAAATACGTTACAAAAGATATTGATGAGAAGTAGGTGTTCACCTCACTTGTATTATGTGGAGACATGTCATTCACACCTGTTGATCAGTGACACCAGTATTAGTCCACTGTTCAGACAGATCTCAGTTGTGGTGCGAGGCAGGATATCACCCAGGAAGAAACCACACAGACAATGGCTCCACTCGTAATGAAAGGTAGATCTGTTCTCTTTGCTATTAATGAAGATTTCAACAGTGTTGTTTGAGCTGTGTTTGCATATGCGACTGGAGAGATACTATTTGGATGGGTATGTATGAGGAGATAGACTCCGGTACCTCCTCCAGAAACTCTCATGCAAATACTCTCATGCAGATACTCTCATCCAGATACTCTCATCCAGATACTCTCATCCAGATACTCTCATCCAGATACTCTCATCCAGATACTCTCATCCAGATACTCTCATCCAGATACTCTCATCCAGATACTCTCATGCAGAAGATACTGAAGCAAGAATACTTGAGGCACTTAGTGGATAGTTAGCATTCTACCTATTTACTCCACAGTGCTTGTAGGCTACCTTCACTGTGAAATGATGTGAATATAGCATTACTGAATATGGCATCATTGAACAAAGCATCACTGAATATGGCATCAGTGAATATGGCATCACTGAACAAAGCATCACTGAATATGGCATCACTGAACAAAGCATCACTGAATATGGCATCACTGAACAAAGCATCACTGAATATGGCATCACTGAATATGGCATCACTGGAATATGGACTTTTGGATCTGGTTGGGCTCCAGTAAGGTTGTGGAAGGGGAAAGTTATCACAATCAAGATTTCTTCTTCACCATAGTCCATTGGTCCATTATTAGTCCATTTGGCATCAGCAGATTTCTAGTTGAAATATAAACCATATTTCTTGATCCCAGCAGTCTCTTATTACTGTTGATTATTTCATTTGTTAAATATAACAATTTGATATCACATTCAACATTGTAGTGACTGAACTTAAAAAAGTTATTGATTTAATTATATATTCCTATACATTATATATTATTATATTCCTGTTTGGAATATAATTGAAGCTTTTTGGATGGAGACATTTCATATTGCATGTATGCTGGTATGGCTGTTTGACATGTCACAAGATCTAGACAATCAGCCCTCTGGTGTTAACTGTGTGAACTAGGCCTCTCAGTGTGTCTGGCTGAACAAATATATGCGAGTAGATGACCCAGAATACAGCCTCCTGTTCCTCCTGATCAATATCCTCATCTGACAGTATCACCCACAATGCCATGATACATGGCCTCTAACCACCTCCTGGATTACTATGCTAATTGTTTAAATATTGAGAAAAGCTGAGATTGAGTTTGAGACATTTGTTAACATTTGACTGGTGCCACTTGTTGATTTGTGTGATGATTAATATTAACATTTATATTAAATTCTCTTAAAAATGACTGATGATGCCTGTATTATGTATGGTATACATGGCAACCACAGAAATAAATTTAAGATTGTGCTTGGTCAAACAAACAGCAATTTTGACATGGCTAGATCAATATGGGTAAACTCTACATGAAGATCTGCTGATGAAATAACATACCCAGGTTTTTATGTTGAAAGGCAGTTAGTTTTTATGCGATTTGGCATTTTTTGATCCACAATATTGCCACTATGGAGTAACCACATGCACCTCATAATTGAAATAAAAGGCAATACAGTTGAATAAAGGTATCGGTGTGAAAACAGGAAGGTTTTGCTCAAAGTTTTCCCAAAAGCACAACAAAAAACATTAATAAAGATTTTTATTGATGAATTTGGGGTAATATTTGGATATTTAGCTGAGTTATTGTTGAACTGGATAAGTTTATTTACCACTTTTGAAAATGTTCGAACTGTTAATGTATACATTATTATTGCTGTGGGCATGTAGCGGTGAAGAATTGCATTTCTGCTGAGCGATAGAAGTTGCTCCTATTCAGTTTTGGATATTATTAAAATGTGTAATGTACTGATATTACATCACAGCCCGGCAGACATGAAGGCCAATGAGAGTGCACACAAACATAGATATCAGTCAGGGAGAGAGTTGTAAATGAATATTAAACTTAATATTCTCCTCATGCTGGAATTATTTGGCAATTAATATAGTTTGTATCGCTATATTGAGCATGAAAGGTTTGCTTTATGCGTGATGATTAATATTGTGCTACTACTGCATGGAGTGTGCAGTCTGTTCCACACTCCCCCAGCAGCACACAGCAGCTGTGTCTCTGCATTGAGTACACAGACCTAGAGGAGGCAGCTCCTCCGCCACCCACTGAGGCTAGCAAGCAGGCAGGCACGCAGGCTAGGCTGGCACGCAGGCTAGGCAGGCACGCAGGCTTACAGCAGCAGCAGCAGACGGTTCTCAGTTAACGTTTACCTCCATCTCTCCTGTCTGTGTATTGCTCAGGCAGCCATCTTGCAGCTCTCTCATCCCACATATCTCCTCCTACACTCAGGTGGATCTCGCCTACCTTACCCGGATACCTTAATCTCCTGGATTATCTCTCAGCTCGCATATACCACCCCGGATTATGAACCATACTTTCTAGGTCACACATCTTGGTAAGTCAGCTTCATCCACAATACTTCACTTCTATGGAGTCCATCATAAGCGGTATGTGTTCAGGTGCATTTTGTTTAAAATATATGTAAATATTTGAGATATTCCTACAAAAATGGTTGCATCTGCCCACCATCTTTGTTTACATTAAGCTCAGCCTTGTACCGGGCATAGTGCACTGAATTCTAAAAGGTCAATGCAGACTGCACACATACTGCCTTGTAAACTCACAGACTTCATAAAAAAAACTCTAGAAAAGATAGCCAGAAGACTGTATTCTGAGAAAAGGTTTTATTGTGGTATAACTATGGGCTTGTATATATAGTGTGGTATACGATGAGATTGCAGAATAAATGGGTCCCCAGTGATCAGATGGGCAGGTGGTCAGTGAATGAAGTGATGAGAGTTACATCACTACTGTGTGCTCATGATAAACCCCAAGTGTACATCTGGTCTGCTCGCTATGACATTATAAAACCTGATAGTTACACAGTCAGACAGCATTGTTCATCACTTAACCAGGCAGCTATCATATGCTAATATAAATCCAAAGTATATATACAGTGTGCAAACCCTCTGAAATATTTACCTAGGAATGCCATATAATTGGCCATAATTAAACACATTATCTAAGCTTTGATTATAATGGATCAATCACATTATTGTGTTTGCAAGAATATTTATATATATTAACGACCATCGATCATGGGAAACACTTTGAAAACACTTAAATTTAAATACATTGCATCATTTTTAAAAAAATCATAATTTGATTAAAATAAAGTTTATATGCTATGCCAGCAGTTTGTGGCTGTCATAGTTTGGGATTTTACTGAAGCATAAGGCCCTATATGTCGTCCTCAGGCCTGGGAATATGGTGAATTCAAACCTCGCCTGGAACAGGTGCCTCTCCTTGAAGAGAATGATTATCTGAAGGTGGCATCTTCACCTCGGAGTGAACATTGTGATAAGTGATTGCTTTCCATCTTCTGCATGACATCCTCTTATACTAGACAACACTTCTCAATATCTGGAACTGAAAATTTTAATTCATTTTTTTGGGGGTCAAAATTCATCATTAAGTAACAATCGTTAACTGTCCCTATAACCAAAGACAATAAAATTTCAGATTTCATTTTAATTTGGCAACTTTCTGTGGGGAAAAAATTGATCCAAATTTTATGAGTTTGAGGAAATGTGAACTGTTTTGATTTGTATATGTAGGTTTATTTGGTGGCCCTGAGGGCAGGAAGCAATACCTGGTCATGCCACAGCCGGCTGATATTAGTTCTCAATATTGATGTCTGCATGTGCTATTTGGCATGCATATTAACATCGCTATGTGAGAATATGATTGCATGACAAAGTCAGCAAAGTTTGCCTTCCCATATCATTATATGCACCAAATTGCATATTAAGCTTATCCTATAGCTCCAGAAGCTTGAAATGGGGTTAATATTGCTTGGTTTAACACACACTTTCATTATTTCATCAAATGCGAATTCATATTAAACGTTATACATAAAATCACATTCAACTAGACAAGCAAATTCAGTGAATGTTATGATTTATGCAACATAACATAAGAGACAAATTAACTGTTAACCAATTAACCTTTATTGTTACAAGAAATTAAACCTCTCTCCTGCAACATAAGACGTTAATCTGATCTTTTCTATCAGGTCATATTACAATTAATTACATGCATTCAGTTAATTGTAACTTAATAATTAAATATTAACACATGTATTTATACGCTGTATAGAAACTAAAGAGTAAAATAATTATATTAATAAAAATGAAAAAACAAAACAAAACAATCATTTATAACATGATTATTGTTGATAAAAATAAAGAGTTGGTAGTAATCTGGGTGGTAGGTAGGGTATCTAGCACACCTCTGGTCCACAGAGGAGAGGGCCATTTATTCTGCAAACTCAAGGAAAAAAGAGCCCACTTTTACAGTGAAATACGGTCGTTTGGTCTCTATTTGTTAAAATTAAATAGATATATCTGTCTGTTCATCATAAAAATAGTAAGAATTGTACATGACTCATGTTGGTTGGTCCTGAGAGATTAAGTTCAAAGCCCAAACAATGTCATGGCTCAGCCACAGCAGTTGATGGATTATCATGTCTCATTCATTATGTACAACAACAATTTCATCCCCATAATCAGTCATCTCACATTTTTCACATTTTATCCTTCATCATAAAACTGATCTTTCCTTATTGACAATTCATCCCTGATGACATCACCAGTTCCTTTTGGCCCCCCCCCTCTTCATACATCCCAGAAGTGTGTCTGGAGAGCTTAGTCATTCATTTATCATGCGGAACATGCAGGATCTATCACACAGCATTTATATTCATGATTGCCGGCAAACACTTGTCAGAAACTTATGTTTTTTGTCAATCGTGCAGCAGAAAACAATAGCCAAATTACAGCACAACAGGGGAAGACATCTATCAGGCAGACTTTGATGGATAGATAGAGCCTCGTTCTCCATGGTATTGCTGGAACCATGGATATGGTAGAGTCAAACTCTCACCTCCTGATGGGCTCGATGATGGTGTGAAATGGACCAAATAAAGTTATACCATCTGGTGACAGTCATCCATTGTGGAATATGTGTATATAGAAGTGTACATGGAGCTGAGTATGGAGCTGAGTGGGATTATATTGTGGCAGGATAACATTGTGACAAATGAGATGGCTCAGTGTGTACTGAAACCATGGCGATGACTGTGTACCAATCTGCCCTGTCTACATCAGGGAATATGCCACACACTTTTTTAGTCATTGTTTTATGATTGCGCAATATGTGCTGAGCTTTGTGTGCATCAGACTTGGGAGGAGAGATGTGGAAACAATGGAAATAGGTGGCTGGCTGCAGAAAATCTGCAAACCAAATGAAGAGTTTAGGGAGAAACTTGTCAGTCCCACATACAACACTCAAAATACTTAAATAGGAATTAATGAGCAAAATTGTAAAATCATTTCCAGATCAAAGCACAGTTTTAAATTTTATATCAAGTTAAAAAAGTATTTTTGAGGAAAAACTCAATAAAAGGTTTTCCATTCGTTTTTGTCACTGAGTTTTTCTCCTCAGCTTTGCGGCTGAGTAGAATATTATGTTGTTTTTGATGGGCTATAGGAGAGATGGATGAATGATCCCCAGCATATGATAAGCTCAACCGGTGTGCACAACCTGCACATTGCTCATGTCTAGACTTATAAGCTAAAAGCCCTAGCAGAATGCTTTGTCAATAAATGGAGATTTTGATATTCTCCTGTAGACATTTAAACTTTCTTCTTGCATCTTATAAATGGTGACTATGAGCTGTGGGCAGAGTGGAGGATAAGGTCAATATGAGGAAAGCTAGGTGACTTTATAAGTCAGAGCAGGAGGGTGCGGCAGCCACACGTAAATATGGGAGAATCTGCTATATATATGCACAGGCACAGAGGCATAGGACGGCACTGAGAGAATAACATGGCAGTTATTGAATGTCCACCACTCCACTGCAGTCTGCAGACAGTCAGCCTGCCAGCAACAGTCAGCCTGCCAGCAACAGTCAGCCTGCCAGCAACAGTCAGCCTGCCAGCAACAGTCAGCCTGCCAGCAACAGGTGGTCCCTGCCATGTCTGCAGACAGTCAGCCTGCCAGCAACAGTGGGTCCCTGCCATGTCTGCAGACAGTCAGCCTGCCAGCAACAGTTGGTCCCTGCCATGTCTGCAGACAGTCAGCCTGCCAGCAACAGTGGGTCCCTGCCATGTCTGCAGACAGTCAGCCTGCCAGCAACAGTTGGTCCCTGCCATGTCTGCAGACAGTCAGCCTGCCAGCAACAGTTGGTCCCTGCCATGTCTGCAGACAGTCAGCCTGCCAGCAACAGTGGGTCCCTGCCATGTCTGCAGACAGTCAGCCTGCCAGCAACAGTTGGTCCCTGCCATGTCTGCAGACAGTCAGCCTGCCAGCAACAGTTGGTCCCTGCCATGTCTGCAGACAGTCAGCCTACCAGCAACAGTTGGTCCCTGCCATGTCTGCAGACAGTCAGCCTGCCAGCAACAGTTGGTCCCTGCCATGTCTGCAGACAGTCAGCCTGCCAGCAACAGTGGGTCCCTGCCATGTCTGCAGACAGTCAGCCTGCCAGCAACAGTTGGTCCCTGCCATGTCTGCAGACAGTCAGCCTGCCAGCAACAGTGGGTCCCTGCCATGTCTGCAGACAGTCAGCCTGCCAGCAACAGTTGGTCCCTGCCATGTCTGCAGACAGTCAGCCTGCCAGCAACAGGTGGTCCCTGCCATGTCTGCAGACAGTCAGCCTGCCAGCAACAGGTGGTCCCTGCCATGTCTGCAGACAGTCAGCCTGCCAGCAACAGTTGGTCCCTGCCATGTCTGCAGACAGTCAGCCTGCCAGCAACAGTTGGTCCCTGCCATGTCTGCAGACAGTCAGCCTGCCAGCAACAGGTGGTCCCTGCCATGTCTGCAGACAGTCAGCCTGCCAGCAACAGTTGGTCCCTGCCATGTCTGCAGACAGTCAGCCTGCCAGCAACAGTTGGTCCCTGCCATGTCTGCAGACAGTCAGCCTGCCAGCAACAGGTGGTCCCTGCCATGTCTGCAGACAGTCAGCCTGCCAGCAACAGTTGGTCCCTGCCATGTCTGCAGACAGTCAGCCTGCCAGCAACAGTCAGCCTGCCATGTCTGCAGACAGTCAGCCTGCCAGCAACAGTTGGTCCCCGCCATGTCTGCAGACAGTCAGCCTGCCAGCAACAGTTGGTCCCCGCCATGTCTGCAGACAGTCAGCCTGCCAGCAACAGTTGGTCCCTGCCATGTCTGCAGACAGTCAGCCTGCCAGCAACAGTGGGTCCCTGCCATGTCTGCACACAGGAGAGAATTCACTGCCTTAACTTTGTGAAGTCCTCTTGTTTAAAATGTAGATTTGATGCTAAATGTTTTGGGCAGGAAAAGAGCAGCCTGTACAGTCCCAGTTTAGTTTGGTGTTGCCCAGTTAGCATCAGGAACCCCTGGGTAATAGTTATTTAGATCAGGTTTTATCCACAAGCATTTCTGCAATTAATCTCTTACATTATTCAGAGCTGCCCAATGCCTTTTTGGGAACATATCAGTTAAAAAGATTGGGTAGTGCTCGATTCAAAGAAATAGGTGGAACCTATAATATCTTCCAGCATTTTGAAGAATATCGTCCATTATTTTCAAATAAACTTTATGCAGTTGAACATTTTCACCATTGATAAAGGAATAAGGGTTATTTCAGACCTCCAAGCAAGTTACAGCAAACAGAATTGTGAAATTTCATGCTTATTGGCAACTTTCACAGGATATTTAGTTCCCAATTTCAGTGTGAAGTGGAGTGAGCAGAAACTCTGATATTGGTTGGCTTGTATGAAGCCACAGCCACTTATTAAGCACTGGGGCTTCCCTTGATGTGACCCACTTCACTAGGCAGACATCTGTCAAAGCTGGCACTGGGGCTTCCCATGTGACCAACTTCACTCGGCAGATATCTGTCACAGCTGGCACTGGGGCTTCCCTTGATGTGACCAACTTCACTCGGCAGACATCTGTCACAGCCGGCACTGGGGCATCCCTTGATGTGACCCACTTCACTCGGCAGACATCTGTCACAGCTGGCACTGGGGCTTCCCTTGATGTGACCAACTTCACTCGGCAGACATCTGTCACAGCCGGCACTGGGGCATCCCTTGATGTGACCCACTTCACTAGGCAGACATCTGTCACAGCCGGCACTGGGGCTTCCCTTGATGTGACCCACTTCACTAGGCAGACATCTGGCACAGCTGGCACTGGGGCTTCCCTTGATGTCACCCACTTCACTCGGCAGACATCTGTCACAGCCGGCACTGGGGCTTCCCTTGATGTCACCCACTTCACTCGGCAGACATCTGTCACAGCCGGCACTGGGGCTTCCCTTGATGTCACCCACTTCACTCGGCAGACATCTGTCACAGCCGGCACTGGGGCTTCCCTTGATGTGACCCACTTCACTAGGCAGACATCTGTCACAGCCGGCACTGGGGCTTCCCTTGATGTGACCCACTTCACTAGGCAGACATCTGTCACAGCTGGCACTGGGGCTTCCCTTGATGTGACCCACTTCACTAGGCAGACATCTGTCACAGCCGGCACTGGGGCTTCCCTTGATGTCACCCACTTCACTCGGCAGACATCTGTCACAGCTGGCACTGGGGCTTCCCATGTGACCCACTTCACTCGGCAGACATCTGTCACAGCTGGCAGTGGGACTCCCTTGATGTGACCCACTTCACTAGGCAGACATCTGTCACAGCCGGCACTGGGGCTTCCCTTGATGTGACCCACTTCACTAGGCAGACATCTGTCACAGCCGGCACTGGGGCTTCCCTTGATGTGACCCACTTCACTAGGCAGACATCTGTCACAGCTGGCACTGGGGCTTCCCATGTGACCCACTTCACTCGGCAGACATCTGTCACAGCCGGCACTGGGGCTTCCCTTGATGTCACCCACTTAACTCACATTCATGGCAATGTGGCCAAGTCTTTCATGTTTTCAAATATTTTATTCTCAAAGAAAAAAGAAGACAGAAACATGCTAAGAAACAGTATGATATATGTCCATAAAGATAACCACAGTGGGCTTATGAATCTTTTTTTCTTGTTGTTGGCATGTGCATTTTAGTGGGCACATGTTTGGTATAAGGCAGCACCTGAGACATGCATAATTGGAGAGAAGCTTTTAGAGATGGCATATTGCTGGGAGTTGTGACCTTTGCAATGCGGCACTAATACTATTACCACTGCAGGTCTGCTGACCTTGTCACCTGCCGCAGCATATACAGGATTGCCAGTTCAAACAGGTGTCACCACAGTGTGCCATGCCTTCAGGGCCAAGCCAGCCTCATCAAATCCTCATAGTCAACCACATGCTTGAATACCTATCAATTACAGTTACATATACACATACACACAGTAATGACTTCTTTTATTATTCATAAGAAGACAGACTTGCAGCATGATATTTGTAGTCTAGCTTGTATGTTAGGAGGCAATATTCTGCCCACAGTGAGTGGCTCATACTGAGAGGTATCACGATGGAAGCATCTTCCTGGGGAGGCAATATTCTGCCCACAGTGAGTGGCTCATACTGAGAGGTATCATGATGGAAGCATCTTCCTGGGGAGGCAATATTCTGCCCACAGTGAGTGGCTCATACTGAGAGGTATCATGATGGAAGCATCTTCCTGGGGAGGCAATATTTTGCCCACAGTGAGTGGCTCATACTGAGAGGTATCACGATGGAAGCATCTTCCTGGGGAGGCAATATTCTGCCCACAGTGAGTGGCTCATACTGAGAGGTATCATGATGGAAGCATCTTCCTGGGGAGGCAATATTCTGCCCACAGTGAGTGGCTCATACCGAGAGGTATCATGATGGAAGCATCTTCCTGGGGAGGCAATATTCTGCCCACAGTGAGTGGCTCATACTGAGAGGTATCATGATGGAAGCATCTTCCTGGGGAGGCAATATTCTGCCCACAGTGAGTGGCTCATACTGAGAGGTATCATGATGGAAGCATCTTCCTGGGGAGGCAATATTCTGCCCACAGTGAGTGGCTCATACTGAGAGGTATCATGATGGAAGCATCTTCCTGGGGAGGCAATATTCTGCCCACAGTGAGTGGCTCATACTGAGAGGTATCATGATGGAAGCATCTTCCTGGGGAGGCAATATTCTGCCCACAGTGAGTGGCTCATACTGAGAGGTATCACGATGGAAGCTTCTTCCTGAGGAGGCAATATTCTGCCCACAGTGAGTGGCTCATACTGAGAGGTATCATGATGGAAGCATCTTCCTGGGGAGGCAATATTCTGCCCACAGTGAGTGGCTCATACTGAGAGGTATCATGATGGAAGCATCTTCCTGGGGAGGCAATATTCTGCCCACAGTGAGTGGCTCATACCGAGAGGTATCATGATGGAAGCATCTTCCTGGGGAGGCAATATTCTGCCCACAGTGAGTGGCTCATACTGAGAGGTATCATGATGGAAGCATCTTCCTGGGGAGGCAATATTTTGCCCACAGTGAGTGGCTCATACTGAGAGGTATCATGATGGAAGCATCTTCCTGGGGAGGCAATATTCTGCCCACAGTGAGTGTCTCATACTGAGAGGTATCATGATGGAAGCATCTTCCTGAGGAGGCAATATTCTGCCCACAGTGAGTGGCTCATACTGAGAGGTATCATGATGGAAGCATCTTCCTGGGGAGGCAATATTCTGCCCACAGTGAGTGGCTCATACCGAGAGGTATCATGATGGAAGCATCTTCCTGGGGAGGCAATATTCTGCCCACAGTGAGTGTCTCATACTGAGAGGTATCACAATGGAAGCATCTTCCTGGGGAGGCATGTAATGGTCAAGGCATATTGCCTAATTACTGGCAGACCTGTAGCTGGTATGAGCCTCTCTGAGTCGCGGCATACAGGGCTGATGTATGATGCATGCGAGATGAGGCCGAGATGAGGCCGCGTTGTGCTGCGGAGGCTGGGAGACTGATGACCCTTCATCATCTTAAGCTTCTCCTTACTCTCACATATTACTCATCTTATTTATAGAAACCTTTTGTTTGATGCGACTCATTGGAGTATCTGAAAAGTAACTTCTTTTAGCAGAACTTTCTTGTATAACTTTCATGTATAAGATATTCAGAAATCATTGTCATGGCTCAAGATACAATAATGCCATAATTGTGACATAAGCCCACCTTTTTTTCTCTTTATAGAAATGGATGAGGAGATATAATTTTATCTGCCTATCAGTTGAAAAAAAAATGAGTTTCTTGGATGAGTAAGGGATTGCGGCCAGACCCAGTATTATAGGGGACAGGGAGCTATAGAGCAGGTCTCAGCAGGGCGTACCCTGAAAACTACCAGCCCCACTCTGCACTCAAGCTTGAGTAATGTCTTCTTGCTCAGATGAGAGATAAATAGACTCCTTCTAGTGGACTATGACCTCACAGTTTATGGTGATTTTAAAGGAATTTTGGGTGGCCGCTATTGGCATTTAATGTTGTTTTGTCTCCAGACTTGATCAGGGGATGCAAATTATTGCCGAGGCTGAGAAGTCTAAATCTCCCAGGGGCACAGTCTACATGGCTTCCAACTGAATGAGCTTCAAACAATAAATCTGCTTATGCGAGAAGCGGCTGGCTTTTTATTTTAAAGTACTGGTGGTGTATAACCCCAGGCAGTTACCTGGACCCAGTGAGTTACTCCCGAAGAATTTCTTCTCACTGAAATTATATTCTGTGAAAATAATAGTTCATGTGATCTGATATTATAAGAATACAGGTTGGTGGGGCTGATAGATATTGCTTTTGTTAAGGATTTCACAGTCATGAAAATGTGATTTTACCCTAGGTAAGGCGTGCAAGGAGTACACAGATATTGACTTGACATGGAAAAATCTGAACCAGCTTGACCTGTTTCTAGCTCCTCCAAGCCTGATGAAGCATCGCATGTTGAACTCGGGACTGACAGTGTGAACATGGCCATGGCATTAAACTTTAAAATAAAGTCCATCAGAATTTATTGAAAGCACTGTTTCAAAATGCCATGGTCATGCTATGTTTTTCTTATGGTATGGTGTGCCCAGGGGGATGGTTTCCTAATGAACATTCTCCTCTCACTATTATTGATATGCCTGCCACATGATAACTATAACAAATCTAATATTTTTCAGGAAAGTCTATCATTTACCAGAAAATTCAGAGCATGATTCATGCTTTTTAACTGAATAATACAAAATCCTGCTTAAAGAATTAAACATCTTTAGGAATTTTGTGTTTAATATTCATAGTAATTCCTTGTTTAGTATTGATATCTAATGTTGTTTTAAGACCAGGATGCAGTGGTTTGTTTGTGACCCAGTGATCTGTGAGAGTAGATGGAGTTACTCAAAGGTGCTGTGTATACCAGCACTGCATGACCTACATAACAACATGCGATCCCCCAATTGACCAAACACCCCTGTAAGGGCCGGTGTGGATTTGTAACAGGTATGAGTATCGTAAGAGGCAGTTTATATCCATATATAGACAGCCAAAAGTAGTTGTACTCACAGCTCACAAAAAAGAGATGTTTCAAGCAAATATCTGTGTGAATGAGGTTGCAGCATGGACTGGAGTAAGATAGTGCCTAGGTGTGAATGACAGTCTAATATCATGCAGGTGTCTGGGATTTCAAGAGCTGGCATGAAGGTTCAGGCATTACATTTCCATGTAAAAGTGTAAAGGACAAGTTGAGCCGTGATCTGGAGACAGGTGGCAGCAGCTAGGCCTGGTATTGCTCACACCACAGTCTATTGCCATGACACTGGTACTATGCTAATCTGGCAACATACTGGTAATCACGTGTGCTTTATGGTGAACAGAACACAACAGCACATGTCCTGACAGGTAAACCTCCTACAAACATTGTAACAAATGAGTACAAATTTAGATCTGCTCTATCTTACCATTGTCAGGATCAATCTGCAGGTTTTAGACATATATATAGGTAAGGGGATTCGGCTGAGGGGGGAATAAGACAAGTGGCTATATTATAGGAGTTGTGAGGTCATTTAGCAGAAGTGCTAGTCTCAGCAGAGCTGTGAAGGTCTGGCATCTCTGATTGATTGCTTCATATGGACATGGTGCAGTGTCAGGGAGAGAACAGTCCACCAGTCCTGCTAAGGAGCTGCTAAGCCTAAAAAGGATTTATGTGTTCAACATGATGCAGCATCTAATAAGCCTGACAACAGGACAGTGCTCACCTTGTGGTCACTGAGAACATCTGTATTGTCAGTGACCACTGTCGCTAAGGGCCAGGTAGATACTGTTCAGGAATCTTGACCCACTCCCAGATTAGCTGTTGTCTACTGAACCTAACAAGCTGATTTCCCTGTTAACACGCCCAGGCAGAGGTTTCCTTGAGACTCGCGTGTTAGAGGCGTGAGATATGGGTAGGAGGCCGAGGCTTTGTCGGGACAATGATGACGGAGCTGAGAGTGAGGAGAGGGCACACTTCCTGATCTGACCTGGCATCAACTTCCCCCGGCCTCAGTGCTGCCCTCTGATGAGATATATTGCCCTGATTGCCACACCACATTTCCCAGAGGATGTCCTTACTCTGCTCCTGCCAGTCCATCTTGTGAGTCTGGACAGCGATTGATCGCCCCTCACCTGCTACAGAGCAGCTCACAGACGAATGGAAATGCTATGCAGGGGGGTGAGGGTCAAGGTCACCTGATGTAGTCAGGGAGTGAGGGTTAAAGTCACCTGATGTAGTCAGGGAGTGAGGGTTAAAGTCACCTGATATAGTCAGGGAGTGATGGTTAAAGTCACCTGATGTAGTCAGGGAGTGAGGGTTAAAGTCACCTGATGTTGTCAGGGAGTGAGGGTTAAAGTCACCTGATGTAGACAGGGAGTGAGGGTTAAAGTCACCTGATGTAGTCAGGGAGTGAGGGTTAAAGTCACCTGATGTTGTCAGGGAGTGAGGGTTAAAGTCACCTGATGTAGTCAGGGAGTGATGGTTAAAGTCACCTGATATAGTCAGGGAGTGTTGGGAAATAGAAGGTTTCGTCCACAGCATTGAGAACTGTGGGATGTTCTTACGGGATATTGGCATGTGAAGTCTTCCCGATAGTCGCCAGACATTCAACGGACATTCGGTCCGGCAAAGTTGACCTTTTTGCCGGACCGAAAGCATTTTTATCGGACCGAAAAAAAGAAAGAATAATAGACAATTTCAGCGTTAAAAGTAAACAAACTACGCACATACCGTGCAAGGAACAAGCTTCCCAAACGGCGATATAATTAAAATAGTTGCTTTGTAATACGCATAGAAATATTCTGACACGCGTCAGGGATAGTCCGCCTTCGTGTAATAAGTTTAAATTATGCACAAGTCAGAGAAAATATGAGTTTAACAATGCTAAAAATATGAATATAAGACATGAGGTCGCCATTCTGAAAACCGGAAGTGACGGGGACAGGCTCTTATTTTTTGGCGCGAAAACGATGGAGCGCCACCACAGTGTATTCATTCCCATTGAAATATTAATACATTGCGCAATGATGGATCCCTGACATTTCGTATTTACGTTTTACTTTTAAAATGACTGCCGATCTTATCGAGGGATAAATTTTGCACTATTTTGAGAAAAGTTAGAATTTTCACAGAAATACATGTCGGACACGAGGCAAAAAATATCGGTCAGGACCGGCGGTCCGGCAGTTATCAGGAAGACTGCATGTGCTATCACAGGGAGTCGCATAGTGGGAGGATGGACATACATTGAGGATGGACCCTCGGCTTGGCATACATGTGCTATCACAGGGAGTCACATACATTGAGGATGGACCCTCGGCTTGGCATACATGTGCTATCACAGGGAGTCACATACATTGAGGATGGACCCTCGGCTTGGCATACATGTGCTATCACAGGGAGTCACATACATTGAGGATGGACCCTCGGCTTGGCATACATGTGCTATCACAGGGAGTCACATACATTGGGGATGGACCCTCGGCTTGGCATACATGTGCTATCACAGGGAGTCACATACATTGAGGATGGACCCTCGGCTTGGCATACATGTGCTATCACAGGGAGTCACATACATTGAGGATGGACCCTCGGCTTGGCATACATGTGCTATCACAGGGAGTCACATACATTGGGGATGGACTCTCGGCTCGGACTGTGACGAGCCCAGACTGAGCATTGATCTCAGATGACCCGTGCCGTCCGACTGATCAGATCCCTAATTAATGTGACTGGCCGCCATGTAAATGCTGCCCTAACTGCATCATGGACAGACAGTATTGGTGTCGTGTGGTTACTATGGGCTGTGTCTGGAGTATTTCACCTATATCCCTCCCTCACCAATATTTACTGTCATATCCTTCAGTGTTATATTATGAACTTTACATTGCCAGATCCAGGTTTCCACTCAATTTGGTATTTTACTTTTGGTGGCCTCAGAATGATGCGTTTTGAAGAGAGAGTTGAGGGTTGATTTTATATTTGGCGTACTTTGATCTCGCTAGTCCATTTGAGCCATTTCGACCTGGCTGCTTCTTTCATATTGAATGTTTGATGTGTCAAGGGCTTTCAGTAAGTCTGTTGAGGCAAATATTATGATAGCAATGATTTATGATATTTCCCACACACTTTCCATTAAGCATATTTCAATGACCAATATAATGGTCCCTCAATGCCATAGTTGATCAACACTGGTGATGACTAAAACTGATTGTGGGCAATATTTCATGTCAGATATAGAGTATATATGGTCATAATATCTACAGGTCTAATAATAAGTCCCCTCTCCCTGAAGATAGGAGTCAATCTCAAATCTGATTAATTTGGCCAAAATAAATTTGACATGTGTCTTCTTAATTTTATACTCTCAATTATATATTTAAAGATTTTGACATACTCTTTTAAAATATGGCCAACATCTTTGACAAGCAACTGGTAGGAGGATCATCTGGGGCTGGTCAATTGCCTTATGATAATTGAATTTATTATGACATTAAAAAGTATCTAAATATTTTAAAGTGTAATTGTCTTCACTAAATAATTACATTTTACATCAAGAATTTATACTAAGAGAGCTCCCATTTTTTCGGACAGCTGTAAATGATTCCAGTTGCCTGTAAACTTTCCCCCAGATCAGTTTCTTTGATCTGAACAAGTAGATTGGCATAATATAAATGAGGCAATCTATGTTATCATTAGACTGTATAGGTATATATTATCATTAGCAAGGCCAGTGGATCTGAAATATTACTTGCCCTGATTTCATTGATGGTTTCCTGTATATCATTGATGTAGATTTGGCCGGTAGATAGAGACAAATAGCAGTTGGATAAGAGAGAGGTCTGTGGAGGTAATCAGCTCATTCCTGATGTGGAGTACAGTGGTAGAAACATGTTGCTTATAGGGCAGAATATTGCTGAGGCCCTGGATACAAGACCAGGCCTATATACAGCCCAGGAGTACAGTGGTAGAAACATGTTGCTTATAGGGCAGAATATTGCTGAGGCCCTGGATACAAGACCAGGCCTATATACAGCCCAGGAGTACAGTGGTAGAAACATGTTGCTTATAGGGCAGAATATTGCTGAGGCCCTGGATACAAGACCAGGCCTATATACAGCCCAGGAGTACAGTGGTAGAAACATGTTGCTTATAGGGCAGAATATTGCTGAGGCCCTGGATACAAGACAAGGCCTATATACAGCCCAGTCCCACTGCTACCCTGCCAGTTGCAGACAAGTTGCACAGTGGCTGGACATGACTTGCAACAAAAATAAGGCAATTTCTGGTTGTGATTATCCGGTGGTTCCATCTCGCTACAAGCATCTGTTGTTCTTGCCTCCAGTATACACAGGGTATCCTATGGTCAATATCTCTCTCTTTTTCAAAGGGGATTTGTCCAAGCATTGCAATTTCCTGCTCTCTGAAAACAAGTGTTTAATGTCTGTGCATTGTAGAAGGTTTATTATTTGAACCAGTTCCGCTGAGTATGAGAGTCCCCTGTGTTGTCATATCTGCAGAAGTCTGTGCCTCCATAGCTCTTGATGTACCAACACCAGTTTGATCTTTCATTGATATTATTTTTTTGGATTTGAGACAAAGTTTCTTGAAATTTGTATGGCACAAATTAGATTGCAGGCAGGCTATGTTTTATGTGTTTGAAATAAAAATGTCAGTGCCATCTGAAATCTTTCACATTGCTTACATATGATATTATGTATCATAATCTAAATTAACAACCAAGAATTATTAATTTATTCATGAGTGTCTCAATCCAATGTGAAACGTGCATGAGTGGCCTATATCTGTGTATGTGTGGGTATGTATATGTGTGCGAGTGGACAGTATATGTGTGTGTGAGTGACCTATATGTGTGTGAGTGACCTATATGTGTTTGAGTGGCCTATATGTGTTTGAGTGGCCTATATATGTGTGTGAATGGCCTATGTGTGTGTGAGTGGCCTATATGTGTGTGTGAGTGGCCTATGTGTGTGTGTGTGAGTGGCCTATATGTATGTGTGAGTGGCCTATATATGTGTGTGAGTGGCCTTTATGGCAGAGAAGGAACACATATACCAGTATATGCTTTATATTCTCTTGATGCCTTATAGAAACATATACAGTTAGATAATACTGCAGCTGCAATGGGCTGGAAGTTAGAGTCCACAGTCAGGCTTCTATAGGCTCACTGTAGCCTATCTCTTTTATAATCTGAATAAAAAAGGTGACAAACTGTGCACCCAGTGCAGCGAAAAAGTTAATTGTTATCGTAGGACAGGAGTTGTGTCGGAAAACAATAACCAGCCTCTGTGGTAAGATAGATAAAAAAAACTGCATGCAGGAATTATTGAATAAAAACTCCTCTGCAGCCCACAAGGTTGCAAGTTGATCCGACCTTGATGTCAGCATAATATTTGATGAAATATTTAAGAATTGACCAAGGAACGTGGAAGGAACGTGGCAAGAGGGAGGGAGATTGTGCCAAGGTGGTCAGGAGTTAGGAGTCAGATGAGGGGCTGCCAGATTAGTATTGAGTTTTGAAGCCGGCAGTATTGACTGGTCGTGTGGGCACATGGAGGTATGACACTTCACAGCCCAAGTCTGCCTCTGGTCTGCTTACTATCCGATTCCACAAACGACAAAATGGACATCACTGTAACGTAGTAAAGAAACAAGAGATATGCCTTATTAAGGTTTTATGGAAATAAGAGAACAACATTATGTTCTGCTGGTAATTATGTACTAGATTGTTGCCAAAACCTGAATGGCTATCAAAAAGAAGATAATCTAGAAATATCAAAATACACCAAAGTTAATGTGGTAAAGAGAAAAGCTTCCCTGGTGTTCTAGACTTAGTCACATTAATATCTCATGTTATGCAATGGCATTTGTTTGCACAAGGAAAGTGGAAAAACCTTTCTCTCTGACATCATCATCCGACTGCCACTTGCCTCCAAACATAGGAAATTCTATTCTGGTAAAATGGGTGTAATCAAAATAAAGAGCTGTTTGTAACATGCAGACAAAAGTCTAATGTAATCAGTTTTCCTGATTTTACATGATGTTGGCTTCAATTAGAACAATACAGTTAATGGTTTTATGTCTCCACAAGATGCTAGGCTGGGGTATATTGAAGAGATCGACCACAAAACGTAGGATTGGGACTTTGCCTTGATTTGTTAAATGAGACTGGAATTTAGAAAGATTGAAGAAAGGAGTGAGAATGAAGAAAATAGTATTGTGTTTAGAATTATTCACAAATTTTGCGCTCAAAACAGTGATGTTGCCTGTTGCGTAGTTCCGAGTC
This sequence comes from Amphiduros pacificus, assembly GCA_949316495.1. NCBI lineage: Eukaryota > Metazoa > Annelida > Polychaeta > Phyllodocida > Hesionidae > Amphiduros > Amphiduros pacificus. Next base: position 50,986,201 of record OX439005.1, read on the forward strand.
ACAATGTTCTTGAAAGATTCTGAATCCATCATAGATTTCATATGAGAATTCTACTAGACTCTGTCAAGGAGAAACCCGACAAGAAAAAGTCAGTCATTTAGTAAGGATTTATGAGAGATCAGGAGGGTTGTGTGACTTCTCAAGGGACTAATCCTAGTTTTTGGTGGTAGGGAGAAACCAGTATTTTACAGTGACTACAAATACACTGTGGATCAGCATGGAAGGATTGTCTGATCTGAACAGAATACTCATCATGCATGCTCCCTCAGTGGTAAATATTCCTGTATTGCTCTCCAGTTTGGTGGTGAGGGGAGAACCTGATGGTGGAGATGTTGGTGGGGAGACATCGCCATGGTGCATCGCCATGGTGATGTCTGCAGTGTGGGGTCAGATGAGTCACCCCTGTCACCGTGTCCACTGCATTCACACACCAGGTACCACTGAGTTAAATTATCACAATGACTTAGGTCATTGTACTACATATGTTGCTGATATTGACTGGTGGGCCTTTGATTGGGTAGGAGTGGTGAGCAGAGTAAACCAGAGGAGCCTGGGTCTGGTAGGAACACAAGCCCTCTAAGTGGCTTATGGAGTAGTTCCCAGTGGCCTATGGGAGTAACTCAGGGTAGTCTGGTCCCCTCTCCTGCTTTAAGTAAGACCTCTACCAATCTAAGGTCCCATCCCAGTATAAGATAATCCCATTGGCATTTGATGATTAAGCTTATGTCATAGCAGCTTATATAGGGAAATGTTATTGTTGTCTAAAAGTACAAATGCTTCACATGAAAGTTATGCTGAAGTTTGCAGAATTTAGAATGTAGAGCTGAAGCCATATGTATGTTCATTGCATCCTGACCGGATCTTAGTTTTGAATGGCATCTTTTAAAGTCTATTAGGTATTGAAGAAAGAAATACAGCAATAATGGAGGAGTTACTGGTTGCCATGGCCACAGGGAGGCAGAGTGAGTAGATTTCAGTTTGAGGGGAAGCTTGAGGCTGATTAAAGTCAGTGGGACGTGCTCCCGTCTGGTTCTGAGGAGAAGAAAAGTGAGCGTCAGACAGGCAATGCTGCTATTGTGCACAGTCATCTGCTCCGCTTATAAGCCACTCTCTTATTCTTTCCCAAAGAACTGTGGAGGACTATTTAGCAGTTAGGTTGTCATTTTCCATGCAGAATTTGGAGTAATCCTTCTTGAAGGAACTAGCTATTCCATTTGGCATTCAGCACCTACTGTTTTGTTCACAGACTGAGCAAGTCATACCTTATATTGAACTCTCATTTTATTGCACATACTTTACTCTGTTTTTGTTTTACTCTGATCCAGGCTGGGATGAGTGGGGTAGCTGGGGTGAGTGGGGTGGCTGGGATGAGTGGGGTGGCTGGGATGAGTGGGGTGGCTGGGGTGAGTGGGGTGAGTGGGGTGGGAGGGGTGAGTGGGGTGGCTGGGATGAGTGGGGTGGGAGGGGTCAGACACAGGGCCAGTGTTTCCAGACACAACAGATCAGCTCCACTGGCACATGTGGCCATCCATTGCAGCACAGAAACTCATGACTACTCATGTTACTAATGTGACTACTCGTGTGACTACTCATGTGACTACTCATGTGACTACTCATGTGACTACTCATGTGACTACTCGTGTGACTACTTGTGTGACTACTCATGTGACTACTCATGTGACTACTCATGTGACTACTCATGTGACTACACGTGACTACTCATGTGACTACTCGTGTGACTACTCATGTAACTACTCATGTGACTACTCATGTGACTACTCGTGTGACTACTCATGTAACTACTCATGTGACTACTCATGTGACTACTCATGTGACTACTCATGTGACTACTCATGTGACTACTCATGTGACGACTCATCATATAATGTGTGATTATATATAGGATAGAAGCACACTCATATATTAGATTTGACTACTCATCATATCATGTTGTATTCGATAACAGGACTCGTGTCATGAATACTCAGTATGTAAATTTATACTGGATAGAAGCACACTTGTGTCTTATTACTTACTACATGTTATGTAATATTATACACTACTCATGTGATGCTGAGTCGGGTGCATTGCTAAGCCTGGAGCATTGCTAAGCCTGGAGCATTGCTAAGCCTGGAGCATTGCTAAGCCTGGAGCATTGCTAAGCCTGGAGCATTGCTAAGCCTGGAGCATTGCTAAGCCTGGAGCTTGGCTAAGCCTGGAGCATTGCTAAGCCTGGAGCATTGTTAAGCCTGGAGCATTGCTAAGCCTGGAGCATTGCTAAGCCTGGAGCATTGCTAAGCCTGGAGCATTGCTAAGCCTGGAGCATTGCTAAGCCTGGAGCATGGCTAAGCCTGGAGCATTGCTAAGCCTGGAGCATTGCTAAGCCTGGAGCATTGCTAAGCCTGGAGCATGGCTAAGCCTGGAGCATTGCTAAGCCTGGAGCATTGCTAAGCCTGGAGCATTGCTAAGCCTGGAGCATTGCTAAGCCTGGAGCATTGCTAAGCCTGGAGCATTGCTAAGCCTGGAGCATTGCTAAACCTGGAGCATGGCTAAGCCTGGAGCATTGCTAAGCCTGGAGCATTGCTAAGCCTGGGGCATTGCTAAGCCTGGAGCATTGCTAAGCCTGGAGCATTGCTAGGCCTGGAGCATTGTAACATACTCCCTCTCATATGTAATGACTAACTGACTGAGCTCACTTGAAGGCATTAAGAACTTTTTTTGATGAATAGAGTTCATTAGCATTTATATATCATGCCACAAGGAAATAATGAGCTAAACATTGAGGATACAATAGAGTAGACCCAGTCATGGTTATTGTGCTCTGAATGCAGAAAGTGTTTTTGTATTGTGGATGTGAGCTATATTATAAAGGGCTGATGTATGCAGGAAGGTGTGTGTCCAGAGCAATATAACAGCTGGTCTCACCTCCCTCTACTGCCTTAACATAATACAAACTCACAGTCAATATCCTGTCTAGACATGGAGAGAAATACTCTCACCCTGTCACTCACAGTCAATATCCTGTCTAGACATGGAGAGAAATACCCTCACCCTGTCACTCACAGTCAATATCCTGTCTAGACATGGAGAGAAATGCTCTCACTCTGTCACTGATAGTCAATATCTTGTCTAGACATGGAGAGAAACTCTCTCACCCTGTCACTCATAGACAATATCCTGTCTAGACATGGAGAGAAATGCTCTCACTCTGTCACTGATAGTCAATATCTTGTTTACACATGGAGAGAAATACTCTCACTCTGTCACTCATAGTCAGTATCCTGTCTAGACATGGAGAGAAATGCTCTCACCCTGTCACTCATAGTCAATACCCTGTCTAGACATGGAGAGAAATTCCCTCACTCTGTCACTGTTTGGTATATCCTGTCTAGGCATGGAGAGAAATTCCCTCACTCTGTCACTGTCTGGTATATCCTGTCTAGACATGGAGAGAAATTCCCTCACTCTGTCACTGTCTGGTATATTCTGTCTAGACATGAAGAGAAATGTTCAGTTGTTCACACCCTGTCACTCATATTCAATATCCCGTCTAGAGATTTGCTTTCACTCTACCTGTAACAGGCAGATTCTATTTAGACTCATTTTTCATGGACGATGTGATGTAACATTGAGTGAGAATAAAGTTCACCATGGGAGCAGCCTTTTCCACATCCAACTCCTAAACATGTGCACAGTCCAGGCTCAGACAGGAAGTCTTCTGTGGCACATGTGACAAGAATAAATGTGCTAAATATAGACTACTTTGTGAACGCCATCTATTTCAGGGGTTGAGATTGGCTCAGGCCTGGTGGGCCAGTTTTAACTTTCAACAGGGTGAAATCAAAATGATCATTTCTAATTTTACAGAACATGTTATGGGCTATTGGAGAGTGATAAAAGTATATCTGAGCTATCAACTCCAAATGTCCAGGCCAAATGCTTCAAACATCAGCAAAGCAGATCATATCATATCTAAACATTTCCAGATGCTTTGTTATTATTCCAGTCAAACATTTTTTTTCAAAGAAAGACATCAGGAAATGTATGGTGAATGCAGTGGTGTGATGAAAGGCAATTAAATAGGAAGCTCACTGTCAGGGTTTGTAAAAATAACTGAAGTAAGTCATAGCATGGCTCCATCTGTCTGCAGGGTTTTAGATGACCAGTACATGCTAACAGTTCATATATATGCAAGCTTGAAAAGTGAGCTGAATGTCAATTATTTACCAAAATAAGTGGTAATATTTCTTTATTCCATGGCCCGATGATTTCATTTCATTCATTTTGTTCTGGTTTGGGATATTCATTCTATAATGTCTCATACTCTAACAGAGAGAAAAACATTTTCCTTTGGCCCAGCAAACATTGCACATCTCTGCAGATGACAATCTCAGAATAAGAACATGTTATCAGGATTATGAGTCATGGTTTCCTGATGAGTGTTTTCATTTGTAAATCAACATAACTGAGTCATAGGCATTGTTCATTTGTCTCGTTCACATTCATTCACACTTCCACATATATAATACTCCCTTGAAATCATGAATTACCATTTGAGAGATATATTTATGGACCAACCAACATTCTTTGATACATGTATATTTCAAAGAAAAGTAAGAATCAATACATCTATCCACGGTGGACATCTAGATTGCTGTCTAAAACGGAGACCATTTTTTCTTTCCTCCAATTCTGTGTGGTCAAACAGTCTGAAGCTGTTAGGTAACTGTTGATGGCCTAGCAGCCTAATTTTCTCAGCGACAGGAGAGGGTACCAGCAGATAATGTCGATGTCAATGTCAGTACCATCGGACTGGTCCCGCAACTCATCGCCCGCATACGCTGGATGGATTAAGTAGGTTGCCTTGTTATGAGCTTCTAGCTTTTGCATGTCTGTTGTGCTTAATATGCTAAAGAAAAAAAAAGAACGGATCATATGATTAAAGTTTAAACAGCTTCAGTCTGGTGTCTTGCTTTTTTCACAATATATATATTTTGTATGTGATGAATTATACCAAAGAAGCATATAGTGCCACCTGGCGCAACTAAAGTTAAGAATGCCCTCTGGTGGGTAAAAGTTGCACACCATCTCTCTGCTTCATGACCATTTAACTGTATACAGTGGTGACATCTGTCTTCAGAAACCTCCCCAACTCTATTGATGATATCACTACAGACATTTCCGTTGGAAAAGTATAATTAGATAATCGGATTGAATATGTTTATAAGCAAAATTTGATGACAAAATGGGGAAATGTAATGATGAACTGAGCTTGTAATATTCTCAACATGATATCGCATGTGGACTTTGGCAGATAAGTGATGGCCAGAGGGCGACATCGTGAACCTATCAATAGTCGCAGCTCGCTTGAGGCCCATGGTGGACAGTGTGGCTCGAATATCCACAAAAATAATAACAAAACTTATATAGTGCTTAATACCAGACAAAATCTTGTGCTAATATCTTAAGGACACGAGCGCGAGCTTGAGACTAGTGGTCCATCAAACTTCCACCAATTTGTATCCAGAATGGTGGCATTTTGCACGGCTGGACGTCCACTTTTCCTCTTCATTTACCTTCCATTTGACTTTGGCAGGATTATAAATTGCAGTAAAATAAGATAAAAACACAGAAAATTGACAAATTATAAGTATGGAAAGTATATTGCATAAAATTTAACAATAAACCCTTGACTTAGAATAGAAACCTACAAACAATAAAATCATGCTTGTAATTTATTTACGGTATAAATAGTTGGTTGTGTTTGTGGTGGATTGTGAAGGAGGTAATTGATTAAGAAGTATGGAAGAGCTCCAGACACAGAGAACTCCTTCACTTTCTTGGATAAACTCCAGAATAAACTCCAGGCTGGAAATATGATGTGATAAATTAACTGACCGCATGATCCCCAAAATCAAACCAGTCCATTGATTTTGAACATAGGCGATAGTGTGTGTCGATAAATGCCAGAGATCGGATCAAGTGAGAGTATATTGACACCTGGTTTTAGCAGTGACATGGTTAACTATGGCTGTCTCCTACCAGTATCACTGCTTGAGGGAGCAGCTTGAGGGAGCAGCTTGAGAGGCAAAGTAGAGTGCTTAGGCTTATCACTGTTACCTATCAGCCACCTCTCTCTGACCAACATATAGACACTAAACTTGTATGGCCTCAGCATTTAATTGTGGTTAAGCTGTTCAAATTAACATCGGAATATTACTAGCTATGCATGTCACATTTATCTGAATTTTGCTCTGAACTCCAAGGTCATTTCATGGGATTTAAAAGAAAACATACATACGCCTTCGTTGACCAGTGTTTATTGTGAGGATAGACATGAACCAACCACACATTCTATGGGAGATGATGTGTTCAGAAGCATGCCAGAAGAAACATTGGGGAGCACAGTTATATAATGATGTGGCAATCAATATTGGAGGCTGATCACTGTTAGCTGATCAGATCAATTGTCTATACCAGTACGTGTGTGTGTGTGTGTGTGTGTGTGTGTGTGCGCGCGACTGTTCTAGTGGACTCTGCTCACCCATCTCAGCAAAGTCTCCTCATCATGTGACTGCATCATGTGACTGCATCATGTGACTGCACCATGTGACTGCACCATGTGACTGCATCATGTGACTGCACCATGTGATTGCATATAGAGTGATGTTAATTTAAATGGGTTTATTCTGCTTGACTTCTCAAAACTTGTTTGGTGAAGAACCTCTTGTGCCCTGATGTGGGACATGAAATCAGCTGTCATGAATCAGAAATAGAACAAGAGGGGTCTATATTCAGGGTTTGATATACAATAGTGATGAGATAGGTAGATATAGGGGTTTATAACACAGCACTCTTCTCAAGCTGGATTGGCTATGTTCTAAGCCTATTTTATCAACAAAAGCAAGTGTCATTGTGACTGTATTGTTTGCACGTTTCACCTGATGCTCAGAGACAGGAGTGCCAAGGGGTCCCCATAAATAGGGAGAAGTAGAACCCTCAGAAATCTAGAACTCCAATATAAAGGTATACGTGATGAAAACGTACTGATCAATGTTCATTGTTAAAGCAGCCGGAGTTTGAAAAGCAAGAATTAATGTAAGAGATATTCTATCTAGAATCATATCATATAACCTTAGAAAATATATTATAATTTAAATAAGTGGTATATCAGGTAATAACTGTTCATCTCACAATAAGGCTTTATGAGAATGTTTTCAAAATCTTTTTAAAATTTGATTTGAACTTTGAAAGAGTACTTTAAAATCTCAAGGGGCGTCTCTGTTTGTTCAGAGTAAGGTGACCTTATGATATGTGAATATTATTCTCTGAGTGTTGTAAACAGAAAAGGTTAAAAGGACGCAAGCATATCGCCATATATTGAGTGAGGTGTAACACTGCACCCTTATTGCCCACACTCCATAGCTGGACACACATATAGTTAGCCACCCATCTCCCACTGTCTGTTTGTGTGACGGAGCAGGGGCTGACACACAGCCAAATATTAACTAGGCTTATTGTGATGCTAAATCAGACAAGTGAATAGAGATAGGATAGATTCGCCCGTTAGCGAGGAGATCTTACCCGCCGTGTGCTGGTAGTTGTCATGGATCCCCGCGTCCAGCTATATCAGTCTCAGAGTTCTATCATAGGGACAGGGTTATGGTGTTGTTAGATATCACACGTTCTCACGGGACTTCACCTGTGTACACCTATCAGGGCCAGGTATGGATTTATGCTGTTATATCACATTGAAGACATAATATTGTAATAATCTCCCGACAGAATGGGACCAAAGCGGTGAGAGCAAAAGCAGGGCACAGTAAAGCAAAGCAGAGCAAAGCAAATCTACATCTTGGTGGTCAAATGGCATCCCAATCGCAATCATTTCTAAAATTTACAAAATGTTGACAGACTTGTGATAATTTGCCAGGTGATATCCAGGAGGAGTTTATGAGGATTAGGAAGCGGAGAGGCACGTACGGACGGACAGCTTCACGATGGACGCAGAACGGAGGTAAATCAATCATAAAGGGTGAAGGATGTCTGCTGCACTCTACTAACACTGCAGGAAATGTTTAAGAAATGTTTAACTTAAAAAACAACTTCCAAGATACAATACAAACACCTGTCTCTAAAAAACAATATTTATATTTTAAAAGCGATTCTTTCAGATTTCTTCCTGAAAAAGTGATCTGAAATGATACTATTAATCAGTGATACTTAAATTAATCAAAAGCCAAACATTTTGAGCCTTTCAAGGATGGCAATACAGTTTGTGGTGGGGGTATTCCAGTGTTACAGATTTGTTGATACTCACAGAAAGGGCTAATGATACTGATTATCATGGTGAATGAAGCCAATAGCAGCCACTAGATGGCAGGATTAGCGCGGGTAAACACGGATCACAGCATATCAACTGCATAGCATTTATCTCATATGATATAATGTGGATCTATTGAAGGCTGGACATTCACAAACAGAACTATACAGAAAGACTATTTGTTTTGTCAAAAATAAGAACCTATATGATTAAGAAAGCCTCCACACAGAAGGAAGTTGAAATATCTTTTTGCTATATAATTCTATTCAACTTTATAAGTTACCCAGTAAAGTAAAACACTTAGTGTTTCAGTATAAATATCGTTCACAATAGGACAGGAGAAAGATGAAAGGCACAAAAACGAACCTAAATAATCACAGCTCTTTTTACAAGGAGAAGCATTTTCATGGTCGTCTTCACATCTAGTTGTTCATTTCTGACATTGCTTTGTCCATCAAATTTCAAAAGATGGATAACATTTGATCCCATCCACACACAAAAAAAAGAAATGGAATATAGTAATAACAAAAGATGGAGTTGTAATGTCTGTCACTTTTTACATTTGCCTCTCTTTGAATTTAGAAAGGCATTCTCTATCATTTGTAATTTTAGATAAATGCCTTTGATTTGATGTAAGTGGAGATATGAGAAAGGCAATGTTATTGAGAAGGCCAGATTTGAAGTAATTGGAGATATGAGAAAGGCAATGTTATTGTGAAGGCCAGCTTTGATGCAAGTCAAGGTATGAGAAGGGCAATGTTATTGTGAAGGCCAGATTTGATGTGAGTCAAGATATGAGAAGGGCAATGTTATTGTGAAGGCCAGATTTGATGTGGCCCAAGATGGCCCATGCTAGGTGGGTTGTATATTCCCATATTATCGCCCTGTATACTATAGTGTATAGAGGTATACTTATGGTAATCACCACAGTCCTCTACACTCAACCTAACCCAAAAAAACCATAATAATGGACTAAAGTTGCATTATAGATACTAGTCCTGAGATATATCACTCGGAGTGTGGGAGAACACTGATAAAATGATATGATAGATTTATGCTGGAGGTTTGAACAAGGCAGGTGTGCGATATTGGAGTGGAATCTGGTGGGTGTGAGTCTTTGTGTCTTGAGGCCAGTTATATTAGCCGTAAGAGCTTCCCGTGGAATAGATCTGTCCTGCAGAGTTGTCCTCACAATCAATAAAGCTTCCGACAGAGGGATATCACGGACAGAGAGATATCAGACAGGGTTCAACAGACCCAGGGTGACCCAGTACACTCGACTATGTCTGCTTTCACACCAGAGACAGGTGGTAGCAAAACGCAGCCATGAATATTGTTTGATATTGATGTTTTAGTGTATGCATAGTGAGTATAGCTACCTCACAAATACCATATATACACATGGCTTTAAGATGTGGTTATGTAATATGTAGGTTGTTGGTCCATCCATATTTGAGCAGGGATGACGATAGCACATTATGCAGGCCGAGTCCTCCATAATAGCAGTGGCCGGGCGGCAGCAGGTTCAGCGACAGAAGCCTGGACCCACTACCACAATATGCAACACTCAGATCAATAAAACATCACAGCTCCTCGCTGCTATTCTTTGTGGTGGGTCAGTTAAGGTTCAGTGGACCGTCTATGACCAAAAGGCTTCATACTCTACCATCGGGTTAAACTCTATGTTGGGAGAGAAATTGCAGTGATTTATCACAGCAAAAATGGAAAGTTGGTAAATATTGGTGTTTGGAATAAGCCATTCATTCAAAGTGCGTGAGGAGTTTAGAGGGTATGACATCATCGTTGCCTGCATGAATTATCAGCGGTGGAGACCAGTCTATAGAAGGCTAACATCAACCCCGTCACATCACCAAGTCAACGCTGATATATATCCATATTGTGACGTTTCTCAGGATAGTTCAGTCGTGAGAGACATATTCTTGTGAGGAGAAGTGACTTCAAGGTGGTATAGTAGACTGACAGGTGTGACAGCAGTAACTCTTCAACATGAGAGAAAGGTAAAGTGGCATCAGCATTATTTATCACATCTTTCATGTATTATGCTGCCAAAAATAGTCTTCCACGAGCATGTTTCTCCTTATCGGGCTGAGCTATATGCCAGGAAAAGTGTTTGGTTTGTTTAGGTGGGATGACTCATACGTGAACCTTGGTCGGTGACATAGAGTCTGGCAATTTATTATTAAAGGTTAACCGGCACTCGTCCATAGGCAAAAGGTTAACACAGATGTAATTACCCAGGTGGATGATGAGCCTGAGTGGAAGGTTAACATCACCGAGCCTGGCAGACTGGCGGCCAGCATCGTACGAGACTCGCGGCTCATATCGCAGAATGCGGCCCCATCTAATGCAGCACTCACAGTGAATATCTGATGAAATAGACGTGCACACGTGACCAGGCAGGAGGTGTACTCAGACTCCCAGACAAAGATGGACGTACCATCTCGGCTTTTCTTGTTGACCAAATACGGATAAGCTTCCTAAAGCCGTCGCATCTCCGTCTCCCTCATCAGGAACCATCCCAGCATACTGCGGAGGCAGCACAGGACTCGTCTGCAGCAGAATTCTCTCAGATTTCTCTATTGATTGGTGGAACTACCCAGACATTATGCCTTCTGAGACAGCAACAGCTTATAAAGTGTAAGTGGCCGGTCAGCAAATAATTAGTATTGAGTTGACTCTCATTATAAGTCAGTCCAGGCAAAGTCTACCTCAGAGACAGATGAACACTATGATCAGACGTAGTCTGGTAAGGCCAGATATAGATTTTGACTGATTAAAATTATTACTATTATCAATAATAATAATAAGTTGGAGGTTAGAGCATGAGTAGAGGTGTGAAATAAAGGAACTCTCCTGCTTTGTAAGAGGGTGGAGATAATAAATGATATCACAGAGTTCCTGGACATTGTTAGCCAGGACTCTCAGTGCATTAAAAACATGTCATTTATATATTAGTAACGGATCATCTTGGTACAGAATACCATAAGAAATCTTCTATATTGAAAGTGACATAGGAAGATTCTTCACTTATATATTTGAATTAATCATAAATGTCTGAATAAGGGTAGCGGAGTAATTGATACTCAGCCCTGCTGTCAGTAATGAGGGGAGAGTGTTAGATGGCAGGGTATATTGTTATATTCAGGACTCTGGGTTGGAGTTGAGTTTATTGCAGGCATTATGTTGATACTCAGCCCCGCTGTCAGTAATGAGTGGAGAGTGTTAGGTGACAGGTTGACTGGAGACACAATGTCTGGATCCATGCTCAACTTAATGCACAATATCACTGGTAATTATAGAGTGTCATCGTTATTAATATTGCAGCAGGATGAAGCTTTATGGCTTGATGATGATGTAGATGGTGCCTCATTGAACAGGTGGCTCCCTTACATTTGTCAGACTCTCTGTAACATGATTAGCTGATACCAACACTGGCAAAGTGATAAGTCCACAGATAATGTTTTGGAAAGACTGACAAAAAATATCTTAAAATATGAGGGGAAATTGGAACTCATAGATGAGGTATGATTCTGATAATTGATGCTTTAGGGATATATTCTGGTACATTTCAACAGGCAAGGATGGAATATTTCCAGCCATTCATTCATCTGGTGTCCTGGGAGTTCAATATTGCCAGCATTATGTGGCTGAGTTATATGGGCACTGTGCTGTAACCCTAGTGCCTTCATCACTGAAGCCTTCGTTATTGCCTGGCCCTGGTGGTTGCCTGGCCTTCGTTGTTGCCTGGCCTTCGTTGTTGCCTGGCCTTCGTTGTTGCCTGGCCTTCGATCTTGGCCCTGATGGTTGTCTTAGCCTTCATTGTTGCCTAGTCTTTGTATTGTCTTAGCCTTCGTTGTTGCCAGGCCTTCATTGCTGCCTGGCCTGCATCTCAGCTTGGCTTCTATTCCTCCTGGAATCTATTTTTTGTTCAAGCCTGGCAGTCTGCCAGCCATCCTGTAGGTGGCTATATATGTGGTGGCCTCGTACAGAAAGATCATGCAGAATCTGCAGACAAGAAAAAGAAAAGATCCAACATTTATCAAAATAATATATGGAGCTCCCACACACAGACTGTCTATAGACCAGATGATGGGCTCAGGAAAGTCAAAACCTGACATCCCAGCAGGAAATAAGCAATCGTGGTAACAACAATCATCCAGGGACCAAGGATATGAATATTCTGATTGTGCTTTTGATCAAACTTTGCCTCAAGATATGACAAATATTCATATTCAGGAATGAACATGTCCCACATTATACAGGTTTAACTTGAAATATATTGTCCTCACATTTATACATATATCTTTAATTTGCTGGGAAAAAAGATTCAAGATTCAAAATTTAGAGTATGGTTTAAACTACTTCCTTTTAATCCAACCATGGTCCTCTTTTCGTTTGACAGTATCATTTATAAAATCATGATATAAAGATGGCTGTTGAGGTTGATGTAATATCTCACATCAGACACACATACATCTTTTACCTGAATAGAAGATGATTGACACAATACTTAACACTGCAATCTGTTTCTCATGCCAGCGCACTGTAAATTATACACAATACTTGACATGGCAATGCATTCCTCATGCAAGCGCACAGTAAATATACAGCTATTTCTGTGGAGAAGCTGTCAGGTGTGAATATATGTCTTTATTCAGCATTTGGCACCACCTGTTCCAAGCATTGCAAGGTGCACCTTGGCAATGGAGGCAATGCTGAAGGCCTTATATGGTTATTTAGTGTGTGTATGATATATACTGCAGAATGGGCCCTATGTTGGGATGAATATGGCATTCTACTGGAGGTATATGGTTCCTTTGTTGATAGAGAGATCATACTGCCTGCGTCGATCATCGAGCCATCTTCCCCTCGCGGGAATTCACCAACAATGATAGATGCTACCTTTGGGATCACCAACATTTTGATAGCTGGCTTCGAATCCAATCAATAGAATTACTGATAAGTTTTCATTTTCACATAATTTATATTTTTCATTTGACTGAGCTTCAGCCCCCTGCCTCATAGACAGGTCCTGTATGCACCATCACAGCAATAAAGCTTTCATAAGGGACAATAACAGTTAGATATTTCAACTGCTTTGTATTATATAATCTTGCACAATTGTTGCTCTTTGAAATGGCATGATCATATTTGATATGATATGGTAAACACCAATGGAGCTTAGAATTGCATGATAATATTTGCACTCAATAAGGGGGAGACAAATAAAACTTGCCTGAGTAGACGAGTCCCAGGCATTCTGGGACATCTCTATGACCAAAAGGCAACCTTAATGTTTACCTTGCAAGATATACTAAATTTATAGCTACTTATATTTCGCGTGGCAAGTTTGATCAGGATCAGATTTGTTTGCTCATGCTTGAAATGAGGATTTATTTGTCTATTAATGTGTTATCAAGCCTCTATCATAAGCGTGGTATCATACCTGATGCAGTCAAACTGCTTGGAGGAGTCAACAAAAGGAAACCTGCACAAGTTAACGGAGGCAAAGTAAATGCTCATGTGCTGTAAGGTCATGTGAGGAATGCAAGTTTGCCGTGAGGGATTACGGAGATTGAAATGAGAGATCACACAGAGGAGGAGGAGGAGGAGGAGGTGAGAGGTGGACCTTGCTGTAAGGGGCGGTCCTGAGGCGGGAACGCAGTGACTGTTTACATGGTTACAAAGATGGCCACAAAGATGGCCACAAAGATGGCCGTATTCTCTGTATGGTGCAGTCTCTGCTGCCTCAAGGCATCGTGTATACAACAGTATGGGGCTGCGTTATGTCATCTCAAACAAACTCTCAAACTCTACCTCAAATGCTAACAAGGATTGTAAACGATTCAAGTTTGGGTATCTTTGTGGGTTTGTGCTATTTACTTCTTCAGCCCAATAAATAAACATTTGACATTTGTTTAAGACTTTTGCACATATATTTGATCGCATTTTTTAAATAGCCCTTGATATTATATAATAATAATTTTCATGGAATTTGAATTTGTAGAAAGTTATTTACATGTATAAGGTGGTTATTTATGATGCAATATAGTTTTGTAATAGTTTAGTAATTATGTCATGTATGACCTGAGTATGACCTGAGTAAGACAGAGATATATGGCTGTAGAGAGAGAGGGGGGGAGGGAGTCAGTGGCTGCTTGGAGTGCAGACCACCGGATGATATAACATAGAGGAGTCTGGCAGGGCCTCACTGTCCGCATACTGATATCCCATAATACCCATCATCAGCGCTCATATACATCAGCTTGTCACCAGCACAGTAGCACATTAGGCCATTCTCATGATGACAACAATTTCTGTTGTACTTTATCAGAACATTCTACGCCGTGATCACGAAGTAGCACAATGTGAACAAATATTGACATGCAAGTCTCTATTATATAGTTGTACGACACAAGGTAAACAATTACGAAAAAAAAGACTGGGTAAATATATATGACAGTGATAGATACTAATTCATGCTGCTTTCTATAATGTTCATGACCTGTTGCTTGTAGTAGACACATTATCTTTTCCAAGCTTTAATCATTTTAGTCCAGTACTTGATGTACTGAATATTGGGTTGTAGAAACAGTGACTGAAAAGCTGTGTCTCATGTTCCGATGTAATTTTGCATACAAAAAAATGGATATTTGCCATATGTTGGATTGCTCACTATAACACTGGGCTCTGGAGCGCATACTGCGGCAGTCGGCATAGATTTTAGTCGCTAAATGAGGCTGATATGGACGTGTGACCTAGAAAGTATATACCAGAATCACAGTTATACAGTCAGCTTTTAAACAATCCACAAACATTTGCAAATCTGTAGAAATGTCCTACAAACACCAATCAACTATTCACAGAAAGAAGAGTGTGATGTAGGTATATATTAACATGTAGTCCAGGTCTGATGGAGGAATACCCAGATTAGGAGAGGCAGTAATGTCCTTTTCTAGGATCTCTTGTAGCCAGGTCGTGTGCAGACAAACAATACTTGGCTTCTATTAGGCCAAGCCAGAACAACAGAGAATTGATTTGCTTGAGAGAAGGTTGTGGTAGAATAATGGAAGCCGTCTTAGCAATTAAGGATGGATGATAATGGCATACAGGCACACAAATAGTGCGCTGACAGGGCCAAACCTGCCCAGATGCCAGGCCATTCACTGTGACCAGCCATTGGTGTGCCAGTGAGGGCTGCAGGCTGGAGACGGCTGGAGCCAGGGCTTGAGCCAGGCTGGGAGATACGTCCTGCCATGACATGGCATGTAGCAATAAGTTAGACTCTCTGCCACCTGCATGATGCATGATGGGAAGGTAAAAAGAAACCCATAGAACCATGCAGGATGCTCTATGCCTTTATGCAAGTCTCCGTCATTTCAATATTGGGAAGTGAATCTATTAACCTATGCAGGTCCTGTAGATTTATCAGCCTATGAGTGGAGACTGATACATTCTGTCTGGTCATTAACCTGTGTTTGGCAGGCAAGCAGAACTCGTGATTATTATATTTTAGTTATAGGTCAAAGTGTCATTTAGAAGTTTGACTCAAACCAAACTTGCCTGCAGTATTAAAGGTATTGTGCACCAGTTGTTCAGATTTGACAAGAATTTATGCATTAATAATAAGTTTGCTGATATTTGGAACAGCAGTTGACAACAGGGGGGTTTCCTTGCCACAAACCTCTGTGTGGTAGTCAGAGTGCCACCTGGTGTCAGTCACCTGTATATAGGTTAATAGATTCGGCTGTGGTCTGCTGCTGTCTCCCAACTACCTTTTGAACATTTGTATGTCTATGCACATAACTGTTGCCTTGAGATAGAGAGAGGCAGAAAGGTCTGGGTACAGCGGTGTCTCTGAGGAGGAAATGCCATGATTAGTATGGGGTGATATAAATCACCATAGAAACACAAATCATTAACACAGAAAAAAACACCTTGAAGTCTATGTTCACATGCACAAAGACACTCTATCATTGATCAGGTGTGATCATATACCTCAGTCTTTATGGCATAATCATGTCATTCTCAAGGCCAAAGCAAAGGGTCATCTACAGTGTTAAAGGAAAATTATATTGATAGAGAAGTTCAATTTGAATGTCATAGACATGCTTCCAGTTAGATCTGATATCTGGGTTATGTATGTTGCAATGTATTGTTTGATCATGTGCAAGGCTGCACTGTGTTTTTAATGACCCTATTTTTATATTTATTTTATAAATCGTGTTTACATTAGTATCTAGTGCAACAAGAAGAAAAATGGGCAGCAAGATAAAATAGGTGGTATCTTGAGAATGAGGAAGAATCGGGTGCTGAGAGATGGGGAATGTCAAGAGCAGATTCTGCACCTGTGTCCTCCCTCCTGGCCAGTCCACGTCAAACATCAATACAGTCACGCATATTGTACCTGTGTCCTCCCTCCTGGCTAGTCCACGTCAGACATCAATACAGTCACGCATATTGTACCTGTGTCCTGGCCAGTCCACATCAGACATGAATAGTCACGCATATTGTACCTGTGTCCTCCCTCCTGGCTAGTCCACATCAGACATCAATAGTGTCACGCATATTGTACCTGTGTCCTGGCCAGTCCACATCAGACATCAATACAATCACTCATTTTGTACCTGTGTCCTGCTCAGTCCACGCCAGATATCAATACAGTCAGGCATATTGTTATACCTGTGTCCTCATGGCCAATGAGAGGCCCTAGATTGGTGATTGTTGACAAAGTCACATCTTGAGAGTCAGAGTTTTGTGTGATTGTATTGGTATATAAGCATGATTGGCAGAGTAGTATGGTTGGCAGAGTAGTATGGGAGCCTCAGTGCAGACAGTGTAATATGTCTAACAGTTTCCTAGTGTGTGGTATATGTCAACGTGGTCGGGCTCAGACTCCACTGCAATATATCTGGAAATGAGACCAGGCCGGCATCAAGTATATCTACTGGTTTTTACCCTCAGCCCCTGATGTAATCAGGCTGAGGGTATTGCAGTACTCCTGGCGTGGGTATGTATGTATGTCTGTATGTATGTCTGTATGTATGTCTGTAGCGAACATCCTTGTCATCGCGATAACTCAAGAACAAATGATGGCAGCTTCATGAAACTTTACACACATATGCATCTGGTGAAAACCTCGGACGAGTTCGATGGACGGCGACCTTGACCTATTTTTCAAGGTCACAGGGACAATTATGTGAAATCCCAAGAATCACAATAACTCAAGAACGAATGATGGCAGCTTTATGAGATTTGACACACATAAGCATCTGGTGAAGCCCTCAGAATTTGTCCTATGAAACATGACCTTCACCTACTTTTCAAGGTCACAGGGACAATTATGTGAAATCATCTTGTCATCGCGATAACTCGAGAACAAATGATGGCAGCTTCGTGAAACTTGACACATATAAGCATCTGGTGAAAACCTCGGACGAGTGCGATGGACGGTGACCTTGACCTATTTTTCAAGGTCACAGGGACAATTATGTGAAATCCCAAGAATCGCATAACTCAAGAACAAATGATGGCAGCTTTATGAGATTTGACACCCATAAGCATCTGGTGAAGACCTCAGAATTTGTCCTATGAAACATGACCTTCACCTACTTTTCAAGGTCACAGGGACAATTATGTGAAATCATCTTGTCATCGCGATAACTCGAGAACAAATGATGGCAGCTTCGTGAAACTTGACACATATAAGCATCTGGTGAAAACCTCGGACGCGTTCGATGGACGGTGACCTTGACCTATTTTTCAAGGTCACGGACAATTATGTGTAATCCCAAGAATCGCAAGAACGAATGATGGCAGCATTATGAGATTTGACACACACAAGCATCTGGTGAAGACCTCAGACTTCTCTTGATGGAACATGACCTTCACCTACTTTTCAAGGTCACAGGGACAATAATGTGAAATCATCCTTGTCATCGTGATTACTCAAGAACAAATGATGGCAGCTTCATGAAACTTTACACGCATAAGCATCTGTTGAAAACCTCAGACTAGTTCGGTGGACGGCGACCTTGACCTATTTTTCAAGGTCACAGGGACAAATATGTGAAATCCCAAGAATCGCAATAACTCAAGAACGAATGATGGCAGCTTTATGAGATTTGACACACACAAGCATCTGGTGAAGACCTCAGACTTCTCATGGTGGACCATGACCTTCACCTACTTTTCAAGGTCACAGGGACAATTATGTGAAATCATCCTTGTCATCGCGATAACTCGAGAACAAATGATGGCAGATTCATGAAACTTGACACACATAAGCATCTGATGAAAACCTCAGACATTTTTGTATGGAACATGACCTTCACCTACTTTTCAAGGTCACAGTTACAATTATGTGAAATCCCTATCATTGCCATAACTTGAGAACGAATGTTGGCAGCTTTATGAGACTTGACACACATAAGCATCTGGTGAAGACCTCAGACTTCTCTTGATGGAACATGACCTTTACCTACTTTTCAAGGTCACAGGGACAATCATGTCAAATCCACGTCATTGCAATAACTTAAGAACAAATAATGGCAGCTTCATGAAAATTGACACACATAAGCATCTTGGAAGTCTTCACATGAGTTTGATGGACGGTGACCTTAACCTGCTTTTCAAGGTCACCTGCCCATCTCAATAATTCTAGAGTAAATGATGACAGTTTCATGATACTTGACACACCTAAGCTATCAAAGGAAGTAGATTTTATGGGGTTTTTTTACCCCTGCATCAATTTGCCTTGGTGCAGTGACGTTTTGTTCACAAATATTGTGTGGAGCGAATGTTGTGCAATGAGTTACCAGGGCTGAGGGTTGATGCATCTCTGATGCCTATGTTTCTGCTGGCAATTGACATGTTGCTTCCGGAAACTGATTACAGGTGGTTCACTTTAAGAAATTAAAGAAAATGATTTATTTTAGAGGGGAAAGATTTTTGCCAAGATTTAGAAATATAATGCATTTTGACATCCGGTATGTGTTAACTACCAGCCTCGGTACTTACCTCATACATATCAGGCAAGCCTGGCATTCTGGGCCCAGAATGGTGTCATACATGAGAATATATCCTGGGAATATATCCTGGGAATATATCCTGGGAATATATCCTGAGAATATATCCTGGGAATATAGGGGTATGTTCTGATTGACAGGATATATACTGGAGGATGATATTCAGCAGAGACATGAGGGCCAGATGCTGGAATCTGCTGAGAATCAGAAGAATGCAGAGAAGATAGGTAGGAAGGAGGCACTGCTTCAGGCAATGTGTCCCGCAGGAAGGAGGCCGCCCTCCTGCAGCTGATCTGGGAGACTACCCAGGCAATGTGTCCCGCGGGTAGGAGGCCCCCCTCCTGCAGCTGATCTGGGAGACTACCCAGGCAATGTGTCCCGCAGGTAGGAGGCCACCCTCCTGCAGCTGATCTGGGAGACTACCCAGGCAATGTGTCCCGCAGGTAGGAGGCCGCCCTCCTGCAGCTGATCTGGGAGACTACCCAGGCAATGTGTCCCACAGGTAGACTACCCAGGCAATATGTCCCGCAGGTAGGAGGCCGCCCTCCTGCAGCTGATCTGGGAGACTACCCAGGCAATGTGTCCCGCAGGTAGACTACCCAGGCAAGATGTCCCGCAGGTAGGAGGCGGCCCTCCTGCAGCTGATCTGGGAGACTAGGTGTCCCGCAGGCAGTAAACAGTAGAATTTGGCCCTGTTACAGCATGTCTCCTTGCCAAACTCATCCTACGTTTTCAAAGTATCCTGCAGTGAGAGGCTCCCAGCCACGGCTGAATTGTTCTCTGGCAATCCAGTGGAGGTTTTTACTAGAGAATACTCAGCAAGTGTCGTGTAGCCAACTTCAGTGGTAAAACAAAAGCTGGTAGTTTTTTGGGGGCAGGCAGCTGTTGTGGATCTTACAGGAAGTTGCCTTTGATGAGGAGAAGTGCCACAGTCTCTCAGTGTCAAGACACCAGCTCCTGCAGAGAGAGACCACGCACTGAGACAAAAGATATGGGCTAATTTTGCCAAGCTGGCTGCGTTGTGCCTGGCTGGGAATCTGGGTTGTGCCTGGCTGGGAATCTGGGGTGGGTTATTTGTGGTGTTAGTATAGGGTGGAAGCAGGGCTGGGTAGAGCTGGCAGAAGTGTCTCTACCTCCCCACACAGCTGGCCAACGCTTCCTGTACATCCTGCAACAAACAAATGCTCCCACCACTGAGCTCGCGGCATCACACAGGGATTACAATCAACATTACATCTTACATATAGACAAGAGGAGGGATCCTTAATCAGCATATCTCACTGTATTTAAAGCATATCCTGCGATAAGGATAAAAGATGGATTTACAAGGATAAATTGCCGGCTAGCTTGTTGTGTTTGCGTTTCAATGCCATGCTTAAGTGTATGATGGTGACTCTAGTAGAGAGTGTGGCCAGGTGATGATATAAGGCGACACACTACGACATACTGCGAGGAGGAGGTGACATACTGCGAGGAGGAGGTGACATACTGCGAGGAGGAGGCGACATACTGCGAGGAGGAGGTGACATACTGTGAGGAGGAGGAGGAGGAGGTGGCAGTGCTACAGACACCAGCATCATGTGGCACATGGTGTGGGACTTACCCTTCAACCCTCTCACCAGCATCAACATCAAAACATTCCACAGGTTTGATAAGAAGTGTGTACTCAGATATATCTAGCTTGTTTTTTGACAACATTATTACAGAATATATAAAAAAGGTGGTCAGGTAGAGAAATGGCTGCTTCTTTTGTATACACAGGATAGCTCGGAAGGAATGGCAAATCACCATTTAATAAGAAATAGAACAAAGAAATGCGTGTGATGAGTTTCTGAGATCTATCATGCTGAGTTATATCACACACAACAATATGGCCGCCATGATGGGACCATGTTGCCATGGTTACCAGAAAACATCCTAGCCCCACTTTGTCTGGCAGATTTGATAATCAGCCAGAATCTCATTTGCTGAAATTCCTCCACATTCTTCAGCCGACCATCCAGCAGATCTTGAAAAAGAGAAAAATGAGGAATGGTTGCATGGCATCCTGTGTGGACTTTGCTGCAGAGTCTTGGCCTGGGAGTCTTGGTAGGTTAGCAAAACATGAAGCAAATACCGAGGTGCATTTCTTACGGCACACGATACTCTCAGTGCTAATGCTCACATAACATTGTCCAAGAACCGGACACCTCTGGCTGATAAACAGAAACAGTTTGCACTGAAAACCTATCAAATGCAACAATTTTGAAAGCAATACCTGTTTGGGTTGGTTTTAGTGAGTTTGAGAATATGTTTGTCTTGGCGTGGTAGTATTAGCTGATGTAATGTAAGAGACTGTCTCAGAAGGTGGGGAAGATGGGACGCTGCCGGGATGTGGTGCAGGAAGATGGGACGATGCCGGGATGTGGGGCAGGAAGATGGGACGATGCCGGGATGTGGGGCAGGAAGATGGGACGATGCCGGGATGTGGGGCAGGAAGATGGGACGCTGCCGGGATGTGGGGCAGGATGACTCTATCCTCTGTAATGGGTGGGGCGTGGCATCAGTTCTCATCACCTCACACAAAGCTGTGGTTTATCTGTGAAGGAAAGTGGCACAGGTGTACACTGCCAAGGCCACTGCTGCCATCCCAAGCTGGAACCAGGGTAACTCATATCCCTGGATCATATCCCAGGCTAGAACCAGGGTAACTCATATCCCTGGATCATATCCCAGGCTAGAACCAGGGTAACTCATATCCCTGGATCATATCCCAGGCTGGAACCAGGGTAACTCATATCCCTGGATCATATCCCAGGCTGGAACCAGGGTAACTCATATCCCATGATCATATCCCAGGCTGGAACTAGGGTAACTCATATCCCTGGATCATATCCCAGGCTAGAACCAGGGTAACTCATATCCCTGGATCATATCCCAGGCTGGAACCAGGGTAACTCATATCCCTGGATCATATCCCAGGCTGGAACCAGGGTAACTCATATCCCTGGATCATATCCCAGGCTGGAACCAGGGTAACTCATATCCCTGGATCATATCCCAGGCTAGAACCAGGGTAACTCATATCCCTGGATCATATCCCAGGCTAGAACCAGGGTAACTCATATCCCAGGATCATATCCCAGGCTGGAACCAGGGTAACTCAATCCCTGGATCATATCCCAGGCTGGAACCAGGGTAACTCATATCCCTGGATCATATCCCAGGCTGGAACCAGGGTAACTCATATCCCTGGATCATATCCCAGGCTAGAACCAGGGTAACTCATATCCCAGGATCATATCCCAGGCTGGAACCAGGGTAACTCAATCCCTGGATCATATCCCAGGCTGGAACCAGGGTAACTCATATCCCTGGATCATATCCCAGGCTGGAACCAGGGTAACTCATATTCCTGGATCATATCCCAGGCTAGAACCAGGGTAACTCATATCCCAGGATCATATCCCAGGCTGGAACCAGGGTAACTCAATCCCTGGATCATATCCCAGGCTGGAACCAGGGTAACTCATATCCCTGGATCATATCCCAGGCTGGAACCAGGGTAACTCATATTCCTGGATCATATCCCAGGCTAGAACCAGGGTAACTCATATCCCTGGATCATATCCCAGCATCTAATCCCAGACCATGTTGACCAAGTAGTGGCCTACTTACACAAAGGCATCTAGCTCATAGTTTTTGTTTGAAAGTAAATAAAATATTGACAATGATAAATTACTTTTCATAAATATTTGATTTTGATCCATTAAAGTCTGAATTG
This sequence comes from Amphiduros pacificus, assembly GCA_949316495.1. Classification (NCBI taxonomy): domain Eukaryota; kingdom Metazoa; phylum Annelida; class Polychaeta; order Phyllodocida; family Hesionidae; genus Amphiduros; species Amphiduros pacificus. The sequence goes on from OX439005.1 coordinate 51,009,335, forward strand.
TGAGGTCCACATCAAAGTGGAGTATGTTAACAATGGGTTGAATCTCACCTGAGATATTCCTGGGTGAAAATGTAGAATATTTGAGATGATGAATAACACAGAGAGAAGAAAATAAGATCAGACAAAGAATGCATTGTTGTCATGTGACGGGAGGTTTGTAAGGACAGGCACCACTTGAAACAGGGTCCAAGAGTCGGGTCAGCCGTACAGGAGAACCCAATATGGAGGTTGATAATGTTGCCATAGGAATGTTATCTCAAACGTTATGATCTGGTGAACTCGTTCAATATTTTGACCCCAGCTGGGGCTGTTATTCAGCTTATGCTTTGAAGTCTTCATAAGGCGAGGGTCGCAGTATTAAGTTTGATTTAAATCATTCCATACAAGTTTCTCAAATTAATGAAAAAAAAACTATTATCGTATAGAAAATTTTGTGAGAGGTACAAGATCATAACAGATGCTATGAGAAGAGTTCATGTGAGCTATGAGATGTGATGAGAAGAGTTCATGTGAGCTATGAGATGCGATGAGAAGAGTTCATGTAAGCTATGAGATGCGATGAGAAGAGTTCATGTGAGCTATGAGATGTGATGAGAAGAGTTCATGTGAGCTATGAGATGTGATGAGAAGAGTTCATGTGAGCTATGAGATGCGATGAGAAGAGTTCATGTGAGCTATGAGATGTGATGAGAAGAGTTCATGTGAGCTATGAGATGTGATGAGAAGAGTTCATGTGAGCTATGAGATGTGATGAGAAGAGTTCATGTGAGCTATGAGATGTGATGAGAAGAGTTCATGTAAGCTATGAGATGTGATGAGATGAGTTCATGTGAGCTATGAGATGTGATGAGATGAGTTCATGTGAGCTATGAGATGTGATGAGAAGAGTTCATGTAAGCTATGAGATGTGATGAGATGAGTTCATGTGAGCTATGAGATGTGATGAGAAGAGTTCATGTGAGCTATGAGATGTGATGAGATGAGTTCATGTGAGCTGTGAGATGTGATGAGATGAGAGGCTGCTGGTAGATGAGACTATTAACAGATATCACCAGCAATGACTGCACCACACCATGACAGGTCTAGAAGGTGTGAGGTAACAGTGATAGTCATACCATCATTACTCCAGTACTGCACCACACCATGGCAGGTCTAGAAGGTGTGAGGTAACAGTGATAGTCATACCATCATTACTCCAGTACTGCACCACACCATGGCAGGTCTAGAAGGTGTGAGGTAACCGTGATAGTCATACCATCATTACTCCAGTACTGCACCACACCATGGCAGGTCTAGAAGGTGTGAGGTAACAGTGATAGTCATACCATCATTACTCCAGTACTGCACCACACCATGGCAGGTCTAGAAGGTGTGAGGTAACAGTGATAGTCATACCATCATTACTCCAGTACTGCACCACACCATGGCAGGTCTAGAAGGTGTGAGGTAACCGTGATAGTCATACCACCATTACTCCGGTGCTGAGGCCTGTCATACACATGGTAAACAGACAGCAGGCTGAAATATGACATCCACCGAGGAGCTCTCCCAGGAAGGAGGGCAGATAAGGTGGCTGTGAAGGCCGATTAACATTCTACCAGCCAGCACACCTGAGCTGAAAGGGTGTGAAAAACACCAGAGTGATATCCTGCTGAGAGATAGAAAACGGAGAATCCCCCAGTGAGACTCACCAGCCTCAAAAACCAAGCATGGAATGTAAGTGATATAGAGAGTTCTACGGGGTGGGGGAGATTAGCTTCAGTGATAGAGAGAGTTCTCCGGGGAGGGGGAGATTAGCTTCAGTGATGGAGAGAGTTCTCCGGGGAGGGGGAGATTAGCTTCAGTGATGGAGAGAGTTCTCCGGGGAGGGGGAGATTAGCTTCAGTGATGGAGAGAGTTCTCCGGGGAGGGGGAGATTAGCTTCAGTGATGGAGAGAGTTCTCCGGGGAGGGGGAGATTAGCTTCAGTGATGGAGAGAGTTCTCCGGGGAGGGGGAGATTAGCTTCAGTGATGGAGAGAGTTCTCCGGGGAGGGGGAGATTAGCTTCAGTGATGGAGAGAGTTCTCCGGGGAGGGGGAGATTAGCTTCAGTGATGGAGAGAGTTCTCCGGGGAGGGGGAGATTAGGTTCTAAGGATCAGATCTGTACATCTGAACACACCCACCAATAATTGAATATATATTAAACTCACATTCTTCTCAAATTTGAATTTAAATTTAAGCAATGGCGGTGGAATAGAATATAGTGGCTATTAAGAGTGAGGGCGATGCTGAGGGATTTATCACTGCGAGATGCACATCTTTCCTTATCATCAGCCCCAGGGTGAATGCACCAGGTTGTTCACACCTGACAGGATCAGGGTTAAATGTTATGCACACCTGGCCTGTTAGGGTTGCACCACCCTGAACCTGAGACTGGTGTGTTGCTAGTCTATGATAGAAACACCTGAGATCTCTGCTGAGGCTGTGATTTATCTTCACATCAGCCCTGATGCACATCAACCTCACAGAATATTATAAATGTAAATAGTGTATTTAAAGAAAAGAAAGCTTTCTCCATGTTTTTGATTGTATCAAATTAATATAAAAAAGCTTGGCAGGAGGGAGCAGTAGAGGCAGAGTGAAGAGTGATGAGATGATTGCTATGGTTTTAATTTGGGAGAGAGAATTGTGAGATAAGGTGGGGTGAGAAGACCTGATGATTGACATATATGTCAAGCCAGGATCTGCTTGCCGTGCCCAGCTGACAGGGGGAGATGAGATAGAGGTCCTGTCACTGCTTGCCAACTCAGTGAGCATATTGTATTTTACTGGTGGAGGTTTTTATGTGATGAGATTGTTTCTCCTTGTTGATCATGTATGTATGTGTATGTCTGCTGAACCACATGTTGTACTTTATACTTTCTCTGGGCCACTATGTGTGTATTTACACAAGCCTCAGTCTCACTGTATCTACAAGCCAACAAGCAAAGTTATATTTCTGAGCATTCTACCTGGGTGATGAATATAACAGTGAAACACAATCTTAAGTGGTATTCCTAAAGTTCAAACATAACTAGACTATGAAATATGAAGTGGAAAACTTAAAGAACAGGCGGCTGAAGTATGTGACCGCTTTATGTGGGCATGCTTGTTATTATGATGAGCTTGCGAGGCTTCAGAACAGCACTTAAGGAAGCTTTGTGGAAATGTTAGTATTCCTCTGATGATGTTGATACAGGTAATGTATATGTCGCACCAGGAACCAGGAACACCTTTATATAGTTCTATCAGAACTCATCCTTGTTACACATCATTCATCTTGAGATGGTCCCGTTGAGATTTCTTGCTGACTTTCCTTTTTGTCATCACGAGACTATAAAAGAATATATTAGTATCATGAGAACCTCCAGTGAGGGATGGTGTGGATATGGCGGCTGTGTACTGGGGACATGGGGGTGCCTGTCCCACACATCGTGACCTATGTGGGAATGAGAACTTCTCCTGGCCTTAATGCAAAAAGGATTTCCTTGTTTATACAACTACAAGAGACATTGTCTGACGTTTACTGTTTTACCATCAGAGTGTTTTTTAAGTGTGAATGTCACGTGGTGGTAAAATTGCCACTGACAAAAACTGTGCATCAAACAAGGACATGTTTAGCTGATAATAAGTTTGACACAAAAAGATGATCTGTGAGTGATACAAAGGGAATATAGAATGCGAATGTTCTGGAAGACAATATACTTGGTACGGCAGCAGAATGGCTTAATGTAAAGTCTGGTATTTTTACCCTCAGCCCCTGATGTAATCAGGCTGAGGGTATTGCAGTACTCCTGGCGTGGGTATGTATGTATGTATGTATGTCTGTATGTCTGTATGTCTGTATGTATGTCTGTAGCGAACATCCTTGTCATCGCGATAACTCAAGAACAGATGATGGCAGCTTCATGAAACTTGACACACATATGCATCTGGTGAAAACCTCGGACGAGTTTGATGGACGGCGACCTTGACCTATTTTTCAAGGTCACAGGGACAATTATGTGAAATCCCAAGAATCACAATAACTCAAGAACGAATGATGGTAGCTTTATGAGATTTGACACACATAAGCATCTGGTGAAGACCTCAGAATTTTTTCTATGAAACATGACCTTCACCTACTTTTCAAGGTCACAGGGACAATTATGTGAAATCATCTTGTCATCGCGATAACTCGAGAACAAATCATGGCAGCTTCATGAAACTTGACACACATAAGCATCTGGTGAAAACCTCGGACGAGTTTGATGGACGGTGACCTTGACCTATTTTTCAAGGTCACAGGGACAATTATGTGAAATCCCAAGAAAAACTCAAGAACAAATGATGGCAGCTTTATGAGATTTGACACCCATAAGCATCTGGTGAAGACCTCAGAATTGTTTCTATAAAACATGACCTTCACCTACTTTTCAAGGTCACAGGGACAATTATGTGAAATCATCCTTGTCATCGCGATAACACAAGAACTAATGATGGCAGCTTCATGAAACTTGACACACAAAAGCATCTGGTGAAAACCTCGGATGAGTTCAATGGACAGCGACCTTGACCTATTTTTCAAGGTCACGGACAATTATGTGAAATCCCAAGAATCGCAATAACTCAAGAACGAATGATGGCAGCTTTATGAGATTTGACACACATAAGCATCTGGTGAAAACCTCGGACGAGTTTGATGGACGGTGACCTTGACCTATTTTTCAAGGTCACAGGGACAATTATGTGAAATCCCAAGAAAAACTCAAGAACGAATGATGGCAGCTTAATGAAATTTGACACCCATAAGCATCTGGTGAAGACCTCAGAATTTTTTCTATGAAACATGACCTTCACCTACTTTTCAAGGTCACAGGGACAATTATGTGAAATCATCTTGTCATCGCGATAAGACAAGAACTAATGATGGCAGCTTCATGAAACTTGACACACAAAAGCATCTGGTGAAAACCTCGGACGAGTTCAATGGACGGCGACCTTGACCTATTTTTCAAGGTCACGAACAATTATGTGAAATCCCAAGAATCGCAATAACTCAAGAACGAATGATGGCAGCTTTATGAGATTTGACACACACAAGCATCTGGTGAAGACCTCAGAATTTTTTCTATGAAACATGACCTTCATCTACTTTTCAAGGTCACAGGGACAATTATGTGAAATCATCCTTGTCATCGTGATAACTCAAGAACAAATGATGGCAGCTTCATGAAAATTGACACACATAAGCATCTGGGATGACTCCAGATGAGTTTGATGGACGGTGACCTTAACCTGCTTTTCAAGGTCACCGGCCCATATCAATAATTCTAGAGTAAATGATGACAGTTTCATGATACTTGACACACCTAAGCTATCAAAGGAAGTAGATGTTATGGGTTTTTTTACTCCTGCATCAATTTGCCTTGGTGCAGTGATGTTTTGTTCACAAATATTGTGTGGAGCGAATGTTGTGCAATGAGTTACCAGGGCTGAGGGTTGATGCATCTCTGATGCCTATGTTTATATTATTGCAGCAGTCTCTGGTTGTGAAATAAATGTCTCACTTTTTTCTGCATTGTGAATTGTGTCTTTTTTATGTGTTTTCTACGCTATGTTTTATTTGCAGTTTCGTCATATCAAAGTAAAGAGAGGTTGTTGGCTTGGTAATAAGTAGTTATCTGTGTGTGTTTGCAGGAAGAAGATTGAGGAGATCGGCAAAATGACTGCGCTAACGCAGGACGAAATCATCTCCAACACCAAGACTGTCGTACAGGGCCTCGACACGCTCAAGAACGAGCACCATCAAATTCTAAACAGTCTTCTCTCGTCCATGAAAACCATCAAAAAGGAAAATGGAGACACAAATTTGGTGGAAGAGAAAACGAATATCCTTAAGAAATCACTTGAGATGATTGAGTTGGGTCTCGGCGAGGCACAGGTTGGTGAACCTTTATTGTCTGTTTATAAATGCACTACTTTTTTTCCAAACCAAAAAGTGAAAACAAAAAGACAATTGTTATTTTGGCATTACCACATGAGAATCGGTAGTCGCACCACCCCTGGTATTACCACATGAAAGTCAGTAGTCCCCACCATCCCTGGTATTACCACATGAGAATCAGTAGTCGCACCACCCCTGGCATTACCACATGAGAGTCAGTAGTCCCCACCATCCCTGGTATTACCACATGAGAATCAGTAGTCGCACCACCCCTGGCATTACCACATGAGAGTCAGTAGTCCCCACTATCCCTGGTATTACCACATGAGAATCAGTAGTCGCACCACCCCTGGCATTACCACATGAGAGTCAGTAGTCGCACCACCCCACTATTACCACATGAGAGTCAGTAGTCGCACCACCCCTGACTATGATGTAAGGACCCTGTTCACGTAAGCTCTATATATTCATTGGTCCGGTGGGAAATGAAGGCCAGCAGAATATGGTGGTGTAATTGTAATGTATGAAGGCTGTGTCAGTCAGAGATACAGGTGGAGGGAAGCTCTCTGAATTACCATGTCAGGGCAGAAAACGTACTTCATACAATATCCACCTATGATACCAACAGAATATCCACCTATGATACCAACAGAATATCCACCTATGATATCAACAGAATATCCACCTATGATATCAACAGAATATCCACCTATGATATCAACAGAATATCCATAGTCTATCCATCTATGATATAAATAGAATATCCATAGTCTATCCACCTATGATATAAATAGAATATCCACCTATAATACCAACAGAATATCTACCTATGATATAAACAGACTATCCATAGTCTATCCACCTATGATATAAACAGACTATCCATAGTCTATCCACCTATGATATAAATAGAATATGCACCTATAATACCAGCAGAATATCCTCGAATATCTATAATTTGCTACAAATATGAATTTTCTCCAAATGCTGAGAATTTTCTCCATTTGCTGAGAAGTAGGTTGAGATAGGAAAGAGTACAGACACTGAAGGTTGCCTCCACAGATTTGTAGATTCTATCCCATTGCAACTGGTCCAGATGCAAATTTCCAAATATAGAGAATCCCCTCGCTCAGAAACCTCAGAAGCACATCCCAGCCTCCTTGTGATGCCGCCATAAAAAAGATCACACTGAAATAGTCGCCATGGAAACCGTCGGAGAAGCACTAGTACTTCCTTACAGATTGAGTCATTCATTGAGATGGAATGGAGCAGACTCTCGTAGACAGTCCCTAATAGGCAGGCCATGCTATTTGCTGCAATAAAATCTGTCACTGGGAAGCAGATATAGAGTGTCTGAATGCACGAGACTACAATAAACAGGCTGCATATTATATATTTGGGATGCAATTGTGCAGAAATTCTGGCCACTCCTGAGGGAAATGGGCAGAAAATGGAATCTTAGCTTTTAAGCAGATTGAGAAGAAACACTATCTTTGACACATGAATGACATTGAATTTGTAAATATCTGAACAAATCCTATACAGGGGTCCTAAATCTGAAATGATATGTAGTCCTATAGTTCAACACAAAAACTGTGCTAGATATGCCTGTGATTTACATGACATGTTAATTGGAATGTATCTCTGAAATGGCATGAATATTGGAAAAAATAAATGGCTACTTGGGTAATGAAAATTTATCAGGGAACACAAGTTAATGGATGGGATAATGGATACTAATGTTGTCAAGGTGATCTATAATGAATTCCAGACAAAAATGATAGATATCTAAATAGCACTTAATTGGACATATAAATATAAATGCACACCAGCAAATGGAAATATAGAAATAAAGCGAAAAAGAATGATGTATATTCCCTTAAACTGTCTATTATTATAAGGTCAGGAGATATTAATTATGGTGTATGAAATAATGGTCATATTTCATGAGATGATTGTTTTGTTTCACGAGATGATGGTTTTGTTTCATGAGATGATTGATTTGTTCCACGAGATGATTGTTTTGTTTCACGAGATGATGGTTTTGTTTCACGAGATGATAGTTTTGTTTCACGAGATGATTGTTTTGTTCCACGAGATGATTGTTTTGTTTCACGAGATGATGGTTTTGTTTCACGAGATGATAGTTTTGTTTCATGAGATGATAGTTTTGTTTCATGAGATGATGGTTTTGTTCCATGAGATGATGGTTTTGTTTCATGAGATGATAGTTTTGTTTCACGAGATGATTGTTTTGTTTCATGAGATGATGGTTTTGTTTCATGAGATGATATTTTTGTTTCATGAGATGATAGTTTTGTTTCATGAGATGATAGTTTTGTTTCATGAGATGATTGTTTTGTTCCACGAGATGATTGTTTTGTTTCATGAGATGATGGTTTTGTTTCATGAGATGATTGTTTTGTTCCACGAGATCATTGTTTTGTTTCATGAGATGATGGTTTTGTTCCACAAGATGATTGTTTTGTTTCATGAGATGATTGTTTTGTTTCATGAGATGATAGTTTTGTTTCATGAGATGATAGTTTTGTTTCATGAGATGATTGTTTTGTTTCATGAGATGATAGTTTCGTTTCATGAGATGATGGTTTTGTTTCATGAGATGATGGTTTTGTTTCATGAGATGATGGTTTTGTTTCATGAGATGATATTTTTGTTTCATGAGATGATAGTTTTGTTTCATTAGATGATAGTTTTGTTTCACGAGATGATAGTTTTGTTTCATGAGATGATGGTTTTGTTTCATGAGATGATGGTTTTGTTTCATGAGATGATAGTTTTGTTCCATGAGATGATTGTTTAGTTTCATGAGATGATAGTTTTGTTTCATGAGATGATAGTTTTGTTTCATGAGATGATAGTTTTGTTTCATGAGATGATTGTTTTGTTTCATGAGATGATTGTTTTGTTTCATGAGATGATTGTTTTGTTTCATGAGATGATTGTTTTGTTTCATGAGATAATTTGTTTCAGGTGATGATGGCCCTGGCCAGCCATTTACAATATGTTGAAGCAGAGAAACAGAAGTTACGAGCACAAGTTCGGCGGTTATGTCAGGAAAATGCCTGGCTCCGAGATGAACTGGCCAACACACAACAGAAACTACAGATCAGTGAACAGAAAGTGGCCACACTGGAAGAGGAGAAAAAACATTTAGAATTTATGAGTGAAATGAAGAAATATGACTCTGATAATCCATCACAAGTAAGTTACAATATGACTGATAATCCATCACAAGTAAGTTACAATATGACTGATAATCCATCACAAGTAAGTTACAATATGACTGATAATCCATCACAAGTAAGTTACAATATGACTCTGATAATCCATCACAAGTAAGTTACAATATCTCTCTGATAATCCATCACAAGTAAGTTACAATATGACTGATAATCCATCACAAGTAAGTTACAATATGACTGATAATCCATCACAAGTAAGTTACAATATGACTCTGATAATCCATCACAAGTAAGTTACAATATGACTGATAATCCATCACAAGTAAGTTACAATATGACTCTGATAATCCATCATAAGTAAGTTACAATATGACTCTGATAATCCATCACAAGTAAGTTACAATATGACTGATAATCCATCACAAGTAAGTTACAATATGACTCTGATAATCCATCACAAGTAAGTTACAATATGACTGATAATCCATCACAAGTAAGTTACAATATGACTCTGATAATCCATCACAAGTAAGTTACAATATGACTCTGATAATCCATCACAAGTAAGTTACAATATCTCTCTGATAATCCATCACAAGTAAGTTACAATATGACTCTGATAATCCATCACAAGTAAGTTACAATATGACTGATAATCCATCACAAGTAAGTTACAATATGACTGATAATCCATCACAAGTAAGTTACAATATGACTGATAATCCATCACAAGTAAGTTACAATATGACTGATAATCCATCACAAGTAAGTTACAATATCTCTCTGATAATCCATCACAAGTAAGTTACAATATGACTGATAATCCATCACAAGTAAGTTACAATATCTCTCTGATAATCCATCACAAGTAAGTTACAATATCTCTCTGATAATCCATCACAAGTAAGTTACAATATGACTGATAATCCATCACAAGTAAGTTACAATATCTCTCTGATAATCCATCACAAGTAAGTTACAATATGACTGATAATCCATCACAAGTAAGTTACAATATGACTGATAATCCATCACAAGTAAGTTACAATATGACTGATAATCCATCACAAGTAAGTTACAATATCTCTCTGATAATCCATCACAAGTGAGTTACAATATCTCTCTAATAATCCATCACAAGTAAGTTACAATATGACTGATAATCCATCACAAGTGAGTTACAATATGACTGATAATCCATCACAAGTGAGTTACAATATGACTGATAATCCATCACAAGTAAGTTACAATATGACTGATAATCCATCACAAGTAAGTTACAATATGACTGATAATCCATCACAAGTAAGTTACAATATGACTGATAATCCATCACAAGTAAGTTACAATATGACTGATAATCCATCATAAGTAAGTTACAATATGACTGATAATCCATCACAAGTAAGTTACAATATGACTGATAATCCATCACAAGTAAGTTACAATATGACTGATAATCCATCACAAGTAAGTTACAATATGACTGATAATCCATCACAAGTAAGTTACAATATGACTGATAATCCATCACAAGTAAGTTACAATATGACTCTGATAATCCATCACAAGTAAGTTACAATATGACTCTGATAATCCATCACAAGTAAGTTACAATATGACTCTGATAATCCATCACAAGTAAGTTACAATATGACTGATAATCCATCACAAGTACGTTACAATATGACTCTGATAATCCATCACAAGTAAGTTACAATATGACTGATAATCCATCACAAGTAAGTTACAATATCACTGATAATCCATCACAAGTACGTTACAATATGACTCTGATAATCCATCACAAGTAAGTTACAATATGACTGATAATCCATCACAAGTAAGTTACAATATCACTGATAATCCATCACAAGTAAGTTACAATATGACTCTGATAATCCATCATAAGTAAGTTACAATATGACTGATAATCCATCACAAGTAAGTTACAATATCTCTCTGATAATCCATCACAAGTAAGTTACAATATGACTCTGATAATCCATCACAAGTAAGTTACAATATGACTGATAATCCATCACAAGTAAGTTACAATATCACTGATAATCCATCACAAGTAAGTTACAATATGACTCTGATAATCCATCATAAGTAAGTTACAATATCACTGATAATCCATCACAAGTAAGTTACAATATGACTCTGATAATCCATCATAAGTAAGTTACAATATGACTGATAATCCATCACAAGTAAGTTACAATATGACTCTGATAGTCCATCACAAGTAAGTTACAATATGACTCTGATAATCCATCACAAGTAAGTTACAATATGACTCTGATAATCCATCACAAGTAAGTTACAATATGACTCTGATAATCCATCACAAGTAAGTTACAATATGACTGATAATCCATCACAAGTAAGTTACAATATGACTCTGATAATCCATCACAAGTAAGTTACAATATGACTGATAATCCATCACAAGTAAGTTACAATATGACTGATAATCCATCACAAGTAAGTTACAATATCTCTCTGATAATCCATCACAAGTAAGTTACAATATCTCTCTGATAATCCATCACAAGTAAGTTACAATATCTCTCTGATAATCCATCACAAGTAAGTTACAATATCTCTCTGATAATCCATCACAAGTAGGTTACAATATCTCTCTGATAATCCATCACAAGTAAGTTACAATATCTCTCTGATAATCCATCACAAGTAAGTTACAATATGACTGATAATCCATCACAAGTAAGTTACAATATGACTCTGATAATCCATCACAAGTAAGTTACAATATCTCTCTGATAATCCATCACAAGTAAGTTACAATATCTCTCTGATAATCCATCACAAGTACGTTACAATATGACTGATAATCCATCACAAGTAAGTTACAATATGACTGATAATCCATCACAAGTAAGTTACAATATCTCTCTGATAATCCATCACAAGTAAGTTACAATATGACTGATAATCCATCACAAGTAAGTTACAATATGACTGATAATCCATCACAAGTAAGTTACAATATCTCTCTGATAATCCATCACAAGTAAGTTACAATATCTCTCTGATAAAGTGTCACAAGTAAGTTACAATATGACTGATAATCAATCACAAGTAGGTTACAATATCTCTCTGATAAAGCGTCATTATTGAATGCATTTTTAAATGGTTGTTACTAATTGCAGCCGACACCATCAGAAGGAGAGAAGGAGGAGACACAGTCAAACAAAGATCTCGACCTCGGTTTTCCCGAGGATGACGACGAGAATAACCCTGAAGGTATTATTGGTAATGTGGACTTTGCGGGTGGCAAATGCTTTTTATCTTCTTTCCTCACTTTGCTTAGTTTATTGTTATCATTATATATCTGCCTTGAGTGATATTTGAAATGATATTGAAACTTTCATGGAGTCGGTTTTCACCTCTATAGTTTTATATTTTTGAGTATTGAACAGTAATAACCAAAACAAAATATTTAAAAGATAAACATGGTGAAAACTGCTTTGAGGGTTAGCATTATCAGAGCAAGTAGCATTCATCATCAATCCATTTTAGATATATCTAGATAAATTCCAGACAATATTTTTCCATAGCCCCAAGAAAAAAAAGTGGTTTGAACTATTATTTCCAAAACCCATACCAGAAAATCAAAAATTGTGTGCAAAATTAATCATGTTTTGAAACTTTGAAAATATTTTTGAAGCTTTTTTTATGTAAAAAAAAACAACACATTTTGTAATGGAGTTTTGATGAAAGCATGAAGTATTTGCTTTGAGAGTTACAAATGTTTAGTAAAAAAAGATTCATAACAGATTTTGAGACAATTTGATAACAGACGTGCATCATTCACTAATACGGTTCAATACTGTACGAGTACGAACTCAGATATTCGGAATATATTCTGATTTATTTGCCAAACTGAAAGCTTCCTAATTTTATTTTGGCTTTTACACTATGCTCTCTTTTCACAATGCTTAAAAAATATTTTAAAATAGCGGGGAGCACGGCTTGCTTTAAATTCCACAAATGCTTGAATTAAATTCCACAATTAGATTAAAATATTAGAATCATGAATCATGTGTGTGTTAATATAGATTGTAGTTACTGGAACCAATGTTGAATTATAGAAGACCATTTTACAAGATGCACTTATAATGTCCCAATGATTTTTGCATGCTTTTTCATACACAAGAAAATTAAAAAGATTAAGAAAGACTATTTCAATTTATAGATTTAATCATAGCATGAGATGTATTTGTCATGTTATTCTTAAAATCATTACTTAACTCCTAATATTAAGCACATTGTTCAACCAATCAGATCCATGTTTCAAACCTTAATATATGGAGAAGTAATCCTTTCCTTCAGTATGAGATGATAATTATATTGTTGCATTTTGTTGTGTTTTCAGTTTTGTCTCCCACACAGCCCAGTGCAATGGCTCAGGCGGCCAGCGGTGGATACGAGATCCCTGCCCGTCTCCGCACCCTCCATAACCTAGTCATCCAGTACGCTTCACAGGGCCGCTACGAGGTGGCCGTGCCGCTCTGCAAACAGGCCCTCGAGGACCTGGAGAAGACCAGCGGACATGACCACCCCGACGTAGCCACTATGCTAAATATCCTTGCACTTGTGTACAGGTAAGTTACCACCACCAGGTGGCACTATTGGGTGGCAAAATCCTACTACCAGGTGGCACCACTCAATGGTAATTCAAACACAAATTTATTTTAATGACATGTGAAAAGTATGAAATTGTAACAAGACAAAACAGATTTTTAAGTTAATGTTATTTTCTCTAAATTTTGAGTAAAATATTATAAAGAAATGGAAATAATTTGAAAATTGAAATTTTTTATAAATTGTTTTTGTGGAAAATGTCCCATTTTCAGAGATCAGGGAAAATTCAAAGAAGCTGGAAATTTATTACATGATGCCTTAGCTATACGGGAGAAAACATTAGGGCGGGATCATCCTGCAGTGAGTGCCTAAACCCTGGATAGGGGGCGCAACTAACCAATATTAACCCCTAATATGCAAATATCGCACATTATACATATCAGTGCAAGAAACTCTAATCTGAGGAGATCAAACAAACACCGTTCTTATCAGATGAAATCAGCATCAGCTAGCCATGAAGTCAGGTCTAGGCAGCTGTGAGGTCAGATCCAAGCAGCTGTGAAGTTAGGTTCAGGCAGCTATGAAGTCAGGTCTTGACAGCTGTGAGGTCAGGTCCAGGCAGCTGTGAAATTAGGTTTAGGCAGGTGTGAGGTCAGGTCCGGGCTGTTGTGAAGTCAGGTCTGGGCAGCTGTGAAGTCAGGTTTAGGGAGCTGTGAAGTCAGGTCTAGGCAGCTTTGAATTCAGGTTTATGCAGCTGTGAAGTCAGGTCCAGGCAGCTGTGAAGTCAGGTCCAGGCAGCTGTGAAGTCAGGTAGAGGCAGCTGTGAGGTCAGGTCTGGGTTGCTTTACATTAACAATATATCTTTTTTTCAGAAGTTGAGTGCGGGTTGTATGTACTAACCTTGGTGGATGTTATAACACATTCTCTGGGTATAATCCACACATGTATATATCTATATAGACTAACTTGTGGTGTTTGTGTCTCTCTTGTCTGCCACTAACAGAGACCAGGGTAAATACAAAGAGGCTGCTAACCTTCTTAATGATGCCTTGGGGATCCGTGAGAAGACTCTGGGACCTGACCACCCAGCTGTAAGTCCCCAGCACGCTTCATGCAGAGCCTCACGCAGAGCAGTGCCCCACTGTACTCGGTGTGATGGGCTCCTTCTCATATATACCTCTATTCATAGATAAGCAATATTAAAAACATATTAGTCGAGTTGTATTGATGAGACCTTTCATTAATTAATTATCAATTTAGAACAGATTTAATATAATATAAGATTTTATGTATAAGGATGGCACAAAGGCTAATGTGAAGTTTAAAATATTGATTGGTACATATTATATAGTTATAACTCAGAATGTTAAACAAAAATGAACATAGATATTTGAGAGTAAAAATGTATTCAGGAAGATATCCACGAGCAACAGATGCAAGAAAAGTTGATGTTTCTTCTAGGTTGCTGCCACATTGAACAATTTAGCTGTATTGTATGGGAAACGGGGGAAATACAAGGAAGCTGAACCTCTCTGTAAACGTGCCCTGGAAATTAGAGAAAAGGTCTGTACACTCATATAAAGCATACTCCTTTTTTTCTGTTGAAGCACTTATTACACAAAGTAGTAAATAGTCTTAATCTTTTTTCTTATCATAATCACCATTTGCTTTGATATACAATCAAGATACAGGCTGCATAGAGTTTTCTTATATTTTCTTATATTTTACCAATTTTAGTAAGGTTTATTCATATCAAATGGTTTTCAATGATTTGCAGCTTTTTGAGCAGGAATTTGGTTTTATCTCTGATAAAGTGAGAGTTGTTTTTGAGCATTGCTGACACTAGGTATTGGTTTTGTAGGTATTGGGTAAGGATCATCCCGACGTTGCCAAACAACTTAACAACCTGGCCCTGCTGTGTCAGAACCAGGGCAAATATGAAGAGGTGAGACCCCAGTAAAACTCACACTATGCACCCAACACATACAGCA
Organism: Amphiduros pacificus; assembly: GCA_949316495.1. Taxonomy (NCBI): domain Eukaryota; kingdom Metazoa; phylum Annelida; class Polychaeta; order Phyllodocida; family Hesionidae; genus Amphiduros; species Amphiduros pacificus. Next base: position 51,025,091 of record OX439005.1, read on the forward strand.
TGCTCCTACCAACAACCCATACGTCAACCAGCATATAATGCAGTCATTCTAGTCAAGTTAATCAAATGTTATATATTGACTACAAAATACCAAATTTGATCTAACATAAGTGATTTGTGATTAATTTATTGTAATTATTCTGAAATAGTAATATTTAAGAATGAGAAGAAAAAACGAGATTCCTGTAATTGAAAGAAGAAAGTTTGCAAGTATTGATTGTGTGGCTGTGGTGATTTGTATGTTAACTCTGATTGCGGCCACCAGGTGGAGCAGTACTATCAGCGAGCACTAGAGATCTACGAAACTAAACTGGGGCCTGATGACCCTAATGTTGCTAAAACTAAGAATAACTTGGTAAGACGTGACCTTGACATGTTTCCTTGCAGGTTGCTTACTCCCACTCATTGTGACCCTCGTGACCTTGGAGGTCAGCTCCTCTTTATTTTACTCAGTTAATGAAAACAAAATTCTGCTAACGGCCATGGTCAATAGCATCACAATGAGGAGTGGAAAGTTTGAGTTGATGCTTGTGTTTTGTTTTATTTAAATGTGGATATTTTTGGGACATTTTTTCCAAACAGGTGGAGAGATATTACAAACGAGCTCTAGAGATCTACTCTAAGCAACTGGGACCCGACGATCCCAATGTTGCTAAAACTAAGAACAATCTGGTAAGAGACCCGTCAAAGGGTCGCTACACCTGTGACGTAATGAAGAAGTCACGCCAGCACATAGCTATTGTTTGCTATATGTACCTCCTAACCTAACACTCATATTAATAACCCAACTTCTCAGAGAAATTAAGCATTCTAGTCAATAATATTTTTTTGTCCTTTTTCATTCTTAGAAAATTTCACTCTCGTTTCTTCTTTATCTCACTGTAGATTTTATTTTTCACCCAAAGATATTTTTTGAGAATTTTTTGGATCATGGGCGTCAGTTTTATAATTTTGGGAGCCAGTTTTTCTTCTCTTTGGAGGGGTTAAAATAAGATAAAGTTTGATGAGATAAGGTTTTCTCTGCACCATGAAGTATGCACCACATTCTCCTCAATCTTATCCACATGGTCTGTCAAAAATATCTCCACTTCCTTCATGAGTTTTGTTATGTCAGTTCACTTTCTGTTCTCTCACATCATTGTAAATTGTTCTTGCTCTGTCGTACTGTAAGTGTTTCACAAATGAGTTATTTTTCAGTGTTTATCCGTTATGTCCTACCGGAAGGTGGAGACATGGAATTGTACAAAAGCCAAATATATACTGGTAAATCTGTGTCCAGTTGACAAATATACTGGTAAATCTGTGTCCTGTTGACAAATATACTGGCAAATCTGTGTCCAGTTGACAAATATACTGGTAAATCTGTGTCCAGTTGTCAAATATACTCGTAAATCGGTGTCCAGTTGACAAATATACTGGTAAATCTGTGTCCTGTTGACAAATATACTGGCAAATCTGTGTCCTGTTGACAAATATACTGGCAAATCTGTGTCCAGTTGACAAATATACTGGTAAATCTGTGTCCAGTTGTCAAATATACTGGTAAATCGGTGTCCCGTTAACAAATATACTGGTAAATCGGTGTCCTGTTAACAAATATTCTGGTAAATTGGTGTCCTTTTAACAAATTTACTGGTAAATTGGTGTCCTGTTAATAAGTATACTGGTAAACTGGTGTCCTGTTAAGAAATATACTGGCAAATCTGTGTCCAGTTGACAAATATACTGGTAAATCTGTGTCCAGTTGTCAAATATACTGAATTATATTCTCCTTTAGAGGATTTTTGGCAGAGTAATGACTCTTCAACATTGTCAAATATTATATATTATATCTGTATACGGTTGGACATTCTTGCAATCTCTGATTGCCAATTAATTCACTTTCACTTTGTTCATTTTTTTTCTAATAATTCTCCACGACATTTGACATTATTTTAAATAATATAGTTTCCAGTCAAACTCAAACTTATTTGCCCTTTAACCTTAGTTAAGATAGAATTGGTGGTAGATTTTTTTGGTCAATTTGTTCATTAGCAGACGTAGCAGTTTTAAGATGGTTAAGGTTTATATTAAGTTTATAGTGTTAAATCTACCGGTTGATATGTTGCAACACCCAAATGAAATAAAAGCATATACATATAATATAAATACGTTTTAAAATCAGTTTTGCTGATATATAATGTATACATATAGTTTTGCTATCGGCATTTGATTAAAAATAAATGCCACAAAATATCTATCTTACTAATATATTAATGCAAAATGCAGTGTGAATATAACTTAACATGCTGAAATTATTCATGCCAAATGAAAATTTGAAAGAAAGTAAATCGTGGAATCAAGTTTTATAGTTTGCAGCTTAGAAGCTATTCCACTATAAGATTTACAAAGTGAAATCTTGAGTGACTATTGGCTTATGATGGTCACGCTTCAAGCTAACGATCTCACAACATCTGGAGTGATGAGTGTGGGTGGCCTGGGCTCGGTCTAAATTCAAAGTCCAGAAATAGATTATCATTTACCCATCCACCAGAAATTTGTTGGGGGGGGGGGGGGGGGGGGGGGGGGATAAATAAAGAATGTTGAAATTATCCTCCACATAAGGCATCAAGTTCTGTAGGTCATTCTGTTAATAGGCTGAATGGTAAAGCTAGTTGGATAGTAAATGCATTCGTAGATGTTAACAGAGATAAGATAATGAGGCAAGAGATTTCTCCTTCTCACGCGGGGATCACCTCTCTGGGGCAGACAGTCTATATAAGAAGCTGCCTGCAGTGAGTAACAGTCAGATAGCAGCAGGCTTTACTCCACAGGGGGAGCCACCGCCTGAAAATGAGAAATCTTTGCCAGCATAATTACTACTGATTTGTTTAGACATATTCTATGATATTGTCAATATTTTTATTGTATTATGTCCCTTTTTGGCATGTCAGGAAAGTTTTTTTCAATTTTTTCTCGTAAATTTTACACTTTTTAAAGGAATTTCTTTAAGCAAGAATGTCAAAAGAAATAGATGTCACTTGTAAAAGTTAAGAAAAGATAAAGGATATAAATAGCCTTGTTGATGTTTGCAGCTTTGTGAGAGGTTTGATTGTTGATTTGTATGTTGTGTTCAGGCGTCTGCCTACCTCAAGCAAGGCAAGTACAAGCAGGCTGAGATCCTATACAAAGAGGTGCTGACCCGCGCACACGAGAAGGAGTTCGGCAAGGTGGACGGAGATAATAAGCCAATCTGGATGCAGGCGGAGGAGCGTGAGGAGAATAAGGTGACGCAAATATAGCACACGAATATATCACGCTGATATAGCACACAAATAGGCTATATTAATAAATGCCTGTCATTAATAAACGGCCAAAAATGTTCTTACAGCAGGAACACTCCTTGAATCCAATATTATTCTGCCTCTGTTAAATAAACTGTTAAAAATGTTTGTAAGGTGACAAGTATTAAAGATCCAATTGATGATGGTTTTTTTTTACAAATACTGATGTAAACTTTTTATTTTAATATTTTTTTTTTTTTTGTGTTTGAACAATGATTATGTGTATATACGTTAACTAGAATGGCTATTAAACTTTTGATTTTAACATTTATTTTTTTCTCTTGCAGGGCAAAAACAAGGACAATGTTCCCTATGGGGAGTACGGGGGTTGGCATAAGGCTGCTAAGGTCGACAGGTAGGTCACCTCCCTTCTGGAGTCAACCACTCACTTTGCAAACAGATCATCTTATTCAATGAGAATAATTCCCCAGCTTTGATTTAAGAAAAAGTTGAAGTAAATAATGCAAATTATTGATAACATTTGGAAGAAGAAAATAGAAATCAAAATCTATCGAAGATGAAAATTTTGAAATGGAAAGAGTTGCTGAGATGCAAACTGCAAGCTGACATGTGTGATAGTGATATGGTTGTGTTTGTTATAGTACGCGTAGTCCCACTGTGACCACCACCCTGAAGAATCTAGGCGCCCTCTATAGGCGTCAAGGCAAGTTTGAGGCCGCAGAGACTCTGGAAGAGTGTGCCATGCGGTCCCGCAAGAATGTAAGTGTAAGTAGTAGCGGAGAGTACACGCGCACTCCCTGTCTTCTTGCCTCTGTCAGTACAGGTAACGGCTAACTGTCTGGTTCTTCATCTCCGCACACGCCCATAACAACACCCAATCCAGCCATCTCAATTCGCTGCTTATTCCAAATTATACATATTTATACTCCATATCTTTCTGCCAAATGAAATAAGTGGCTTTATAAGAGTTTGGCCAAGGCTTTCTAATTTGGACATTTCATATAAAAGTAGATAATCCCCAAGGCTTTCTAATTTGGATAATCCATATAAAAGATAATCCCTAAGGCTTTCTAATTTGGATAATCCATCTAAAAGATAATCCCCAAGGCTTTCTAATTTGGATAATCCATGTAAAAGCAGATAATCCTCAAGGCTTTAAGCTGGTATATGGGTCAAACCTATGGTGTTGGAAATGAATAACATAAAAAACATGAATAATTTTAATATATTATTAAAAACACATTATCATTTTTAATTTGATTACGCATTTTGAATGTATGGAAATGAATGTTGTATATTGTATTGTTTACCTCCTAACCAGGTACAGTTCTGATTCAGAAGTTCTAGTCAGATATTTTTTGTTGGGGTTCATAATTTTGAGAGCAATTTTCTATTACTAAATGTTAATGGAGGCATTTTTAAAGATAGTTATTGTTCCATTTTAATCCAAATAATACTTGGAGAAATTTGATTGAGATACATGAATATATATATATAAAGAAGCTCTTGTTAGTGCTGGGTGTGTACTTATTTCTAAGAATAGGTTCTGAGGCTTATTTTGGCAAGAACATTTTATATTGCTAAAACTCTGCTTCTTATCATTTTTTTTAAAATTTCTATTAATTGGCAACAAAAAATGTCCATAAAGTTTGTTTACATTACATTTAATAGTAATGATAATCTTGATTTATTTCTTTTCTGTTAATGTTCTAAACATGAAATTTAATTACCATCTTGTTTTCGTTTAAATCCGATTTGACTGATCAACTGACAACAGACATGACAGACACTAAATATATAGAAACAAACAGAAGGGAAAATTTACAAAATCTAAAAATTGACTTTCTAACCTACCTATATAAGTAGATGATAGATATAATCTGTGTAACCAAATTTGCATGCATGAGCAAGCCTATTGAAGTAATATTCTGTGTATATATGTATATCAGCTGTGATAATGATAATATATGTGTAGCTGGCATAGTGATGCAATAGAATGGCTAGAAAGTAGAGTAGACATGCCAACAGATATGATCCACTCCGGCGTCTGCCTGGGTCCTCATCACTGGAGTCGCCCTCTAGTGGCCAACACCGGCTGCTGATGGTTGATGTGTGGCTGAGTGCCCCCTGGTGTCCGTCTGAGGAGACAGTGGGGTGCCATCTAGTGTTGTATGACAGAGCGCCCTCTGGTGTTTGAACAGTGACGTCAATATTGTTGTTATGGTTCCCTTTTCTCAGGCTCTGGACGTAGTCAGGCAGACCAAAATTGCTGAAGTTTTAGGCACAGACTTTAAGGAGCAGAGCCCCCGAGAGTCAAGAAAACGGTCATCAAGTCGAGACCGGCAGAGTGCCCGGCGAGACTCGCTGGAAAACGTCTCGTATGACAAAGGTGCCGGTGAGGAAGTGAGTATCGGTGTGGAATGGTCCGGCGACGGGGTGAGTACTGAGTACCAGAATGAGGCTACATTCCAACATGGCTGCCAGGCACCACGTATCATCCAATGCCATGCACTCACTCACATGTGTTCTCATCATAAACACACATTATCTTCTATACAGCGTTTGTCTATAGTCTCAAATTATTTCCTCTCAAGTAGCTGTGATAGAATCTTTCAAATATAGCTGGCTGATTTGGAAGTATATATGAGTGAAGTCTTGGCTTAAATCTCCTTGCTGTGACTTTAAAGCATGGTGCCTATTCTGAATGATAGAACTGGTAAATATTTCGGAATGATCAAAACCTGTAACATCACAGTACAAGAATAAATCCACCTGTGCAACTATTACATACAACAGCAGCTTTTAGACCAGCAGTCTTATCTGACCAAATATTCACATCCAAATTACTCTAAGCAATCATAAATCGCCAGTCCTACTTTGTAATCTGAATTCTGTGATACCGTTGTATTTTGATGCCAATAGCAACTTTGAAAATATCAGGCCAAACTGATTTGGGTGACCGTGGTTTGCAGCTGAATATTGTAAGTAATATATATAAATAAGCTGATGCCAAGACGAGGAATCTTAATGAATGTTGGAATGTGCCTTAAGGACATGTGCATGCACTTGAAGCAAACTGGTGAACCTTTAAGGAGAAATGTTTGTAGCATAATATTGTCTGCCTCATTAAGAAAGAAATTCTTTCATCTTCCCTGGCTTCAACACTTGGTGTAGATTATATTTGATATACTGTACATTCAGTACTTGAAGCATATTTCAGTGTATTTTCTCTCTCATTCTCAATGTGTATATGATGGATTGTTTATATATTATTCTTTGTTGCTTGCTCTCTGATCTCTATATTGTGTGAACCTCTCCTCCATTTGTTATCTTGTTTGGCTTCTTCATCTTTTTGTCTCACAGATTTTCTCCTATATTTGCATTTTGTTACAATATCTTGTGTGTCACAGAACAATTTTTTTTTAGAGAATATTAATCTTGTCTCTAAAACCTATCTGGAAGCATTTGAAAATTTTTTTTTTGATTTTTAGAGAATATTTCCTGGACCAAGATGTTTTCCAGATTTGTTTTGAGCGAGATGTGTTCTCAATAGTGTTAAGTTTTCTCTGCCGCTGACTTGATGTTTTGAGTGTTGTTTCTATGGCGATATGGCAGCCATTGCTTTCTGTTGGTCTTGATTATGTACATTATGTAATGTATGACTCTGATTTGGAATGATAATTTAATTAAAGCAACTAATGATTGCTAAGATCAGCTCAGCATCAGTAACATTTGCAAATAACAATCACCATCCCTTGGTTAAGTCCTGCCAAAATGTCAAACCAGGACTCGCGTAACATTAAGTGGATTGTACAAGATTCAAGGTATAAGCCTGGAAGTACCTTGCATTTCTTGTTATCTGTGTGTGAATATCAAGCTGTCTGGCATGCAGCACACATGTTGCTATGATGCCTTGGCACCAAGCTTAACCAGGGGATGCTTGTTAGTATGGTAGGCGTTTATTTCAGATTATGAGAGTTAGGTTCCTCCTAATCTCAGCCCTGGCACCGCTTGATTCTAGTCTGTCTAGTTAGAGCCCATATCCTGCCTTGATTTACTGCTGCCTTGACTTACTGCTGCCTTGGTTTACTGCTGCCTTGATTGCCTTGATTTACTGCTGCCTTGATTTACTGCTGCCTTGACTTGCTACTACTCACATTTGAGTAACACTCAATTGCAAACTCTTTTTGTTATTTTGTTTTTGTTTTTGTTTTTCTCTGCTAGGATATGAAGAAATTATCAATATTCCGAAGGCTCGCCGGCAAAAAGGTCCGGGACTTGCTTAAAGGACGCAGCCAAACAGATAACAGTCTAAAATGTTCATATCTGATTGAGACTTACGTTGGCATCTTGGCTGATGAGCTTGAAATCTGTCTGCTTTGTTATTATCATTTGCAGCAATATGTAGAATGACATGAGATTGCTGCTGAAATATCTGTGACCTTTGTTTAATCGCTTCCTTGCTTCAAGTTGTGGAATGATGTTATAAGAATGGCGGATTATTATATTTTGATGCTGTTGCGATGTGATTTGATAGTATTAATGATGGTGTAGGTGTTTTGCTGGTGTTTCTTTGTTGAGTAATATTACACCATGGGTTGAAGCCCTGCTTGGTCTGGTCTGGGATTGAAGTGATGAAGGGTTCTTGTACATCTCCTTGCCTCAAGTGCTGCACATTTAGTCTGTGTGTACTCATACTCACCTGAGCTCTACAGCAAAGAGAACAAACCACAACACTCTACTGAGTAGCCATTGAAAAGTCCTTGTCTCTCAAAAGTAATATATACAAACAGATAAAAACAAACTGCTATTTATTATTGAGTAAGAGTTTTCCAGTCTTGACAATGATCGTAGCCACCAGTAATTAAGAATAATCCATATGTACTTTAATTTCTCCAGTTATGGATAGATAAACAGATTTGGGGCCTCAAGTTGAAGTAATTAATCTCGTATCTGATAGATAAGTTTGAAATAAGACCTTGAATTGTATGGGTTTAGTTGCAGATTGGGCTAGGACTTTTCAGTGAATACCAGGTAATGTAAACAAACCTCTGAGAGATGTACATATGAAGTCTTCCTAAGTTAACCTACTATGATCATACTGTTAATAATGATAATATTTGAAGATATTTTAGAAGGTATCGATGCCCAGTCAAGAACAAAATGCACGCCATAAAGCGTGTATATAGATCACTACTGTAGGAAATTGCAGGCAGCTCTTTGACATGAGGCAGAAGGTATGAGAGCAGGTCTATGTCTTGATAGAGACCCTCTACATTGTGGGACTGTCGAGATTCATCTTTTTATTTGCTGTAAATCTGCTAGGTGGCAGCACGGGTGTTAATGGTGCTGACTTAACTGATAAGACTGCTTTGTACGGCTTGAGAGAAAAACAGCTTTGTTCTCATCTCTGTAAGATATAGCTAAGATGAAATTATCAAATGATAACAGAAATATGTATATGAAATAAGTTGACTTTATATGATACACCTATATTATTAGATCACAATACTAAAATGCCACCAAATCTCAACCAAAAATCCTTACCAAAAATAAGGAGATATTTCACAATTATCAACACAACATCTAGATTTAGTATAAGTTATTATTGTTTTATTTTTTATCATAAATTCACCGACCTTTGTTCCACCCTTTGATTCGGTTCAGGTGCAGACGTCCTTTGTTTTGGGATAGTATTTGGTATTCATTAGCATTTGTGTATTTTCTCATTTTCACTGTGTAAAGAGACTTGATAGCTTCTGCTTGGAGAGATCTGTCTGCCACGCACACTGCACACTGTCACTCTCCCCGAACACTCCACCTCCCACCAAGCTAAATAGCAACAGCTTAGGAAATAAACATATATCATAGAGCTGACGTCTTAAGAGGAAAACTCAATTATATGTATCAAGTTAAATGCGGGAGAGAGTCTCAAAAAATATCCCAGGAATCTGCTGGGCGATAATTTGGCATTTTGAAGGTAAGGTCAGCATGCACTATTAACCTGGAAAGTACCACATATGATTAATACTTGGAATAAAAGAGCCACTGCATCTTATTTTGGCAGATATCTGACATCCAAATTTATTATTTGCCTTCAATTTCCTCGATCCAAAAGGAAATAACCAGCTTCGATTTGGATTTTTGATGGTTTTTCTTGAGGCTCTGTTCTGCTCCTTAAAAATGAATTTTGAAATTGCCATTTCCATGTTGTGCCAACTTACCATAATTTACCATGTAGTAATTGGCGTTTTTTGTTTCTCGACTTTGATTGGCATACTTTAGAGTGGGAAACTAAAGCGCAGTGGCTCGTTTAGTAAACTGCGGGCATCCATAAGGCGTAGTTCAGCCAAACTGGTGCAGAAATTGAAGGGGAAAAACGACCTACCTGATAACACTAATGGGGGAAGGTAAGCGACATACTACCTATCCTATAACCATCGCATAACCACCACATAACCTCCAAACAACCGCCGCCGCTGCAGCTATACGCCGTGGCATGATACAGCTAGGCTACTAACTCCTCAGTGACTGCTTCCGACAGAAATATTACACATGCCACAAACAAAACCATCTGATGGGGCCGGGGGTAGGGTGTCATAACATCACATACAGGGACGGGGGTTATCATCACCAATATTAGATCTGTCCTTGACTTTGTGCCAGTGTCACCTTGAGATGACCTTGACCCCATGGGATGTGTTGGTGAAGGTCTCTCTTCCATCCGTTCATACCTGAATACTCCGCCACACTCGCACACTCCACCACCACATTACAGCCACACTCCACTCATTACAGCCACACTCCACTCATTCCGCTCATTACAGACGCTGCGCGTAGCCCTGTCCATGTCACCCTTTGGTTTGTGTTATCATCAGTTTTGTGTTTCATTGTGAGTTTTGTTTATTGCCTTTTTGTCCTGTGTTCAGCACCAGCTCATAAAAAAATAAACATCTACACAAATAAAAAACCATCATTTGTAAATCTTCAGATAACTAGGATTTCTTTTTAAAAGAAATACAAGCTGTGTAAAATAGAGCGGCTGTAGGGATAGATGACTCGTAAGTAATGCTCTGTGAGGATGGTAGGCAGTCAGGCGCGGGGCCTCATAGTCTCACGTCCCATCTCGCTAACTGATGATATTTACGTTCTGGCTAGAGCACTCACCATGCATTCTGTGACTGAGTAGGACTGGGCCTTGAAATGGTAGTGAACCATTAAAGCTCAAAAACGTTTGGTACAGAAATTGCTGCACAATGAACTGAAATGTGCTGCGAATGATAGCATAAATTAACAATGATATGATAAGAACTAGCCATCCTCATTATATAGAGGCGTGGTGAAGAGGTTCTCACGTGTGTGAAGAATAAGGCCGGATATTGGCCGCGAGGATGTTGGCGGCGAGGTTTGGTCGCATTTTTGATGCATGGCATTATAACGTGGAATGATGATATTTACCTTACCCACCCAGCAAGCATGATAGCTGTAATATACTCCGAACTGTCAGTAGCTAACGATCAAGGGTCTCCCAGCACACAAGTATCAGCGGCCTCAACCTTTGCCATTTAGTCATCTAATATACAACACCTTGTAGAAACTTGTTGATTTGACAGCATCATTTTCTTTGGAATAAAGACTTTTTTTTAAAGATAATAGAATTAAGCCAGAATAGTTCACCTGATTTCTTTTCACAGTGATGTGGAGTGAAGTATACTAACTGTTTGTACCTAAAGAGTCTTTATTCAGAGGAGAGCTTGAAGCTGAGAGAGGATGTTAATATGTTAAGATAATGTGGGTGCACTTTAAATCTGCTCATCCAATATTGGGATTTTCTTTCTCAGGGATGTGTGGGAGATGATACGACAGGTGATTTCATATTAGCACTGCTAACAAACTTCTAACACTGGAGTATACGACCTGACTAAGACTTCTCAGACATTAGACCATAATCCTATTGACAAAAGGTGGACTGGACAAAACGTTGACATGACTTAATGTTTTTCACATAACATTGCTCATTTTCAATTTTTTTTTAGTTTGATAGTTACTTTAAACAGAGTTTAAATGTAAAAGTCACCCAGAAAAAAAAATTAAATTAGAGTTTACCTAATCATAATTTTGGAAATCTGCATGTGTGAAAGGGAACTAGTGGGAACCAGAATGAAAGGGAACCTCATGGAACAACAGGGAGTCAAAGGGCAAGGGAACTACAGGGAACCATAACAACAAATATTTACATGTTTGTATTTGTTAAAAAAAACAGGGAAAGGGAACTACATGGAACCGGAGGGAAAGGGAACCAGAGGGAAAGGGAACTACAGGGAACCAGAGGGAAAGGGAACTACAGGGAACCGGAGGGAAAGGGAACTACAGGGAACCAGAGGGAAAGGGAACTACAGGGAACTGGAGGGAAAGGGAACTACAGGGAACTGGAGGGAAAGGGAACTACAGGGAACCAGAGGGAAAGGGAACTACATGGAACCGGAGGGAAAGGGAACCACAGGGAAAGGGAACTACAGGGAACCGGAGGGAAAGGGAACTACAGGGAACCAGAGGGAAAGGGAACCATAACAACAAATGTTGACCTGTTTGTATTTGTAACAAATGTTTGTGATGTGTTGGCTTCCCAAACTACTGACGCATGGAACATCTAACCAATAGCTGCAAAAATCATGTTTTTATTACAACTAAAATGTGTTTTGACAGATGACTCGTAATTTAATTTTTTTAAATGAAACATTTATGTGGTGGTTTTACTTGGTTAAATCATTTTGATGTTAATTTTATTTAAATTGAAGTAATAATATGTTTGAAGACAAATATTGTCTTATGCTTGTGTTGTTTCTTTTTTTTTCCAAAATAAGAAAATTGACCAATAATGTTTATATTGCCAGCATATATACAGATGTATTTTTCCATGTAATTTCCTGGCAGTCATAGGTGTGAGAGTAACCTTCTCTTTTTGATGAATTTTCAGCATGAAAAGAGCGAGCTCAATGTCAGTTCTCAATACAAACAGTAGAGAAGAGAGACTATCGGTAAGTGACAAAATGCCACCCTCAAATACTCAGCCGGGGACCAACTTACAAGAACCATGGTTGTCCTAATGCTGAAAGAAAAGGAATTTTCTTTAATCTTGATATCGTGGTGATAAATCATTATTTGGAGTAATTTGGTCAGTCGTTCACCTGACGCAGAAGACCTTGTTTCCGCTGGTCTATTATTTTCAATGATTTATAATAATTGTTACAAAATAAAGTTATTTTGCGCTAGTAATAAGTTTGTCTTTGTCCTGATATGTGAAGACTTTGCTGTAGAACATGCACACAGCTAAGAATGCTGAGTTTTCCTGTTGTGTTTTCAGAGTCGCAGATCTAGCGGGGACTTAGCGTTACGAGGGAGGACAGCAAGTTCTGAACATTTAGCACAGCGAGCGTTTCCTTAACGATCACACGCCATGGTAGTTTGTGTAGGAATCTATGTCCCGTGATGTCATCGCGTCATCTCATCCATCGCATCATACTCCAGCCAGGCCCATATCATCTCTGTCAAACAAAAACTATTCCATGAACTGCTTCATGTCGCAGACTGATTAACATAATTTATTGAAACTATTGTGATTGGATAATGTACACACTGCAGCGACCTCTGGTGTGAAAATGTGTCAGCTTTTGGCGGCTGCCTGTAGATAGCTTTATATCGAATAATAATACAATACTGGTTATAGGTTATTTAGTGTCATCCATTGTAAGGTACTCCAAGATTTACTATAGGGAATTGGTAGCTTATTTAACAAAAATAATCCAACTTATAAAAACAACCTGAAATATAGGAGTTCTACTAAGTGTACTTAGTGCATCTGGACTCCAGAGAAATATGTAAAATGTGTCGTAATCAATAATACAAAGGATCGGTGTCATAAGAAATGTTGCCATTGCAAGCACAATAGATGTTACTGTAGAGTATAAAATTCTGCAGAAAACTGTTGGAAACAATAAGCTGTTGTTGTGAGTAAGATATCGTGGCCAGACCACACTGGATAATACATGCAAACCCTGACATGGAAATCTTTGTACAGTCATATATATATGGAAAATCAGATGTTGTTTTGAATATATAAGTGTTTTTTAAAAGTCTGAAAATATTTACAAATTGTGCTGACATTTTGTAGATAAGCTTTTTGTGCGAGGAAAAAAATTAAATGCATCCAAACGCAACATTTTCTGCAGAATGGTAAACTTGTCTTCTTGAAACTTTTTTCCAAGATTGTCAAAGACTTGTTAATGTTGACAAGTTCTCCCAATTCTGGGGCTGTCAGAGCTATCAAAAGCTTTGCTGAGGTCGCACAGCCCCGTTATCAATATATCTACTGCATATGAAATCAGTGTGTGTCTCTAGGTGATCAACATCTCAGTGTCAAACGGTCCAGGAACCTGATCAGGGGGGGCAATCACAGGAGGGAAACATAAATGGTCATTTTAGACTTTCACTATTACATCGATTGATCTGTGATTGTAGCCCCTGATCAAGTATTCTGAATATTATAACCTTTTATACCAAGCAACACAGATGACAAGTGTGTGATTGAGCACACAGATCAGAGGAATAATATTAAGATATTTCGAAGCTTGTTCCACTGGGATAAAGTCTCCTTACATATCCTGCTGAGCCCGGCACAGCAAAGGTTGACGGCATTCCAGATATCCTTGCTGTACCTCGCCTCACACTTTCAGAGTAAGGAAATTGAAATTAGGTGAGGACGACCTATATACCGATGGGCCCTCTGAGGGGGCTCTGGCATCCACTCAGCCTGCCCTGATGGGGCCCTCTGCTCTGTCTGCTCCCAGCTGGCATGGAAATAACATTAGCCTAAATCACATATAGAATTCTTCTCAAATTTATTTTTAATTGAAAACAAATACTAATTCACCTTTTGGGATTTGATATTATTTGTTGTTGAGAAAAGCAAGTGAAAAAGAATTACATTTAAAAGAGCAAATTAATTCTGAGGGAGATCTTTATCAGAAACAAACTATGAAATATGTGTGGCCAATTGTTGTCTTATTGTAATTTAGAAACCTAGGATCTGGTCCAGGCCGCATAGTGCTTGTGACACAAGTGTACACTCATATTATCGCATTAAACTTGTAGCAAACCTAGCATTGTTAGCACAGGCACTCTTATCCCTGTCTGGTGAGCTAAGTGAAGCATTGGCTACCAGGGATAGTGACAGCTAGAAGTGAGAAACGGCACCGGTACTCAGTGTGCTAATAAAGCTGGCCACTTGCTTCAAGTCGTCTGTACTTTAGTTCAAAGTGCTACAAAAGGATTGATGTTCACTTCCGTCCCAAGTTTTCTGCAGCCTGAAGTCAACAAAAAATGCACTGAACATATTTACAAAAACTTTCCATATAAAAGTTGCTTAAAGGAACCAATAGCTATGCATTCTATTCTTTTTGAGATGTGAGACTGTAAGACATGAGTTTCAAACTTGTGTTCCGATCTGTTCACCATGATCCCCCCATGAGCCTGCTGAGGGCTCCGAGGGAGAAGCTTGTATTTCTTTGGGTGTAAAAATTAGTTTGCCGGTCATGCTTTGCATCATATTTTAAAAAACCAACAACAGATGGATCCCTTTAAAAAAGATTTGGTGGAAGATGAAATCTTGATGACCTATTTTATTTGTATATTGTATAGATGTAAGAAAGGGAATGAGAGTGAATGAGCAGGAATGAGAGAGAATGTGAATGTGGAGAAGGGCCTCTGTTTACAGGTTCAGTTGTAAATACGATTTCAGTTATATTATTATAAACAGACGGATATGCTTGCGTCCTGGGAGGCGGAGCTAGGAAGGTGTGGACTGATGTATATATTGTTACTGAAGGCCGAGTAGCCATGTAGTATGCACATTGTAATAACGGGGTTGACACTTCCACTGTGCCACCATAACTCACAATTACTCCTCTATAACACGACTCACAGAATATAGGTCAAAATATAGGTCAGGCCTGGAGGAAACGCTGCGGGCAGTAGAATTGTCAACCCCCTTCCCTGGGTTCATAAACTTCCATACTTCATCGCCATGTTATATTGTCGCCACTCACTCACACCAGGTGGCACCACAGAAAAGGGCATAACTGAAGCAGAACTCATTCCATGATAGAGTATGTCAACTTAATGATGAACCTAAAGTTAGAACAAACAAGCAAACAAACAACCAAGCAAACAAAGAGCATTACGAGCACACACACGCCAGCCACTTGAGAGCACACAGCATCCAGTGGGGACGTCCTCCACGGTTTTAATGAGAGAAATTCATGCTCTAATTTGTAAATATTAGGAGTTGATTGAAAAATCTTTTTATAAAGTCTTACATGCTGATAATAGTGCATAACACAGAGAATTTAAATTCGCCACAGAATGCAGTGAATGATTTAGATATATACAGGTGATGTTGCCATCATTAAAATGATAATTTCTCACAAAACGGAAATGTTGAAAACTGCCACTGTGGTGTTCAGTGAGAGCTGTTTTGAGAAGTGTGTGTTATTAATAAAATTGGTACAACTGTCTGTTGAGAAATTGTATATTCTGCATGGAGTTATATTGAAAAAAAAGGTTGATAACCCCATCCAAAAAGTACTTCTGATATATATATATATATATATATATTGATTTAAAGAGTGATTGAAATAACAATAAAATTCTTGATTATTTCCATATGATTGTAAGTGTATTGATGGATTTTAGCTGAGAGATTTGTGAGTATTCTATGAGTGCTGGGACTGATGAAATGTACACTGGCTCCATAGGGTGTCCGCTGCCTTCAGGTGGGGTGTTTCAGGTCTGTGATGGATTGTGCTCAGCATGACGGTTATATGTTGGGTTATTGTTTGGAGTCTTTCACAGGTGTTATACAGTAACTTGCCAATGCACTTCACGGTTCATACAAACATTGCCAAATGCTGCTCGACATGGAACACTAGTAGAGGCAGTCATTGCAATAGAGCTAACCCAAAATAATGTCTGGAAATCTGTTACTGATTCTAGGGTTTGGGTTATTTACACGCCAGTAGATTGTAGAAGATTGTAGCATTCCATATATATTATGTATCCAAACCAAGTGATGTGCTTTACTTTGACTACAGGTGGTAAATTTATACAGTTATCAGCCTCGGCCATATGACTCCAGCCCAGGGGAGTTAGACGTAATGAACTCAACTCGTATATTGACTTCAGAAGACACAATGTATTCATTTTGATGATATAACCCATCCTTGAATGAAATAAAACTGAAGGTCAATATTTAAGACAGTTTCTTTAATGAACACAAATGTGTACCTTCCACTGTTAGGTTCAGAGGTGTATCAATGTTCATATCATGTTTCAATCGTCACACAACAATATGGGTACCACAAGTTGTCATTTGCCTGGAAACGAATCAGGTGATGATGTGGAGATAACATGGAGAGAGTGTATAAGAGTTGCAATAGGTGTGATGGTTGAGGCATGAGGTGAGTTGAGTATCGTCTGTACTCGTGGTGGGAAGTGGAATCCTAACACTAGTCTCAGTCTTGACCAAGCTCTGCGCCTCCCGTGGTACCTCGTGACCAAGCTCTGCGCCTCCCGTGGTACCTCGTCCCGGGATAATGCTCCAGTTTTCATTGCATCACTGTATATTTTTGATTTTAAGAAACCAACATGGCAGAAGTCAAGCCACTGGTGCAACTTTATTTTGCCAGGTATATGTACGCAAATTGTGGAACTGAATAAACTATCCATATAAAGCTTATAGAAGTGTTGTGTCTTGCTTTCCTCATGTTAGAAGAAGATAAACAGTTCAGGAAGTGAAGTTTTAGCTGTGGAATGTTTGATGGGTTTCCAGAGTTGCATTTGAGTAAAAGCAAAACATTCAAGTATTCAGGGGCAAAATATTTTTGTTTCTTCCATTTTTTTAAGAAAAGTAATCTTCAATTCAATCCTGGAAGCCGATGGGATGTTCTTAGAAGGGGGTGCCCAAATACATTAAACCTCTTTCTGAGCTCTAATCAGTTAAAAATTGTGTTGACATAAGACAAATGAAAAACACAAACTGCTCTGATATTAATTTCCAAACACAAGTTTGAGAGCACAAAGTTAAGACCTAATGTATAATATTGCTCTTAGTATAAATGGGAGGGCAGCCATGCTCAGTCACCATCCATAAATATGAATTGTGCTAAACATGAATGGTCATGTATTCACCTTAGTCCACATTTGGCCTGCAGATAAATATTTAGCAACAATATTCCCTGACCAGTTTAATAGTGGCAGAGAACTGAAATATTTTAAATTGTTTCACCAAACAAACACCAGGTGGCACTGATTATCTTACGACAATAGATGGCAGTACTGCTCAAACTACAGGGCGCCATATTTAAAAGGAAATACAGTGAAACCCTAAAGAAAACAGGATTTTACAAATGTGTTAGCGATTGGCGGGAAGTGTTGATTACCTGTTGCTGTATCCAGGTAGGTTGGATAATTCTCACTGGACGCGGGAGGATATGGGTCAGCATACCTTCCATCAGGTTACAATATGGCAGATATACCCAGTTCTCAGAGAGATAGAAACAATTCCATTAATTAAATGTTCCTCACGAATTATACTGAGACGCAAAGCGTAGTCCCGACTTAGCCAGACACTTACTCTTAGCCGACGCCGGAAATATGAAAAAAAACGCCGGAGATATGAAAAAAAAATCCCTAAAACCCAAATTCCTAAAGCCCTAATCCTTAAAGCCCTAATCCTTAAAGCCCTAATCTCGATAGTGATTGTGGTGCCAGGCTAATCCTAATCTAAGTTTTCAAATTACCAGAACTGACTGACCTTAATCCCAGTCACGGAATACTCCACTCAATACCTAATCCCAAAGTCGCCAGACCTGACCCTAATCCCAGTCCTTATGGTGCCAGACCTGACCCTAATCCCAGTCCTTATGGTGCCAGACCTGACCCTAATCCCAGTCCTTATGGTGCAAGACCTGGCCCTAATCCCAGTCCTTATGGTGCCAGACCTGACCCTAATCCAGAACCAAAAAGGGAAGTCCTGTCTGGAATTTCAGCACTAAGTTTGCTGTCTGGTTGTGCAACCTGACCCAGATCCCCGGGCCCAGATCCTAGACAAGAGGTACTCAATCCTGACTCCCCCAAAGTCTGTTCAAGACCTGAGAGCAATATAAGTGTTGTTGACACCTCAGAAGCAGCAATGCAGTCTATAGCTTGACTTCAGACAGTAGTTGCACTTTGATCATTTTCTATATTTTTCTAGCTGGCAAAATGACATATTCTTTGCAGACCTTATAATTTATTATATTCCACCGAAAACCTAAAAGCCAATGCTGAAGCCATGTTAGCATAAAAAACTGCTCGTTCAAGTCAACAAAGTCATTAAAAATACAAATTTAAATGCATCAGTATTTCATTTTTTGTTATAAGCTCCATGATTTAATTTTTTTTTGTAAACAATAAATAATACATTGTCAAGAATCCCAGCTGAGCCTGAAACTTTTTTATTTACTCAAAAATATAAAGTGTGGCGATGAGAGAAGATGAATTCTTTCTCAGCAAATCTCAGGCCTAGAAGCACTTGTCCGATGCAGAGAGTCTGCTGGGGGTCCTAGACAGGGGCCTTACTAAGCTGATTGCGAGACGCCTTGCATCACACCTGCTTGATCCCACTTTAATATTGCCTTACCTGTATATTCCCTTTAAAATATTCATGGCAATGCTTCATTTGACTTAACTAATTAATTTATTCATACCATTTGAATAATGAATAGAATCATCATTATATATTTATCAGAGACTCAAAATAAATTGCACACACTTTGCAATATAAAAGATCCAAATGATCTCTTTATGTAAGGTTTTTTGTAGTTCAGGTTTTTGCCACCAGATGGCAACAGTGCAGATGATAGGGACCCAGAAGACAGATTGGCAGTGCAGCAACGTCGTAAGATGTGCGAGGCTCGGAAGCTCAGACTGGTAAGAAGTTGTATTCAGCCAATCATACGTCTTCTTGTCTGGAGATTCCGAGAGCAAGACGGGGATGGCTGCTTTAGGCCTGTTACCTCCAAACTATATTATCCTAGATCCCCGTATTTGTTGCCTTTCATCCGAATCCTGAATCTCCAGTCTAACATACAAAATAGCACATTAGCATAATCACCAACGTTTGGAAAATTGTAGGTTTTTAGTGGAAAAAAGGTAAAATAATTTATCACATTGGTTTGTGCCAATGTGAGATGGCATGAAATATACAGATGGTTCGTTTCAAGAAATTAACAATGCAATCAATTAGCAAATAGATTGTTTGTCGATATGAATGGTAGATTAATGTAGCGATCTGCTCGCAGACTGCCTGCGGATGACTATAGACAATTTTGACAATTGAGTGAAAACAATATGTAGGGCGATGCTGTCTGATGAGGTGGATGATCGCGCTGCACCTACTCTTGCATACTAAATGGGACTTTGCATTGTTGTGGAATATGGCCACAGATTTTGCCCACTAATCTCTTGCTATAGGGGACGGCAAAGTGTGATTTGCTGATTGCTGTAGATATTGCAAGAGTCCATTATGATCGGGGGATGCGCAGCTCCATGACCAGGCTGTAAATGGTTGCATTGTGAAGCAGAAAATCACCACTGTTTGACAGAAATTGACTACATTGTTACAGAAATTGACTACAGTGTAATAGACAAGGTGAAATGGGATAATGAGGCAGGGAGGGGAATGTAATAATGCAGTCCTTATGCTGAGACAGGTGTTAAAATGACTGATCCCTAAAAGGCAAATTATACACATGTTCATTGAAAGCTCATTTGATTGATTGAATGCTAAGAAATGAAAGCTCTTTCAATTAAAAATTGTCGCTTCAATCTAATGATAATTATCTTCAGTGAAAAATGCTGGTGCTTTGAATTAAATATGTTGAATGCATTATGTATATAAAGTATTGGGCACAGAGCACCATTAATGCTTCGTGCATGTTTTGAAGATTGATACTGTGATTGGAAAATATGATATATATAATACAAAAATACTGAATTATTGAGAGTGCTTGACAAGTAGAGCAACCTGCCAGAAATCAGATAAGAATCACCGTGTCTCACTTTGTATGCAAATCAGGTTTGCATTTCAGCAGATGAATTATCAAACATTAGCATGTTTCAAGCTGAAATAAGTTCACATCTATAGATATATTTCAATGCTATCAATTCACCACTAATACCTATAAGTGTAAAGTGTTTAAGTATATTGATATGATGTCTGTAAGTTTATATACTTCCCATGAGCAGAATCTGGTCAGATTTAATCAACCTCATCGTCCTATTTCGACCAGTTATCTTCACTATAGAACTGCAACTCCTGTCAATATGTAGTCTGACATTTTTTGGCATATTTTTTAAAATAAGAGATTGCATTTGACTTTAGATGCTGATTTTTATTCCTTTATAGTTGCCCTGATTGAGGCTTCTAGCAGTGAGTATATATGGTAGGACATCAGCATTCATTCCCTGACGGCATCATATATTATATCATATATTATTATATTACATTATATTATATTATACACTCCTTTAACCATTAAAGTCAAGTAGCATTTCCTCCTAACACATAAGTAGCCCTTTTTCATTAATATCTAAGTCCCTTTTTTATATTGATACAGGCTGCCATTTTATGTTGACATTCATAGTTACCCTTATAGAATGATACCTAAGTTGCCTTTTTACCCTGACAGCCATGTTGCCTTTTTGCACTGGTATTCAAGAAAGCTAGAAATCTGAGCTGATTGAAAAGACAGTATTATTTATTCCATCCCATTGTGCCATCATTCATATGGAATTCTTTTCTTGGTAGAGGGAATGCATATTAATTGAAATTCATCTGGTCCAATATCATCTTGTGTTACTTATTGCCACATATTGATGATAAGGGTGACAGTCATTTCTTAAAATGTACGTGCATTATAAATATTCCCAAGTGAAAGGAAATGCTATAGAGTTGCAGACAATGTCATGCAAGTATAGGCGAGTTAAGTGAGGAGGTTTGACCGGTGCCATTAATTAAATGAGAGAGTTGTCTGTAGCAATCAGAGCATAGCTACCTCTGTAGGCTTATCACCGATCATCAAGGCAAGCTAGATATGTCTAATGAAGTTGCCTAGTTTTAATGAAAGCCAATAAAATATGTAGGAGTCAATATGCTAGGGAAGCAGAGATAAGAAATTAAATGAGTTTGTATATTCCTTGTTTGGGATTGATGGCATTGGATCTGAGAGGAGAATGGAGCTGGTCATGGTAACCTCTTACTGTAGCTAAAGGAGTCTGGTCTGATTAATGGTCCCAAGATGTAATAAAAGCCGATAAATGGAGCTCTATATGCCCCAATAAAACAAACCTCAGTCCACGCATCACATTGGAATTTGCCATTGTATTAAGTATATTATCAATCTTGCCAAAAATTGATGGTCGATAAAATGTTGCTTTATGATGACTACGATGTTGTCGTCAGCGTGTGTAAGAAAGTGATATACGCGCTATCGGGCTGAGCAGACTCTTAGAGCGGCCAGAGGTAGCGCCACCTTGATCTAACAAGGCGAGGGCACCAGTCAAAGTGCGTCTTATCAGGTTTTGCGTCATGTCCCCGTTCCTTTGCCAAGCTTATCACAGAAGATGGGCGACATTCAATTTTGGCGGGAGACATCACTGTAATTAAACGGGACAAGCGTTTAACCTTGTATTGTGTGGTCATTAGAGAATGATGGGAGAACGGGCCAGCCTCCATGCCAC
Source organism: Amphiduros pacificus (assembly GCA_949316495.1). Lineage (NCBI taxonomy): Eukaryota > Metazoa > Annelida > Polychaeta > Phyllodocida > Hesionidae > Amphiduros > Amphiduros pacificus. Next base: position 51,047,211 of record OX439005.1, read on the forward strand.
GTCTACGTTTGAAGTGCGCCCCCTGGTGATGAATGGCGGCGTTACATCGCAACACTCTAACCTCATCTCGTTTATTTCAGGCCTTGTTCTCGATAGCGACTCTGACTGGAGCCAAAAAGTTTAGTGAAAGGGATATTTTTCAAAGACAATAGTTTTGCTGTGCTTCCCTTATCTGCTACGAGGCAGATCTTATTATGGTTCCCAAGATATGCGCCCCATGCATTAATTTCAGAAAGCAATTTGGGCGAGGTCTTGGTGTCACGTTGGCGCAGGCAGAGAGGGGTAGCCTGTTGTCGGCAGGTGAAGGGGGGGCAGCCTAAGTGGGGGTTAATCATTCCGCAAGTCGACCATATGACAACCACAATCGCATGCACTTTGTTCTCATGTGATTAATTGAAACGTAACTGGCATCTCCGTGGCCAACATGGGATGGGTCCTTGCCACCAGGGGTCCTTACTACCATGGGTCCTTACTACCAGGAGTCCTTACTACCAGGGGTCCATGCCACCAGGGGGCCTTACCACCAGGGGGCCTTACCACCAGGGGGCCTTGCCACCGTGGGGCCTTGCCACCAGGGGTCCTTGCCACCAGGGGTCCTTGCCACCAGGGGGCCTTACCACCATGGGGGCCTTACCACCAGGGGCCTTGCCACCAGGGGGCCTTACCACCAGGGGGCCTTACCACCATGGGGGCCTTACCACCAGGGGCCTTACCACCAGGGGGCCTTACCACCAGGGGGCCTTACCACTAGGGGGCCTTCCCATCAGGGGTCCTTGCCACCAGGGGGCCTTACCACTAGGGGGCCTTCCCACCAGGGGGCCTTACCACCGTGGGGCCTTACCACCGTGGGGCCTTACCACCATGGGGCCTTTCCACCAGGGGTCCTTGCCACCAGGGGGCCTTCCCACCAGGGGGCCTTCCCACCAGGGGGCCTTACCACTGTGGGGCCTTACCACCGTGGGGCCTTTCCACCAGGGGGCCTTGCCACCAGGGGGCCTTACCACCAGGGGGGCCTTACCACCAGGGGGCCTTACAACTACAACACCTATATGAGGGCATTTTAACCTAGGTTGCTGAAAGATTTTCCATATTTTCTTATGAAAAAATAAGTAAAAAGTTTGTCTTATCTGAAACCAAAGTTTTTAATGAAATCATAACAGCTATATATTTATAGTCTCCTCCAAATACCAATGGGTCAGCCCTCTAAATCTGAGATTATCTTGTGAGGCTTAATTGATACAATGTATATGCATGAGCAGAAGTTGTGGCTGTTTCTATGTGCAGGACGCGGCCGTCTCATTTCCTACATATGCGGACCAGGCACGCAGGGCCCTCGGAGACGTCATTTTTGACTTGATCCTTCTCTCCAAAGTGAGGGCTTTTGATCAGATATAGGCTGCCACTCCACAATTTACTCTCCACGGCAAAAGATTCTGGCAGCAGCCATTAAACATTTACTGAGAAAGATGATTGGCTGGCTGTGTGATAACCGCACCGGTCTGTCCCACTATTAAGAAAATGACTTTGGTGCTCTTTGCCGTGGTGATCAGAGATGACCTCTCGACACGACGGACGTCAGACAAGACTCAAGCAGAAATGATTCTCAATTTCATCTCAACACAGGAGGTTATGTTGACTTCACCCCGTCTTGCATTGATTCTTCTTGAGAGGGGCCCGGGAGGTTAATAGCCAAGATGCTGTCAGTTGAGGCTGTCATGACGGCCGTCAGAGTCAGACATGCATCGCCGTGTGGCGGTGGGGAAGTCGTCAACATGGCCGCCCGGCCACATCCACCAGTCTATCTGTAGACAGTTATTCCACAGACAATCAACTCAACCAAGCTTTACAAACCCATTTCCTCTAATTAAATTCCTTATTTTCAGTCAACCACAAATGAGTGATCCATCCAAAGAGAAGCAAACGTACACTTGGGCGGTGAGCAATTGCTGAGTTGGATCGCTAGGGACTTGTTTTAATTGCTCCAAATTTGCTGTTCTTTTGGTACAAACTGTTGCCAACTGATGAGATAGTAATTGTTGTGTCTTAATTGATGCATGTCTTAGGGGACCCATGGCCTCCCAGGTACCAAATGAAAAGCTCATTACCTTATGAAACAATACGACTCTAAACAAATATAATAGTCATCGGGGCTGGGATGAGCCGGTTTACGCCTAATAGAACGCAGATAATAAGTGTTTGATATCTTGCCGTATTATGGGATGTCAGGGCCCTGACAAGCATAATGGCTCAGTCACAATTGATGTGTTTGCTTCCCAAATTCCTCCAAGGCGGGACCCGTCCAAGATCCGCATGGTGCCCGACTGGGACCCGTCCAAGATCCACATGGTGCCCGACTGGCGCACATTTCATATACAATTTGCGCCTCCAATGTGGCCCTCATGGGGGTATGGGTATATGTCAAAGTAATTTGGAATTTTCTTGTAGGGAAACAGGTCATTGTAATCTCATCGCTCCACAAGAGGGCAGTGTGGTTTATTGCCAGCCAGGGCGGGGCCCAGTCACTGCAATCCGCAGGGCCCTTGGATGTCCCGTTCAGTTTGATTTATCGTGCTACTGCAAAGCCTTCGTGTCCGGCAAAGAAAACCCGAGTGACAAATTGCGGCAGACAGCCTGACCATGTCAGCAAGATATTAGCGGCCAAGCAGAATTAGGGGCCAAGACTTAGTGGGCGTTGGTCATTTTTCGTGCTGACCCACCCGCCTCCTAAACCCAATATCCCAGGAGACCCCGCGGTGCTGGGGTGTAATTGATTTTGTTTGGATGCTCGTCCTATTGTCTGAAGCCCCAGCAAGAAGTCATTGACTTTCTCCTGTCATCATTAAGGTCCTTATAGGCATTAGCTGCTCTCCATTCTAGCCGGCCTCAGCTCACCACCAAATCTCACCATATGCTCACACCAAATACAACCTGCTCCCCCTCACCTCACATATTGCAAATAACTTTAGAAATCAAGATATGGCAAATAATTTTTTTAATTTTATTCAAGATATGGCAAATATTTTTTTAAATTTCATTCAAGATGTGGCAAATAATTGAAAAAAATTCATTCAAGATATGGCAAATAATTGAAAAAAATTCATTCAAGATATGGCAAATAATTGAAAAAAATTCATTCAAGATATGGCAAATAATTGCATTCAAGATAAATAAGAAGAGTCACAAATGCCTAAAAATTGATCAACATCATTTATATTTGTCCACGACTTTTGCCCTGTTTACATGTATTTGTGAGGATTGTTTGACATTGAGATGGTTGGAGGTGATGATCACCGTGTACAGGCTTGGTCCTAATTATCCTGCCATCTTGCTGGCAAATAGAAAGCTCAGAGATGATGAAGAAAGAGGAGAAACGACGGGAGCCCCAAGATACATCACAGTGCAGAGGGGATTACAGGCAGGCCCACCAAGATCACACTTATTTACACAGGAGACACAGTCAGGGTCTGATCAACACTTCCCTGCTCAGTGCAGAGGGGATTACAGGCAGGCCCGCCAAGATCACACTTATTTACACACCAGACACAGTCAGGGTCTGATCAACACTTCCCTGCTCAGTGCAGAGGGGATTACAGGCAGGCCCACCAAGATCACACTTATTTACACAGGAGACACAGTCAGGGTCTGATCAACACTTCCCTGCTCAGTGCAGAGGGGATTACAGGCAGGCCCACCAAGATCACACTTATTTACACAGCAGACACAGTCAGGGTCTGATCAACACTTCCCTGCTCAGTGCAGAGGGGATTACAGGCAGGCCCACCAAGATCACACTTATTTACACAGGAGACACAGTCAGGGCCTGATCAACACTTCCCTGCTCAGTGCAGAGGGGATTACAGGCAGGCCCACCAAGATCACACTTATTTACACAGCAGACACAGTCAGGGCCTGATCAACACTTCCCTGCTCAGTGCAGAGGGGATTACAGGCAGGCCCGCCAAGATCACACTTATTTACACAGGAGACACAGTCAGGGTCTGATCAACACTTCCCTGCTCAGTGCAGAGGGGATTACAGGCAGGCCCACCAAGATCACACTTATTTACACAGGAGACACAGTCAGGGCCTGATCAACACTTCCCTGCTCAGTGCAGAGGGGATTACAGGCAGGCCTGCCAAGATCACACTTATTTACACAGGAGACACAGTCAGGGTCTGATCAACACTTCCCTGCTCAGTGCAGAGGGGATTACAGGCAGGCCCACCAAGATCACACTTATTTACACAGGAGACACAGTCAGGGTCTGATCAACACTTCCCTGCTCAGTGCAGAGGGGATTACAGGCAGGCCCACCAAGATCACACTTATTTACACAGGAGACACAGTCAGGGTCTGATCAACACTTCCCTGCTCAGTGCAGAGGGGATTACAGGCAGGCCCACCAAGATCACACTTATTTACACAGGAGACACAGTCAGGGTCTGATCAACACTTCCCTGCTCAGTGCAGAGGGGATTACAGGCAGGCCCACCAAGATCACACTTATTTACACAGGAGACACAGTCAGGGCCTGATCAACACTTCCCTGCTCAGTGCAGAGGGGATTACAGGCAGGCCTGCCAAGATCACACTTATTTACACAGGAGACACAGTCAGGGTCTGATCAACACTTCCCTGCTCAGTGCAGAGGGGATTACAGGCAGGCCCACCAAGATCACACTTATTTACACACCAGACACAGTCAGGGTCTGATCAACACTTCCCTTCTCAGTGCAGAGGGGATTACAGGCAGGACCACCAAGATCACACTTATTTACACAGGAGACACAGTCAGGGCCTGATCAACACTTCCCTGCTCAGTGCAGAGGGGATTACAGGCAGGCCTGCCAAGATCACACTTATTTACACAGGAGACACAGTCAGGGTCTGATCAACACTTCCCTGCTCAGTGCAGAGGGGATTACAGGCAGGCCCACCAAGATCACACTTATTTACACAGGAGACACAGTCAGGGCCTGATCAACACTTCCCTGCTCAGTGCAGAGGGGATTACAGGCAGGCCTGCCAAGATCACACTTATTTACACAGGAGACACAGTCAGGGTCTGATCAACACTTCCCTGCTCAGTGCAGAGGGGATTACAGGCAGGCCCACCAAGATCACACTTATTTACACAGGAGACACAGTCAGGGTCTGATCAACACTTCCCTGCTCAGTGCAGAGGGGATTACAGGCAGGCCCACCAAGATCACACTTATTTACACAGGAGACACAGTCAGGGTCTGATCAACACTTCCCTGCTCAGTGCAGAGGGGATTACAGGCAGGCCCACCAAGATCACACTTATTTACACAGGAGACACAGTCAGGGCCTGATCAACACTTCCCTGCTCAGTGCAGAGGGGATTACAGGCAGGCCTGCCAAGATCACACTTATTTACACAGGAGACACAGTCAGGGTCTGATCAACACTTCCCTGCTCAGTGCAGAGGGGATTACAGGCAGGCCTGCCAAGATCACACTTATTTACACAGGAGACACAGTCAGGGTCTGATCAACACTTCCCTGCTCAGTGCAGAGGGGATTACAGGCAGGCCCACCAAGATCACACTTATTTACACAGGAGACACAGTCAGGGCCTGATCAACACTTCCCTGCTCAGTGCAGAGGGGATTACAGGCAGGCCTGCCAAGATCACACTTATTTACACAGGAGACACAGTCAGGGTCTGATCAACACTTCCCTGCTCAGTGCAGAGGGGATTACAGGCAGGCCCACCAAGATCACACTTATTTACACAGGAGACACAGTCAGGGTCTGATCAACACTTCCCTGCTCAGTGCAGAGGGGATTACAGGCAGGCCCACCAAGATCACACTTATTTACACAGGAGACACAGTCAGGGTCTGATCAACACTTCCCTGCTCAGTGCAGAGGGGATTACAGGCAGGCCCACCAAGATCACACTTATTTACACAGGAGACACAGTCAGGGTCTGATCAACACTTCCCTGCTCAGTGCAGAGGGGATTACAGGCAGGCCCACCAAGATCACACTTATTTACACAGGAGACACAGTCAGGGTCTGATCAACACTTCCCTGCTCAGTGCAGAGGGGATTACAGGCAGGCCCACCAAGATCACACTTATTTACACAGGAGACACAGTCAGGGTCTGATCAACACTTCCCTGCTCAGTGCAGAGGGGATTACAGGCAGGCCCACCAAGATCACACTTATTTACACAGGAGACACAGTCAGGGCCTGATCAACACTTCCCTGCTCAGTGCAGAGGGGATTACAGGCAGGCCTGCCAAGATCACACTTATTTACACAGGAGACACAGTCAGGGTCTGATCAACACTTCCCTGCTCAGTGCAGAGGGGATTACAGGCAGGCCCACCAAGATCACACTTATTTACACAGGAGACACAGTCAGGGTCTGATCAACACTTCCCTGCTCAGTGCAGAGGGGATTACAGGCAGGCCCACCAAGATCACACTTATTTACACAGGAGACACAGTCAGGGTCTGATCAACACTTCCCTGCTCAGTGCAGAGGGGATTACAGGCAGGCCCACCAAGATCACACTTATTTACACAGGAGACACAGTCAGGGTCTGATCAACACTTCCCTGCTCAGTGCAGAGGGGATTACAGGCAGGCCCGCCAAGATCACACTTATTTACACACCAGACACAGTCAGGGTCTGATCAACACTTCCCTGCTCAGTGCAGAGGGGATTACAGGCAGGCCCACCAAGATCACACTTATTTACACAGGAGACACAGTCAGGGCCTGATCAACACTTCCCTGCTCAGTGCAGAGGGGATTACAGGCAGGCCCACCAAGATCACACTTATTTACACACCAGACACAGTCAGGGTCTGATCAACACTTCCCTGCTCAGTGCAGAGGGGATTACAGGCAGGCCCACCAAGATCACACTTATTTACACAGCAGACACAGTCAGGGCCTGATCAACACTTCCCTGCTGCAAGTGACACAATTATGGGATATTTAACTTCTAACTGTCTAATTGTCCAGTTGTGTTTGTGAGAAGTCCTAAAAATATGATTAAATAACAATCTCTTGTACCATCGGTTTTTTATCATTTTGTATACTGAATAGAGTGCCATCTCGGACTGATTGGACTGATTAGAATGCCAGTATCTTGGACTGAATAGAATGCCAGTATCTTGGACTGAATAGAATGCCAGTCTCTTGGACTGAATAGAATGCCAGTCTCTTGGACTGAATAGAATGCCAGTATCTTGGACTGAATAGAATGCCAGTATCTTGGACTGAATAGAATGCCAGTATCTTGGATTGAATAGAATGCCAGTATCTTGGACTGAATAGAATGCCAATATCTTGGACTGAATAGAATGCCAATATCTTGGACTGAATAGAATGCCAGTATCTTAGACTGAATAGAATGCCAGTCTCTTGGACTGAATAGAATACCAATATATTGGACTAAATGGGATACCAATATATCGGACTGAATACACCGTTACTTTGTGACTGACCTATAAGGACAGGCATAAGGAAGGCCGTGAGCTGAATGTGACTTGACACAGTCCTTACCTGCCCATTACTGCAGACAGATTTAATAGAGGAAAATCTTAATTGATACATCAGGAAATCAGCAAAGTCCTGCCAGGGAAGGGGAATTAAAAGGAGCAAAGGCTTTGACAATTAGTTGCCAGTCGTAAGCTGGGCAAATTGTGTACCTCGGTCCTAAGGCAGCTGCAATGGCTCCCCCTGGAGTTAGGTTGAGGAACATAGCAAAGCCTTACAGACACGGGTATTAAAGTCAAATCTAGATGCAATCGAGCCAGGCAAATTAGTGGCAGATAAAATACTTGTGTAGGTCTGATGAGAATTACCGAGCAGGAAGGCCAGCAAACTTTCTTGTTGGATAGTTTTAATGATTTGTAGATTGTAACATTATAACGACATTATGGTGGTCGCTTTCATGGAAACGACCCATTTTCTAGTAATTATCACTTTTCAGAATCATCCAATAGGATAAATAATTATCACATGTATTTTTAGAATTACACTTTCAGATTATGGATGTTTTATAATATTTAGAATTGAAGGTCAATGCCCTTTTTATCCAGATCTTCTTATAATCTTGGATGTCATCATTGTAGAGAGAATTTCAAATACAAGCACCTTCCTGGGACATTTTTAGAGTTCTTTTTGTATTCTAGTATTTCTGGTTTTTTTATAGACAGCAGGATTTATTGTCCACAGATACAATTGTTAAAAGTCTGAGTCTGATTTTTGTGATATATGTTGCAATACGTGGTCCAGCTTTGACAGGGGGAGGCAAGGGTACGTGATCATACACAAAGGTCGTGTCACACGAGTCTCGCGCGTCCAGTCTTGATCATGGGGTCAGTTTTTATGGCCCTTGACCTTTGGCCTGAGTGTGTGATTGGTCATCGGCAATTACAAGTGGACCATGATGAATGGTTGTAGTAGTGACCCACTTGGACAACTTAATGCCGGGGTATTTATTAATAATATAACCCACAAAGCGGCGATTAGCATCGAAGTTGTAATCTTATCGTGGGACATGAAAGGCCGGTTTCCAGTGTAGGGATATCATGTTGTGGCAGGTCTGTTACTGGCCAGACGTGACAGATGGGAGGGAGGTAGTCCACCCCGGTCACTCTGTGGTCAAACTGTGTCAACCCCACCTGATTATCAGCCACAGAAAGCTTTATTATTGATAACATAACAACCCACTTCCATATGGTGAATACAGGTCAAATCAAGAAGCTTTCCCAGTGCTCCTATATATATATATATATACATGGCAAGGCAAGCAAAAACTTAGCAGAACATTCTCACCTTCAAGGGAAGAAAAAATAACATAAAATGTCACAAATAAAAGTCAATATTATTTTGAATATGATATGGATTAAAGCAACAAAATGTTGCTGTTTTCTGCATCCTAGTTTTTCCACTTAACATACTCAGGACAGAACTGAACAGATTCATTTGCTTTCTTGATACAAATAGAAATGATATGCTTTATTATGAGTTTATGAAATGTTTTTTTGTCATTTGAATGTCGACATATTTCCAGAATAATATCTAATTATAAGCAGAACAAGATATAAATCTAACTCCTTGTGTTGTTTTAGATTTGAAGCATAGGTTTTGCTTCAAATTTCCCTATTAGGCTAATAAACCTAACATATCTGACGTCTTTGTCTTGTCTGTAATATTAGGCCAAAGGTAATATATGTTTGCTTCTAAACTTTGATAGAATTGTAGCGTTTCAAATTTCAAAATGTTACAAAGATTCAGAATGTTACAATGGTTCAAATCGCTACATGTTTACCATGTTACATTTATTCCCCATGTTACATTTATTTCCCATGTTATGTTTATTCCCCATGTTACATTTATTCCCCATGTTACAGTTATCCACCATGTTACATTTATTCACCATGTTACATTTATTCACCATGTTACATTTATTCACCATGTTACATTTATTCACCATGTTACATTTATTCCCCATGTTACAGTTATCCACCATGTTGCATTTATTCCCCATGTTACAGGTATCCACCATGTTACATTTATTCCCCATGTTACAGGTATCCACCATGTTACATTTATTCCCCATGTTACATAATTTATTCACCATATTGCATTTATTCCCCATGTTCCATTTATTCACCATGCTACATTTATTCCCCATGTTACATTTATTCCCCATGTTACATTTATTCCCCATGTTACATTTATTCCCCATGTTACAGTTATTCCCCATGTTACATTTATTCACCATATTGCATTTATTCCCCATGTTACATTTATTCCCCATGTTACATTTATTCCCCATGTAACAGTTATCCACCATGTTACATTTATTCCCCATGTTACATTTATTCCCCATGTTACAGTTATCCACCATGTTACATTTATTCACCATGTTACATAATTTATTCACCATATTGCATTTATTCACCATGTTACAGTTATCCACCATGTTACATTTATTCCCCATGTTACATTTATTCCCCATGTTCCATTTATTCACCATGTTACATTTATTCACCATAGTCCATTTATTCACCATGTTACATTTATTCACCATATTGCATTTATTCACCATGTTACATTTATTCACCATGCTGCATTTATTCCCCATGTTACATTTATTCACCATGCTGCATTTATTCACCATGTTATATTTATTCACCATGTTGCATTTATTCACCATGTTACATTTATTCACCATGTTACATTTATTCACCATGTTACATTTATTCACCATGTTACATTTATTCCCCATGTTGCAGTTATTCCCCATGTTACATTTATTCACCATGTTACATTTATTCACCATGTTGCATTTATTCCCCATGTTACATTTATTCCCCATGTTACATTTATTCACCATATTGCATTTATTCACCATGTTACATTTATTCACCATGCTACATTTATTCATTCACCATGTTACATTTATTCACCATGCTGCATTTATTCACCATGTTACATTTATTCACCATGCTACATTTATTCATTCACCATGTTACATTTATTCCCCATGTTTCAGTTATCCACCATAGTCCATTTATTCACCATGTTACATTTATTCACCATATGGCATTTATTCCCCATGTTACATTTATTCACCACACTGCATTTTTACCATGTTTCATTTATTCACCATATGGCATTTATTCATTCACCATGTTACATTTATTCACCATGCTGCATTTATTCCCCATGTTACATTTATTCACCATGTTACATTTATTCCCCATGTTACATTTATTCACCACACTGCATTTATTCACCACACTGCATTTATTCACCATATTGCATTTATTCATTCACCATGTTACATTTATTCACCATGCTACATTTATTCATTCACCATGTTACATTTATTCCCCATGTTTCAGTTATCCACCATAGTCCATTTATTCACCATGTTACATTTATTCACCATGCTGCATTTATTCACCATGTTACATTTATTCGCCATGCTGCATTTATTCACCATGTTACATTTATTCACCATATTGCATTTATTCATTCACCATGTTACATCTTGTCATAAGTTTGTTTGCACCCGGCCATCTTGTCATAAGTTTGTTTGCACCCAGCCATCTTGTCATAAGTTTGTTTGCAACTAGCCATCTTGTCATAAGTTTGTTTGCACCCAGCCATCTTGTCATAAGTTTGTTTGCACCCAGCCATCTTGTCATAAGTTTGTTTGTACTCGGCCATCTTGTCATAAGTTTGTTTGCACCCAGCCATCTTGTCATAAGTTTGTACTCGGCCATCTTGTCATAAGTTTGTTTGCACCCAGCCATCTTGTCATAAGTTTGTTTGCACCCGGCCATCTTGTCATAAGTTTGTTTGCACCCAGCCATCTTGTCATAAGTTTGTTTGCACCCGGCCATCTTGTCATAAGTTTGTTTGCACCCAGCCATCTTGTCATAAGTTTGTTTGCACCTGGCCATCTAGTCGTATGTTTGTATGCTTCACAGATGAAAACAATCCTATTATTTTGAGCAGAAACACATTTTTCCTGGCAACAATAAACGACAGTTAATATGAATTTGACATTTAGTAGTTTCTTTAGTTTTGTCGAGTCTATCCATGTTTTAGTTATAAATGATGTTTTTTAGACAATGGCATCACGAAGAATGTGAGGTTAATTTTCTATTCAAGCCGTATATGTTGACAAGTTTTATTAGTTGGTGTAAACCTATCCCTGTCTTCTCGGCAGACTTGAGCGACATGGCGTATCACGACTTGTACATTGCTCCCGGCCACCCAATCTCCATACAATGGAGAAGATCCCACCAGAAATGGCTGGTCAGCTTCTCGCTAATCATATCAAGTTTCTGAAAGACGAGGTGTCGCACAAACTGAGTCGGCCAATTTACCAGTAATTACTCTTTTCTGGAAACTGGCGAGCGGAGGAAAAAATTCCAAGTAGCGAGGGGTTGTGTATTGTGTGCAAATTTCTGCTGGTTGAAGTGTGGGAAAAAGACGAGGAACAATGGTAATAATGAATCAGTTGACGTGAGCAAATGCGGTTTGTTTTTGTAGAAGGATATTTATGACTTTGCGGCGTTGCGAAGACGGGAATGGCACATGGCATGCAAGGAAGCTAATAGGGGGCACAAAAAACTTACATCTGTTTGTGACTTGATAAAAAGAAGAATGAAATAACAGCCCTTAGAAAACCATTATTCCTGCCATGTGCAGCTCTGACAGTCATATCGCAGCTCCAATACTCCGTACAGATATGGCAACAACTGCCAATATGAGAAGAAAAACAAACTGTCCTAGCCAAGTTGGGTTTTTATCTTTTTCATTAAAGTTATTTGTGTCATTTTTTAATGTTAAACCCTTATAAATGTCAAATAAAATATATTCATGCAGTCATTTTCATATAGGTTAAAGATCAATTCTTTTCACCACACTGAATTTCCCAAGTAAAATCACTATTCTGCATAATTAGTCGTGTGATTGCAAGTTACCCTCGGATCTTTTTATTGGTTGGATTTTAGAGAGTGTTTTACACATTTTCAAATTATTGTGCACTTTCCAAGCACCCACAATGGTCATTTCCATAATTTTACTCTGCTTCATGAAGTTATTCCTTAACCTATTTCTGCCTTTCAAACTCCCAAGTTATTAATAAATATACAAAAAGGTTCCAGCCTCTCCACATATCATCAGGGAAACAGGTGCCATTACAGTCCATGCAGAACTCTGACCTACTGTGACTGCCTCCGACACTGGTCCCTCGCCATTCATAGTCTCCATCTGCTACTGGTCACCTACCGTAACTGCCTCCGACACTGGGCCCTCGCCATTCATAGTCTCCATCTGCTACTGGTCACCTACCGTAACTGCCTCCGACACTGGGCCCTCGCCATTCATAGTCTCCATCTGCTACTGGTCACCTACCGTAACTGCCTCCGACACTGGGCCCTCGCCGTTCAGAGTCTCCACCTGCTACTGGTCACCTACCGTAACTGCCTCCGACACTGGGCCCTCGCCCCTCAGAGTCTCCATCTGCTACTGGTCACCTACCGTAACTGCCTCCGACACTGGGCCCTCGCCATTCATAGTCTCCATCTGCTACTGGTCACCTACCGTAACTGCCTCCGACACTGGGCCCTCGCCATTTATAGTCTCCATCTGCTAATGGTCACCTACCGTAACTGCCTCCGACACTGGGCCCTCGCCGTACAGAGTCTCCATCTGCTACTGGTCACCTACCGTAACTGCCTCCGACACTGGGCCCTCGCCTTTCATAGTCTCCATCTGCTACTGGTCACCTACCGAAACTGCCTCCGACACTGGGCCCTCGCCATTCATAGTCTCCATCTGCTACTGGTCACCTACCGTAACTGCCTCCGACACTGGGCCCTCGCCATTCATAGTCTCCATCTGCTACTGGTCACCTACCGTAACTGCCTCCGACACTGGGCCCTCGCCATTCAGAGTCTCCATCTGCTACTGGTCACCTACCGTAACTGCCTCCAACACTGGGCCCTCGCCATTCATAGTCTCCATCTGCTACTGGTCACCTACCGTAACTGCCTCCGACACTGGGCCCTCGCCATTCATAGTCTCCATCTGCTACTGGTCACCTACCATAACTGCCTCCGACACTGGGCCCTCGCCATTCAGAGTCTCCATCTGCTACTGGTCACCTACCATAACTGCCTCCGACACTGGGCCCTCGCCGCTCAGCATCTCCATCTGCTACTGGTCACCTACCGTAACTGCTTCCGACACTGGGCCCTCGCCATTCATAGTCTCCATCTGCTACTGGTCACCTACCGTAACTGCCTCCTACACTGGGCCCTCGCCATTCATAGTCTCCATCTGCTACTGGTCACCTACCATAACTGCCTCCGACACTGGGCCCTCGCCATTCAGAGTCTCCATCTGCTACTGGTCACCTACCGTAACTGCCTCCGACACTGGGCCCTCGCCATTCAGAGTCTCCATCTGCTACTGGTCACCTACCGTAACTGCCTCCGACACTGGGCCCTCGCCACTCAGCATCTCCATCTGCTATCTGCTACCAGTTACTAATAAATTGTCTTGTCCATTTATGTTACACTTGAAAAAATGTTTTGCAATATATTGATAGAATGAAGGAAAAACCCAAGGTTTTCAAATCTTTTTTCAGTTTTTTTTTTCATCAGCATCAAAATTTGTCTTCTGGCTGGGGGTTTGATGGGGACTGCCCCATTTGGATATACAAATCATGGAAGGAAATTTGGCCCAAATTGTATTTATTTAACTGTTATAATTGCATATTTATGTTTGATATTGACATATAGCAAAACAGACAAAGTTGAAAGGAAAACATTGCTCATTCACTGTTTTACTGTTAATATGACAACTATTTGCTTTTTTGTCTCATCAAGCAGAAGACAGGAAGAATAGAATGATGAGTTTGATCTATCTGTGTGTCTCTGTGTGTTTGATCTATCTGTGTGTCTCTGTGTGTTTGATCTATCTGTGTGTCTCTGTGTGTTTGATCTATCTGTGTGTCTCTGTGTGTTTGATCTATCTGTGTGTCTTAAGTGGCTGTGATTGTGGGATGCAGGTGGAGGGCACTAAGCCAGGAGTCAGGCATCCCAGCTAAAACACAGCCACAGGATTTACCTCTTGCTGACCTCATGATATGTACCAAAAATATCAAAATAACATGTTATGGACTATGTGTTTTCAGATATTTAACATATTCTTTTATTCAAAATCTTGTCAAATGCTTTCTATGATAACAATCCCATTTTTATTCTGATGAGTTTATTTGGCTGCATTGTTTGGCCCGGGGTTGTGGGGTTCACCTAGTGATAATTTTTGATACCCACATTGCCAATGGGGTTTATCATGGGATGTGAATCTGTCAGATCACACATGTACAAACATTTATGACCCACTTATAAGTTTATGACATGCAGAGGCAGAAACTAAATGAACAGTTTTAAGAATTCATGACTATTCTCTGGAGAGGGAGGTTGATATGAGAACCCCGAGGCCCTGGCCCTTCCTTTGCCAAGATTGAGAGACGCTTCATTGAAGGCGGGATGCGCTGAGTGCAGCCATCTGTGACCACTACAAGGCAAAGCATGTGACTTCTATATGACACCATTATCACCAGGCTTCCAGGCCATATGATGGCTTGCTATGCTCCATTGGATAAGGTCAACATCTCAAGGTCATGGATACATATCACCTCTTTAGATTCTAAATAACTGTATCGTGTCCTACCTGAGGTAGGTGTGACCACATGAGGTCACGTAGAGTGACCATGTGACTGTATCGTGTCCTACCTGATGTAGGTGTGACCACATGAGGTCACATAGAGTGACCACGTGACTGCGTCGTGTCCTACCTGATGTAGGTGTGACCACATGAGGTCACATAGAGTGACCACGTGACTGTATCGTGTCCTACCTGAGGTAGGTGTGACCACATGAGGTCACGTAGAGTGACCACGTGACTGTATCATGTCCTACCTGAGGTAGGTGTGACCACATGAGGTCACGTAGAGTGACCACGTGACTGTATCGTGTCCTACCTGAGGTAGGTGTGACCACATGAGGTCACGTAGAGTGACCACGTGACTGCATCGTGTCCTACCTGAGGTAGGTGTGACCACATGAGGTCACGTAGAGTGACCACGTGACTGCATCGTGTCCTACCTGAGGTAGGTGTGACCACATGAGGTCACGTAGAGTGACCATGTGACTGCGTCGTGTCCTACCTGAGGTAGGTGTGACCACATGAGGTCACGTAGAGTGACCACGTGACTATATTGTGTCCTACCTGAGGTAGGTGAGACCACATGAGGTCACATAGAGTGACCACGTGACTGTATCGTGTCCTACCTGAGGTAGGTGTGACCACATGAGGTCACGTAGAGTGACCACGTGACTGCGTCGTGTCCTACCTGAGGTAGGTGTGACCATATGAGGTCACATAACGACCCTTTGCATCCTCAATTCTCATCATTTATACTAGTGAGTAGACACTTCGCACCATCTGTTCGTAATGCACACACAGGAATTAATATTCTTTTCAAATGCAGCAACACTTTTTGTAAAGTTGTTGACAAATTTTATTAGTTTGTATAAACTATCAAATTGGCATATTCTTAATAAATTTTTGAAATATTTCTATTAAAATAATAGTAAGAAATTACTGTAAGTGACCAACAATGTGCGTGTATGTGTGTGTGTGTGTGTGCGTGAGGACTTATGTGAGGACTTATTTTCTTAGTTTTACCAGTCATGTGAATATTGACATTGGTTTAACTCTAGTGGCCGGCCTAGGTGGGTATAGACTCATCATTGGGAAAATCTTAGCCCTATGACAGAATGATAATTGTTTTATGTGTGGTCAGTGAGTGCATTAAGTGATATCTTGCCCATCTCATTATTCAATATTTACCATTCCTAACGTGATTCTAATAAACAAGAATTCAATGATTCTCCTTAAAAATAAATGATATGCGTTGAATAAATTAGTGGGTATTGGTGGTGTTTGGGAGCAGCAGTAGATTTGTGGCAGATAGTTTATAAACTTGACATTCTGCTGGTACCCCATCAATCATGACTTTTCTATGTGCCATATTGTACCTGTGCATATTGGCTCAAATGTCATCATAGTTTGATTGCAGAATTGCATCAATTATTGATGTGGCCAGAAATCAATTCCATGTATTCTCTTTATTATTTGGTATTATCTCATTTGGAAACTTGTGCTTTTGCTCGTGCGTTTTTTTCCAGCTTGCACCCTCGTGACTGAGAGCCTTTTCAGGTCGGTGCCAGGGAAATGTGGAGTTTAATGCCGTGTAGCATTAGTGATGAAGGGACAAGCTCATTTTGCTCACATCTCCTTATATACTTCATAATAGGATGATTGCTAAGTTTGTAAAGCAGGGTAATGCGAATGTTTTGAGATTAAACAAAAGTTTACGAGCAGCTCCATTAGGAATATGAGGTACCATTTAGCTTGGCAAAAGTGACAATGGGAGATGGGGGGGACGCGTATGATTTTAACTGATTGCGACAGCACCGAGTCCATCTGCAGTGATTATGGAGACCTGGCTACAGAGATTTGACATGACACGGCCCATACGAGCCGACGTTACATAGCATGCAGCACTCTGGCGCGAGAAGCGTGAGGAGCACACCAACAATCATGGACAAATTGTTTGCTGGCCGGTCTGATTGTCAGGACGCATGTTATATTGTGCAGGAGCTTGCCACAATGTGTGAAATTGCTTGTGTCTGCAATCATGTGTGCGCTTCATGTCACAATTCACGCAAACCCCCCCACCACATCATATCCGCAAACCCCCCCACCACATCATATCCGCAAACCCTCGTTAATTATCCACTCTCCACATCTCTGTTATGATATTCAGACATATAACTTTTGATAGGATCTTGATCTTCTTTAGTAAAAAGATGTTTAAACTTTTTGGGGACCACATTTCTTGTGATTAAGTGTAAATGTATTGTTTAGTTCAAGATATTAGTTATGTTAACCTCAGGGGTTGATGCCATCACAGTGAAAGGGCCAATGATGGGGTTCAATTAATCGCATTTGACAAGAAAATGGACAGGAGAAATTATTCCACATAACCGGTGACCATCTCATGCTCATCGGCAGTTTGCATGCACGGGGGAAAGTGCACCTTTTTGTCTCAGAACAAACACAGAATCTGGTTGACACGCCTCCTGTCTGTCCGTGACTATCGGGTTATGTGCAGCTTACAATGTGCTAATTGCTCGTAATAGGTGTTTGTTTTCTGGTTTGTGTCTATTTTGGAGACTCTACATGACTTTTTTGTTGGGATGACATTTTAGTGGTGGAGAGTTGTCTGCAAGTATCATTATGGATAATTACAAAGTCAGGCAAAGTCACATCTTATACTGACACAGGACAATGGCTTTGTCCTCCCCCCCGTGGAGAAATTAAAGACCGGTGCAAATACATTACAGCCTCATCAGAAAGAGAAATAGTTTCCATTATTCACACAGTCTTATCTAATATTATTTTATGTACAGAAACATTTTAGCGTTCATATCATTTTGAGGAACAAATTATTTAATCTGCTACAAAAGCAAGATGAAACTTTGAAAAGGTGAAGCTACAAGTGCAGGAAATATTTCTATCTTAAAGTTAATCGCTATGCAGATTGTTTAGCCATTGTATATGTGATTGCTGAGAACCCATGGTGACACGCACTGATCTATTTATTAGATCACTTTATTAGAAATTTTAGGTAACCTTCAAAAGATCAGTTTATAAACAAATCTTTTATTGAGTTTATTTTATTTAATGTACTAACTCATCCTCTAAAAATATTGTGAATATTCCAGACTGCCATGGCGAGAGAGAACAATGAACTGACCTGTTTTCAAATGGAATCACTTTTTTTGTAGTGACAGCCATTTTTGCTTTATGGGCAGTCAGAAATAGAATTATCCAATAAAAGAGCCCAAGTGGCAAGAGTGGAGGTATAGATGGAAGGATAGATACAAGATAAAGGTGTCCGACTTCAGCTTATATTGACAGACTTATTAAAAAATGGACTCAAATAAACGCCGAGTCATTCATCACGACGACATTTATCTTAAATGTGATACCTCAAACAAGAGTACAATTTGGGAAATGCAGTTAGCCAAAGATGCAAAGAATGATAAAACATGGAGATTGTCAATCGTCATTGTGTCTGTCTGTGCGTCTGCCATCTGCTATGCATGGTCGCCATGGAGACAGGACCTCTTATCTTACCCAGCATCACCCCAAGTCATTGCCTTGGTCGCACTTTGGTTTCGCTTGGATGGTCATGTACTTGTGCCCAACTCGTGGCATCGGACGCTTTGTCAACAGTGGAAAACAACCAAAGACATAAATTGTGTCTTTAATAATAAGAACAGGAATAATTTGACAGTGTTGTCAGTGGGGCAGGCAGTTATAGGTCATTGCAGTTGTTTATTTTCAGACTACAGAATGTACATTTGGTTGATAAGTTGTGTTCATTGGTGGAGTCATTGAAGCAGACATGCTTGAGCACACACAACACCCCACAATAAGATATTTGGTTTCAAATGGAGGTTTGATGAGGGAGACATATTAAATATTAAAATGCATTCTATCAAAGCTCCTATCTTTTCTCATATAATATTGATGTATAATGGCAATGATAAGAGTCACTTTGAGCGTTTCATATTTTAGATGTTTCTTGATAGACGGGGCTCACATCATCAGCTGTGTGCAACCCTCGGAGAAAGTAGCAAATCGGACCGAGTCAGTATCAGGTGGCAAGTGATCTATTGCTTTGACGTCTGTTTCAAACAGTTCCACTTCAGCAGATGTTATCAGACCGTGACGACATCTTCTCTGAGTTTCAGGTCTCGGACTCGCAAGCATGTCCCTGCCTTAATTAGTTCATTTATGTGGTGATTTGAAAAGCATAACACTTGAAGAAATCAATGCAAATTGCGAAAGGATATTTAAATTTCATGAGAACGGTTTGTGGCATTCGTAAGCGTTCGAAGAAATTTAGCCAATCCTGTTGTGGCTATTGATCGTCAGTCCTTTTTGCTTTAAAAAGGACAAATTTAATTGCGGTGTAAATGCCAAGGCCTTAAATACACAGACGGAGGAGTCTGTAGTCATCAACAGCCACGATATGTCACACAACTAATTACTTGAGATCTACTTGCGGTGACTCATCACTTATTTAGACGCCATAAAAGGCCACAAATGTACGACGATTGTCTGCCAATACGTTCTGCTTATTGTTCTGCATATCATAAATACTCACGGAAGACAGTTAGCATATTTCCACGCTTTGACAAGTATCTATATTTCATAAGATTTCCTTGTGCATTGATCCGTTTGATATAATTCTCTTGGTGGTAGGCAAGCGTGAGGTTATGTCTGCTGACACAAGTTTGCCTCCTCATTCATATCTAAGTAGAGTTGACCAGAATGTTGTGCAAGCATTTAACTGATCAATACAACTTTTAAATGTCATTTTTTCCATACTTGTCTATGTACCAAAGACATCAGTTAATGGATGCAGCCACTTCTTGGTACATAATCAATTATGAAAGAGACTTAAAGTGCAAATACCACAATAGAGATCTGCAATTAGTCTGTGTTATTGTTATTGTTGCTAACTTGAAATATGGGGAAGTGTACTCCAAGGAAATGATTTGTCCCACAAGATCTATAATGTAGTCAGCCATAATGAGTGCAAGACTACTTATGTTTGTTAGATTCAAACCTGTCAAAAAAAAGATTAAATTAGGACAAAATTTGATATTGATCTCTCCCAGTTTACAGGCAGACCTTTGCTTTTAATTGTAGATATATACTTGAGCACTAACAAGTAAATCTATGAGAAAGCCAAGTGATTAGGATTACCATGGTGTTTGATGGGAAGTTTGTCGGTAAACACTAAGGTAAATTAGTACAAGTATAGATTGTCTTAGGTGAATCATACCTCACACCAGCCTGATTTCAGATTGGTGAATACTATTAGGGAAGGTGTCATTTATTATTCACTTCAGGAATACAAGGTGATTTCTTTCTGTGGAACATTTTCTCTTGAACTGTGCCTTGCATGAAAATGTGTTCTTCAAAGGCAAATGAATTATTTTCCACTTTTTGCCTTTTTTACCCTCAGCCCCTGATGTAATCAGGCTGAGGGTATTGTAGTACTCCTGGCGTGGGTATGTATGTATGTATGTATGTATGTATGTCTGTATGTATGTATGTATGTATGTATGTCTGTAGCGAACATCCTTGTCATCGCGATAACTCAAGAACAAATGATGGCAGCTTCATGAAACTTGACACACATATGCATCTGGTGAAAACCTCGGACGAGTTCGATGGACGGCGACCTTGACCTATTTTTCAAGGTCACAGGAACAATTATGTGAAATCCCAAGAATCACAATAACTCAAGAACGAATAATGGTAGCTTTATGAGATTTGACACACATAAGTATCTGGTGAAGACCTCAGAATTTTTTCTGTGAAACATGACCTTCACCTACTATTCAAGGTCACAGGGACAATTATGTGAAATCATCTTGTCATCGCGATAACTCGAGAACAAATGATGGCAGCTTCATGAAATTTGACACACATATGCATCTGGTGAAAACCTCGGACGAGTTTGATGGACGGCGACCTTGACCTATTTTTCAAGGTCACAGGGACAATTACGTGAAATCCCAAGAATCACAGTTACTCAAGAACGAATAATGGTAGCTTTATTAGATTTGACACACATAAGTATCTGGTGAAGACCTCAGAATTTTTTCTATGAAACATGACCTTCACCTACTTTTCAAGGTCACAGGGACAATTATGTGAAATTATCTTGTCATCGCGATAACTCGAGAACAAATGATGGCAGCTTCATGAAACTTGACACACATATGCATCTGGTGAAAACCTCGAATGAGTTCGATGGATGGCGACCTTGACCTATTTTTCAAGGTCACGGACAATTATGTGAAATCCCAAGAATCGCAATAACTCAAGAACGAAAGATGGCAGCTTTATGAGATTTGACACACACAAGCATCTGGTGAAGACCTCAGAATTTTTTCTTTGAAACATGACCTTTACCTACTTTTCAAGGTCACAGGGATAATTATGTGAAATCATCCTTGTCATCATGATAACTCAAGAACAAATGATGGCAGCTTCATGAAACTTTACACGCATAAGCATCTGGTGAAAACCTCGGACTAGTTCGGTGGACGGCGACCTTGACCTATTTTTCAAGGTCACAGGGACAATTATGTGAAATCCCAAGAATCGCAATAACTCAAGAACGAATGATGGCAGCTTTATGAGATTTGACACACACAAGCATCTGGTAAAGACCTCAGACTTCTCTTGATGGAACATGACCTTCACCTGATTTCAAGGTCACAGGGACAATTATGTGAAATCATCCTTGTCATCGTGATAACTTAAGAACAAATGATGGCAGCTTCATGAAACTTTACACGCATAAGCATCTGGTGAAAACCTCAGACTAGTTTGGTGGACAGCGACCTTGACCTATTTTTCAAGGTCACAGGGACAATTACGTGAAATCCCAAGAATCGCAATAACTCAAGAACGAATGATGGCAGCTTTATGAGATTTGACACACACAAGCATCTGGTGAAGACCTCAGAATATTTTCTTTGAAACATGACCTTCACCTACTTTTTAAGGTCACAGGGATAATTATGTGAAATCATCCTTGTCATCGTGATAACTCAAGAACAAATGATGGCAGCTTCATGAAACTTTACACGCATAAGCATCTGGTGAAAACCTCGGACTAGTTCGGTGGACGGCGACTTTGACCTATTTTTCAAGGTCACAGGGACAATTATGTGAAATCCCAAGAATCGCAATAACTCAAGAACGAATGATGGCAGCTTTATGAGATTTGACACACACAAGCATCTGGTGAAGACCTCAGACTTCTCTTGATGGAACATGACCTTCACCTGATTTCAAGGTCACAGGGACAATTATGTGAAATCATCCTTGTCATCGTGATAACTTAAGAACAAATGATGGCAGCTTCATGAAAATTGACACACATAAGAATCTGGGAAGACTCCACATGAGTTTGATGGACGGTGACCTTAACCTGCTTTTCAAGGTCACAGGCCCATATCAATAATTCTAGAGTAAATGATGACAGTTTCATGATACTTGACACACCTTTCATGATACTTGACAGGAAGTAGATTTTATGTGTTTTTTACCCCTGCATCAATTTGCCTTGGTGCAGTGACGTTTTGTTCACAAATATTGTGTGGAGCGAATGTTGTGCAATGAGTTACCAGGGCTGAGGGTTGATGCATCTCTGATGCCTATGTTTTCTATTCACATTATTTTTACCAAATATGGCAAAATAATTCATTGTTTATTAGGCTTTAAAACAAGCACATCATCCAACAACTTTCCTGAAAAAGCAAAGCAGTGTTGAAGTGCCCCCTAGTGGTGACCGAGGTCCAACATGGCTGCCCTTGAGAGTGCCAGGTCAGTGACTGGCACTGTTGGTGGTGACATAACACAGGAACCATCCTTCAAATTCCAGAAATGCTTCTATATCAAAGTTAATCCTAATTCATGAATGATGGACTGAATTTTTTAAAAGAATAATCAATAAAATTGACTGATTTCATAGTTATCATTGTATACCCCAAATCTGATTAATTTCTTATGGTATATGCATGTGTTATCAACAAATTCATCAACTCTAATTCCCAATAATCTTGACAATATTTACCTCCAAATACAGAAGCAATGTTTTGAAGTCAAGACCTGCCATTTATAGAAATAATGATATGAATATCAAATCATGATATTATATTCAAACGTTTTAGCAATTAATTCCTCTGCATATACATATCACAAGCAGTGATTTGATCATTTTAATCTGTAACATTAGCAAATATTGATAAAAGCAGCCTATAACATGGAATTTTAGAGGAAAATGATATTTTATTATTCACTTAAGCTGTTTTCGAAGAGTAGGAGTTTGGATGTTATTTGAGAGAGGCAATGAAAGTATGAATAAGGGAGGAGTTCTTAATTGCCTTCCATTGAATAAAACAGATAAGGTCATTAGAAGTAGCATGGGTGGCACAGGGATCAGCGATTGCTCTTGAGTTGTAATAGAGTATCGGTGATAGAAATGTGATGAATGATCCCTGACACTGTCTCAAGTCACTGAGCACCACTATCTCTAATACCAGGTCATATCCAAGATCAAACCTCCACTTTCTGATCTCCTATATCCAGGTGACTGCCAGGATTTAAGGCCAAAACATCAAGTGAAATAGATGAGTTTTTTACATTTTATATACTGTTAATTGTTGTCTCAGATTTGATATTCTGGCATTGAATATATTCCACTCTGAGCATAATTGCAGCTGATAATTTCCACCTTAAATCCTGCTGTTGATAGCTCATTGTCTGTGTTTCACTTGGTTTGATGGAACGAATTGTCACAGGAGCATCTCAAGTCACTGCACAGGGTTATCTATAAAACCAGGTCAGCCCCAAGGTCAGCGTCAAGGTCAGCACCAAGATCAGCGTACGGGTGATGCAACTCACTAGATCACAGCCAGCGACTCACTCCAGGGCACACAGATTTTAGGCTTATTGTTAGACAAAACCAATCAATCACTCGGCCAGGTTATCTGATTCAGCACAGGTTGGTTCCAGTATTTTCTCCCGTCCAGAATGCGACCCACATATGCCACAGACAAAGAATCACATATATTTTTAAAGTCTAGTTTTATATTTCTGATGCAGAATCATAACGTTCTAATGTGATACACACTTATTTGTGAATTTCTTTCAATATTGGTCAAGTTTCCTAGGTTTCAATGGCTAGATTTGTAGAGAGCTTGACAAGCCGGGGTCCCGTGGCAGGGTGTATAGATTTACTCAGAAAAGATACAGTTATTGCAGGGATTACAGCATCCCTTTAATATCAAAATATATATTTTATTAACAAGTGGTATTTTTAAAATGATGATATCTTCCCAATAAAATCAATATGTCATCACATTTGACAGAGGAATGTCTATTTATCAGTCGATAAATCAGGATTCAAAACAGGTTGAGTAAGATCATGTGGAAAGCTCTGAAAGGCAATGTCTCATTTGTTGTGGATACTATCGGCTCAATCAAATTAATTATCTTTATCTTGACTTTAGCAATGTATAAGCCGATGCGACTAGTCATGATGATATATTAAATATGTAGGGATGCATCGCACCAAGAGTCGAGGCTTAGCTCATGAATATGACATAAGATGTATTGTCAGATGCTGGCAGATGATGGACGGGCTTGGATGACTCCCGCTCCCACCCGGGCGTGACTGCAAAATGTCAACGTCCCCTCCCTGTCGTAACATTTCTTGATGCGTTCAGGCTGTACACACGCTCCAGGTAGATAGACTCCTCAATACCGCAATCCCATACCAACTTTGCCACAATCCAATCTTATCCTCACTCAGATTTAGATTTTTAAAATCTGACTCTAGAAGTATTAGATACTGCTATGTAACATGCATATTTTATAAAATACACAAACACTGGTATATCAACAAGTTTTTTGTTCTTTGTTTTTTCATTATTTTTACACGAAAACAAGACAACGGAGTACAATATCGTTGAATATTTTAAGATTTTGATGGGTTAAACTTATCCCTAAGGGTTATCTTTCTCAGAGTCTAGGTATAAAAGAGATTGAAGGTGAATCTGCCTGTAGATGGTAGCAGTGAAGAAGAGACGTGCTAAGAAAGTATCAGCTTCTTACAAGAAAATACAAATTTCACCACCAGATGGTAGCAGTGTAGTTTTCTTAAGCAGCAGTCTTATAAGATCGTTAGCAAGAAAGTGAGCAAGATGTTATGAATCCTGCCCCTAGGTGGCGGTGGTGTGGTTTGTTTCCAGTGTAATTCAAGAACTAGTCCACAAATGTGCCATTTTTTGCCTTTTTATGTACTTTGAGGATGTTTATTTGTGTGCCCCCAGCTTGTGGCTGCTTTCTGGTATGGATGACGTCTTGTAGGCGGTGTGACAGGGCCCTTGGCAGGTCGCTGCCGACAGGAAATGGCCGGCATCACTCCGCCGCCAAACTTTTCATGGCTTCTTGCCTTTCTGTCGGTCTCAATCTGCGGCACTGCTTACAAGTGGCACATCCCGCCCTTACACACGACGGTTCCAATATCGTCCAGTGTTTCATTAATTGGTGCTTAACTCTCCTTTTATTTCCCATCGTGTCTTCATCTGTGGCGGGCGTGTCACAAGGTCTCAATAAAGCCACTCTCTGGCGCCTATCTTTACACTTCTCGCCTCCTGGAGATGGCCATATTTTGCGGAGGGATTCCCAATTACTTGTACCTGATTGTGACAACTGAGGTGTTTAATCACCAGGTCTTCCTTTGAAACTCCCAATCCCACCGCCAACATTTCATTGTTTTCCCTTTGAAAGTGCTGTCTTTTGTCTGGTTTTCTAATTAATATCTCCTTGCGATTCTGATAGAAGTTTTATAGTGGCTGTCATGTCTGTTGCCATCACAATTGCTTCGACATTCCTCTGGGGGGAGCATCGCAGAAATGAAAGAGCTCACCTCGGGAGAAGGCATTATTTTCTACATCTATCAATTTTATTGTGTCAGCCTTGTTGTTGTGTGAACCTCTGAGAGTAGATGGCATGGCCAAAGACAATAGGACTTTGGTGACAGACACTTGGTTAAATAGGTCTGATGTGGTCGAGGGGAGAGGAAATGAGAAAATCACGACTTGGGGCAGTCTTCAGTATTTAGTTACGAGAACATCATTATCCGTGGCACAAACAGTCATCCCTCTTGGCAGGCCAATGATGCGTCTTGTCTCCTGAAAGACGGTAATTTAGTGGGGACTCAGCGATGTCGTAGGGCGCTGTCAATTCTTGACGGAGTGGGTGTTATCACAGAGAAGGCAGTGACGTCCCACAAGGCCCTGGTAGGATCAGGGGCGGCCTCTCTCCAGTGAGCGACTCACATATTCCCCGTCATTAAACATCCGTCACATGATTATTGCTGAAATGAGAAAAGCTTGAATAAACCAGGGTCTTAGCGAGCGCCGTTGTCGAGGCTCATCCATTGTCTTTATAACAATACTAATTACACTTACAGACTATTAATTACAGTATTGTCTTTCAGCTTGCTTGTCACTTGCAAGAAGTCTGCACAGCAATAGGAGAGGAGTGGGCTATATTGCCACCATGATTCCGTGCACACAGACACGACTAATTGCCATATCAAATATGAGCACAATTCACATCTCAAAATTGCTCTGTCAAATATGAAATAAGCCTTTTTCTTTTCAGTGTTGCAGTGACTGGCAGGAAATGAATGTTTCATAATGTGTCTCTTCTTATGTGGCTCTCGTCACTGCTGCTTGATCACATGATCACCCAGCAAACATTCCCATCATGCAACAGGTGGCAATTATCAGGCCAAGAAAACCATTATGCTTCTCTCCAATCACAAGCAAACATTCCCTCACTTTATAAAGGTGTTTGATCTCATGAACGATCCTTTATTTGGTGAGTTTCTGCAAGCAGTGTCACACCTGGGAGTCAGACTCGGAGTGACCAACATCATGGCTGATGCCACAATGCCAAGAAAAGCAGAAAATAATTCTTAGAATTGAAGAGATAATACTCATCATGATGCGATATGGACTCCTCATTATATGGGAATATATTTTTCCAAATATCAAGTCATATTCTATTGTTTCTCAGATAAGTTTTTGTAAATGTCTCCAATAAAAATGGAAGTGATTTGCTAAGAATATGTCTAATAACACCCTTCATGAATGACTTTTACTTTTGCCAACATTAATTATTACCCCAATTTTATACATCTCTCATTTCCATCTTTGCCCAGGAGTAGAATAATTTCCTGTTTACATTTCCTTTGTTCCACCACATAAGAAACCCAATTAACAGACAAAACGATTATTTCTGTTTCTCACATGTAATTTGACTACTCATGTTTCCTTTCTATCCCTTCCCTTTCCAGTGATACACAAATTGTCATTTTTGTGCTTCTTAAATGGCTGGTTTGCCTTACACATTGACCTTTTTTTTTCTTTCATTGTGTTCTTTGAAACACATTTGCAATCCAATTTACTCTGTTATTTTGAAGAAATAATATTGATACTCATTCTACAGTGACGGGTGATACTCATTCTACAGTGACCGGTGATACTCATTCTACAGTGACGGATGATACTCATTCTACAGTGACGGGTGATACTAATTCTACAGTGACGGGTGATACTCATTCTACAGTGACGGATGAAACTCATTCTACAGTGACGGGTGATACTCATTCTACAGTGACCGGTTATACTCATTCTACAGTGACGGATGAAACTCATTCTACAGTGACGGGTGATACTCATTCTACAGTGACCGGTTATACTCATTCTACAGTGACGGATGAAACTCATTCTACAGTGACGGGTGATACTAATTCTACAGTGACGGATGATACTCATTCTACAGTGACGGGTGATACTAATTCTACAGTGACCGGTGATACTCATTCTACAGTGACGGGTGATACTCATTCTACAGTGACCGGTTATACTCATTCTACAGTGACCGGTTATACTCATTCTACAGTGACCGGTTATACTCATTCTACAGTGACCGGTGATACTCATTCTACAGTGACCGGTGATACTCATTCTACAGTGTCCAGTGAAATTCTACAGTGTCCTGTGATATTCTACAGTGTCCAGTGATATTCTACAGTGTCCAGTTATATTGTACAGTGTCTAGTGATATTCTATAGTGTCTAGTTATATTCTACAGTGTCCAGTGATATTCTACAGTGTCCAGTTATATTCTACAGTGTCCAGTGATATTCTACAGTGTCCAGTTATATTCTACAGTGTCCAGTGATATTCTACAGTGTCCAGTTATAATCTACAGTGTCCAGTTATATTCTACAGTGTCCAGTGATATTCTACAGTGTCCAGTTATAATCTACAGTGTCCAGTGATATTCTACAGTGTCCAGTTATAATCTACAGTGTCCGGTGATATTCTACAGTGTCTGGTGATATTCTACAGTGTCCAGTTATAATCTACAGTGTCCAGTGATATTCTACAGTGACCGGTGATATTCTACATTGTCCAGTTATATTCTACAGTGTCCAGTGATATTCTACAGTGACCAGTGATATTCTACAGTGTCTGGTGATATTCTACAGTGTCCAGTTATATTCTGCAGTGTCCAGTTATAATCTACAGTGTCCAGTTATATTCTACAGTGTCCAGTGATATTCTACAGTGTCCAGTTATATTCTACAGTGTCTAGTGATATTCTACAGTGTCTAGTGATATTCTACAGTGTCCAGTGATATTCTACAGTGTCCAGTGATATTCTACAGTGTCTAGTGATATTCTATAGTGTCTAGTTATATTCTATAGTGTCCAGTGATATTCTACAGTGTCCAGTTATATTCTACAGTGTCCAGTGATATTCTACAGTGTCCAGTTATATTCTACAGTGTCCAGTTATATTCTACAGTGTCCAGTGATATTCTATAGTGTCCAGTGATATTCTACAGTGTCCAGTGATATTCTACAGTGTCCAGTTATATTCTACAGTGTCCAGTGATATTCTACAGTGTCCAGTGATATTCTACAGTGTCCAGTGATATTCTACAGTGTCCAGTTATATTCTACAGTGTCCAGTGATATTCTACAGTGTCCAGTTATAATCTACAGTGTCCAGTGATATTCTACAGTGACCGGTGATATTCTACATTGTCCAGTTATATTCTACAGTGTCCAGTGATATTCTACAGTGACCAGTGATATTCTACAGTGTCTGGTGATATTCTACAGTGTCCAGTTATATTCTGCAGTGTCCAGTTATAATCTACAGTGTCCAGTTATATTCTACAGTGTCTAGTGATATTCTACAGTGTCCAGTTATATTCTACAGTGTCCAGTGATATTCTACAGTGTCCAGTTATATTCTACAGTGTCCAGTTATATTCTACAGTGTCCAGTTATAGTCTACAGTGTCCAGTGATATTCTACAGTGTCTAGTGATATTCTACAGTGTCTAGTGATATTCTACAGTGTCTAGTGATATTCTACAGTGTCCAGTGATATTCTACAGTGTCTAGTGATATTCTACAGTGTCTAGTGATATTCTACAGTGTCTAGTGATATTCTACAGTGTCTATTGATATTCTACAGTGTCTATTGATATTCTATAGTGTCCAGTTATATTCTACAGTGTCCAGTGATATTCTACAGTGACCGGTGATATTCTACAGGGACCGGTGATATTCTACAGTGTTCAGTGATATTCTACATATTTCTAGGGTTGCTTGTTCTACCTTTAACTAGAAGTTCCTTTCTTGCTTAATTGATCATTCAGAATGGATTTGTAAAAGTCTTTATCTTGAAACCTGATCTGAGTGAAGTTGAATGACTTCTGTAGGATGACAGATGATAAATAGAACCTAAAGATTGTATGAAAGGGAAGCTGTTTGCTTGATAAGCTTCAGCAGACTAATCACCCAATGAAATCCCTTGCAAGGCCTCCACTGCGAAACTGTAACCAACATCATCTGTGGGGCTCTCACATTTTGTTCAATGAAGTAGCAAAATGTGACAATCACGACCGGCACCTCAAGAATCAAATGGCAACTCAAGCCGATCAAATGTGCGAGAGAGAAGGCAGGGATGCACTCTGATTGCCATCATCACCGGTGATGAAAGACGAGTGAAAAAGATCTTATATCTGGCTCTAGCTTGTTTGCACTACTTTTATTTTTGGAGCTTGGAGCATGTTTTGCTTGAACCTGATAGGTTAAAGCCAAGAGGACTGTCTCAAATAGCCGAGAGCGAGATCGGCAATTCTTGCCTGTCAATTTCTCCTGCCTAAGCTGTTAGAATTAATTGTTATAAAGCCAAGGAAAGAGAGCATGATGGGAAAATAGGAGACTGCAAAGCATCATGGGAAGTGAGATGTTTACGCCAACCAACATCAATGTCCTATCATGTTTGCTTGGTTGCAATATTTCTTTGCCAAATTAAAGGGATTTTTCCTTCCTGTTTACTGTGAAATACAGATTCATCAGTTCAAATGACACTTTTTTCATAGATCTTATGAAGTACTAATGAACACAGGAAAGGGGGGAAAATTAACATCTCCATTTTAGAAATGTACATCCGAAGCTGCCATATTTTAATTTTCATTACAGGTCAAATTAACTGAAAATGTATTCAGACCAGGGTTTATTGAGTCAATCAAAAGCAAGATGGTAGCATTGTTATATTGCTGTGTTTGAGATCCCAATATGATGTCATTTAAGTTATTCTGTGATTTCCCAAAACAGCAGCATCAGCCTTCCTCACTCAGTCCATGTGACAATGTACAAATCTTCTCCACTTCTGAATGTTTCCAGAGAGCATCCAGGAGGCAGACAGTTCTCCACTCTCATCTGGGAAATTTTGAGATTATCTGTATTTCTTCAATTTGTGGCACCTTTTCACCTTGTGTGTCTTTTTATAGAACCCATGCATGATAACTCATACATATTCAGCAGCAAACTGATACTATTAGCATAAGTTTCCAAGTTGATTCTACCTGTAGATATATAGAACATAACAATATGGAGTTGTACAGAGGCCATGGTTTATATATGTCAGTAGCCTTGAGGTCTTCTTTAGTGATAGGAGTACAGAGTGGATGGTTTAATGGAACCTTGAGGTCTTCTTTAGTGATAGGAGTACAGAGTGGATGGTTTAATGGAACCTTGAGGTCTTCTTTAGCGATAGGAGTACAGAGTGGATGGTTTAATGGCACCTTGAGGTCTTCTGTAGTGATAGGAGGAGTACAGAGTGGATGGTTTAATGGAACCTTGAGGTCTTCTGTAGTGATAGAAGGAGGAGTACTGAGTGGATGGTTTAATGGAACCTTGAGGTCTTCTGTAGTGATAGGAGGAGTACAGAGTGGATGGTTTAATGGAACCTTGAGGTCTTCTTTAGTGATGGGAGTACAGAGTGGATGGTTTAATGGAACCTTGAGGTCCTCTGTAGTGATAGGAGGAGCACAGAGTGGATGGTCTAATGGAACCTTGAGGTCTTCTGTAGTGATAGGAGGAGTACAGAGTGGATGGTTTAATGGAACCTTGAGGTCTTCTGTAGTGATAGGAGGAGCACAGAGTGGATGGTTTAATGGAACCTTGAGGTCTTCTGTAGTGATAGGAGGAGTACAGAGTGGATGGTTTAATGGAACCTTGAGGTTTTCTGTAGTGATAGGAGGAGTACAGAGTGGATGGTTTAATGGAACCTTGAGGTCTTCTGTGGTGATAGGAGGAGTACAGAGTGGATGATTTAATGGAACCTTGAGGTCTTCTGTAGTGATAGGAGGAGCACAGAGTGGATGGTTTAATGGAACCTTGAGGTCTTCTGTGGTGATAGGAGGAGTACAGTGTGGATGATTTAATGGAACCTTGAGGTATTCTGTAGTGATAGGAGGAGTACAGAGTGGATGGTTTAATGGAACCTTGAGGTCTTCTGTAGTGATAGGAGGAGTGCAGAGTGGATGGTTTAATGGAACCTTGAGGTCTTCTGTAGTGATAGGAGGAGTACAGAGTGGATGGTTTAATGGAACCTTGAGGTCTTCTGTAGTGATAGGAGGAGTACAGAGTGGATGGTTTAATGGAACCTTGAGGTCTTCTGTAGTGATAGGAGGAGTACAGAGTGGATGGTTTAATGGAACCTTGAGGTCTTCTGTAGTGATAGGAGGAGTACAGAGTGGATGGTCTAATGACACCTTGAGGTCTTCTGTAGTGATAGGAGGAGTACAGAGTGGATGGTTTAATGGCACCTTGAGGTCTTCTGTAGTGATAGAAGGAGGAGTACAGATTGGATGGTTTAATGGAACCTTGACGTCTTCTGTAGTGATAGGAGGAGTACAGAGTGGATGGTTTAATGGAACCTTGAAGTCTTCTGTTGTGGTAGAAGTACAGAGTGGATGGTTTAATAGCACCTTGAGGTCTTCTGTAGTGATAGTAGGAGGAGTACTGAGTGGATGGTTTAATGGAAACTTGAGGTCTTCTGTAGTGATAGGAGGAGTACTGAGTGGATGGTTTAATGGAACCTTGAGGTCTTCTGTAGTGATAGGAGGAGCACAGATTGGATGGTTTAATCGCACCTTGAGGTCTTCTGTATTGATAGGAGGAGTACAGAGTGGATGGTTTAATGGAACCTTGAGGTCTCCTGTAGTGATAGGAGGAGTACAGAGTGGATGGTTTAATGGAACCTTGAGGTCTTCTGTAGTGATAGGAGGAGTACAGAGTGGATGGTTTAATGGAACCTTGAGGTCTTCTGTAGTGATAGGAGGAGTACAGAGTGGATGGTTTAATGGAACCTTGAGGTCTTCTGTAGTGATAGGAGGAGTACAGAGTGGATGGTTTAATGGAACCTTGAGGTCTTCTGTAGTGATAGGAGGAGTACAGAGTGGATGGTTTAATGGAACCTTGAGGTCTTCTGTAGTGATAGGAGGAGTACAGAGTGGATGGTTTAATGGAACCTTGAGGTCTTCTGTAGTGATAGGAGGAGCCCAGAGTGGATGGTTTAATGGAACCTTGAGGTCTTCTGTATTGATAGAAGGAGTACAGAGTGGATGGTTTAATGGAACCTTGAGGTCTTCTGTATTGATAGGAGGAGTACAGAGTGGATGGTTTAATGGAACCTTGAGGTCTTCTGTAGTGATAGGAGGAGTACAGAGTGGATGGTTTAATGGAACCTTGAGGTCTTCTGTATTGATAGGAGGAGTACTGAGTGGATGGTTTAATGGAACCTTGAGGTCTTCTGTGGTGATAGGAGGAGTACTGAGTGGATGGTTTAATGGAACCTTGAGGTCTTCTGTAGTGATAGGAGGAGCACAGATTAGATGGTTTAATGGAACCTTGAGGTCTTCTGTGGTGATAGGAGGAGCACAGAGTGGATGGTTTAATGGAACCTTGAGGTCTTCTGTGGTGATAGGAGGAGTACTGAGTGGATGGTTTAATGGAACCTTGAGGTCTCCTGTAGTGATAGGAGGAGTGCAGAGTGGATGGTTAAATGGAACCTTGAGGTCTCCTGTAGTGATAGGAGGAGTGCAGAGTGGATGGTTTAATGGAACCTTGAGGTCTTCTGTAGTGATAGGAGGAGCACAGATTAGATGGTTTAATGGAACCTTAAGGTCTTATTAAGCTCTATTAGGATTCCTTATCTTACCAATTGCCTTCATTGAGAGCAACCTGGCCGAGGCAATTTCCTCGTTATAATTCTCTAGTCTTGGAGATTAAGATGTCAGTCTTGGTAACCTGAGTGCCACTTAGGGAAGCTCATCAAATGCTTTGGAGGCAGAGAGCTGACAATGAGGCTGCACAACGCTCACCTTAACTGCCGCTCAGTAATAACAAGAGACCTGAGACGTTTATTGTTTCTTCTCATGTTTTCTGTCATATAGAAAGTTTATTGCGAAGTGTTAGGTGTAACATGTCCATATTTACCAATAAGAAATAAGATTACTCCGAATGGCATCTTTCCTCATCATGTTTCAGTTTAAACAACTTTTGAGACAAAAGTAAAGTTATATTTCTCATTATAAAACCCTGAGAGTGACTGCCTACTTGAGGCAAGATTCTTATCGTTAACAAATTGCAAACACCAGCACCATACAACTGGTGTAGTCTTTGATTGGTTACGAAGGTGCTATATCCATTGCTGACACTGACATGATGTAGCTAAATGATGTCAGGTTATTTAACACATTGTTATTGACCTCATTTCATTAATGTAATATGTTAATGATTTAGTAAACGTGCACATATAATGGATTGTTTGGATGAATAATTAAGAAAAAAATGCCTTAAGGTAATTAATAAATATTTCCTAAATTATGGTTGTCGTTTTCAGGTTGCAAAGCAAATAGAGAACTTTATTTCTGATCTTATAAATTCTTAGCTTATTTCTTCATTTATTTTTTATAAATCATTTGTCATGCACAGTGAATTATTCAAGTGAATGCAGGTGGGCTTCCTTCCTGCTGAATGGGGGTGGGCTTCCTTCATGCTGAATGCAGGTGGGCCTCCTTCCTGCTGAATGGAGGTGGGCCTCCTTCCTGCTGAATGGAGGTGGGCCTCCTTCCTGCTGAATGGAGGTGGGCCTCCTTCCTGCTGAATGGAGGTGGGCCTCCTTCCTGCTGAATGGAGGTGGGCCTCCTTCCTGCTGAATGGAGGTGGGCTTCCTTCCTGCTGAATGTGGGTGGGCTTCTGTCCTGCTGAATGCAGGTGGGCTTCCTTCCTGCTGAATGGAGGTGGCTTCCTTCCTGCTGAATGGAGGTGGGCTTCCTTCCTGCTGAATGGGGGTGGGCCTCCTTCCTGCTGAATGGGGATGGGCCTCCTTCCTGCTGAATGGGGGTGGGCCTCCTTCCTGCTGAATGGAGGTGGCTTCCTTCCTGCTGAATGGGGGTGGGCCTCCTTCCTGCTGAATGTAGGTGGGCCTCCTTCCTGCTGAATGGAGGTGGCCTCCTTCCTGCTGAATGGAGGTGGCTTCCTTCCTGCTGAATGGAGGTGGCTTCCTTCCTGCTGAATGGAGGTGGGCTTCCTTCCTGCTGAATGGAGGTGGGCCTCCTTCCTGCTGAATGCGGACGGGCTTCCTTCCTGCTGAATGCAGGCGGGCTTCCTTCCTGCTGAATGGAGGTGGGCTTCCTTCCTGCTGAATGGGGGTGGGCCTCCTTCCTGCTGAATGCAGGTGGGCTTCCTTCCTGCTGAATGGAGGTGGCTTCCTTCCTGCTGAATGGAGGTGGGCTTCCTTCCTGCTGAATGGAGGTGGGCCTCCTTCCTGCTGAATGCAGGCGGGCTTCCTTCCTGCTGAATGCAGGTGGGCTTCCTTCCTGCTGAATGGAGGTGGGCCTCCTTCCTGCTGAATGGAGGTGTGCTTCCTTCCTGCTGAATGGAGGTGGGCTTCCTTCCTGCTGAATGTAGGTGTGCCTCCTTCCTGCTGAATGGAGGTGGGCTTCCTTCCTGCTGAATGGAGGTGGGCCTCCTTCCTGCTGAATGGAGGTGGGCCTCCTTCCTGCTGAATGGAGGCGGGCTTCCTTCCTGCTGAATGCAGGCGGGCTTCCTTCCTGCTGAATGGAGGTGGGCTTCCTTCCTGCTGAATGTAGGTGTGCCTCCTTCCTGCTGAACGGAGGCAGGCTTCCTTTATCTTCTACTTAAGCCAGTAGGATGCTGGACAGAAATATTTCTGAGAAAGTGCCATTTCTATGCAAATGGACAAGCATTGAAGGACCACAAATGCAAGAGTGACATTTTAATGCGTGGATATGTGGAGGTTTTGAGTGACACCAGATGTTTTGGTTAATACCACCATGGACTAGGCATGCATATTGAGGTGCCAAAGCTATCCTATTGTCCGATTTGCATTCCTTGGTAGGTGATCCCTTAATCGTATCTAGCTGCTGAGGCTACTCGCTGGCAAGCCTCCGTCATAAAGAAGCGATTTTGCTGGGCTCTGTTGTGGATCAGCATGCCTCGTGCGGCCCGATATTGTCTTCCTTAATATTGGTGGTGGCCAGATGATGGGTATCAGATGACCACGTCTCTTTGAGGCGACATATTTGTCCATGGACCTACCGACTTAATCACCGCAAGTCGCAACAACCACAGAGAGTAAGGCAACAGATCACATGCACGACCGGCCGAGGCCGCCCTAATTCCCGACGCTTGAATTACATTTAATCAAGGCTGATTTGTTTTATTGGGAGAGGATCATAAAGACAAGAGAGACACAATCCATAATGCCACAGATCAGGACCTAATTAGAGTGATTTTCTTGCCCAGATGAGAAGGATTTGCTTCTCATGGTAAAGGAGTAATCGGTGATCTGCTGCTCTGTAGTGTATGTAACATAGGGCCATACTAGTGCTGCCCTTTTGTGGCACTCCAACAGATCAGCAACAATCAAAGGTCCACAAGACACGCTGATCCCATCCTGCCCTCAGGTCACATAAGACACGCTGATCCCCTCCTGCCCTCAGGGCACACCAGATTTATGGCCTGACAGGGATATTCCACATTATGACAGACTCAGGGATGGGGTGAAATCTTGGCAAGCCCCTCGGTTACCTTTAATTCTAAACTCTATTATCTGGCAGAAATCCTCACAATCATTTCTGAGCTTGATATAAGTTTTTGATATCATCTGTTCACTTCATTATGAGATATGCCTTCTTGTTGGTATTATATTTTCTCCTTCTACCTTTGGAGTCTGGTCAGTGCTGATGACCTTGTCGGCCATCTTGGACCTATCTAGGTCTCAGCGGGACGAGGACGATGCTGCAATCATAGAGCGCCAGTCAAGCTCGGAGATCGCAGGATGCTGCCCTACTCCTAATACTCTGGGGCTCCGACCGGGGCCAGAGTCTATCTGATTGTCACACTCTGGAAATGGACGGAATGCACAATAAGGAAATTGACAAATTGTGGCAAGAATTGAAATGGGCATTTTTTACATGCGCAATGCTAAGAACACATTATGTGAACAACAACTTAGCATAAATTATTCAAGTTATTAGAAGCGTTTTGATCAGATAGGAGACTATCTTTACAATGGTCTTAATTGTGCTATTGATCTCGTACCCAGTGCAGCATGTAACATTCATGAACACAAGTGCTTTGCCAATTTCTATTTATCAGACTATCATCATGGTAAGGAAGGGTCATAATCATAACTAATTCAGTCTTTGTTTCTACATGTTATGGGCACGTATTGATGAAGATGTCAAATAAATATTTATCTTTCAAAAGATGCATTGTTGCTAAATATTTTTCACAGGCTAACACTTCAGCGGGTTTTTAATCTGAAGCAGGTCAAGTTTTATTTGTTTGACCTTTAGCTGCATCTTTACACTGGTTAAATATTTCATAAATGTGTCATCTAAGTTGACGTGTTGAAACGTTGCCTAAGTCACTAGATCAATAATTATAACCACAGTAATCCTCCTGTTTGGAATTTGTTCAAATATTAGATTGTTTTAGCTGAAATAAGTGTCCAAACTATGAGTCATATGATAGGTAACCATGGTTATAGGGCATTGTTATAGAAAGCTTAGTTTATAAAGGTTTGAAGAAGACTGTTGATAATGACTTAAAAGATAATGACTTGAAAAGTCAATAAAGAATTAATAAATTATGACTGGTACTGAGGATATAGATAGTGCAGTTTAGATAATTAGAAATATTACTAATAATATGACCTAGATAATATGAAGAAAACCAGAGGAGAATGGGGGAGACTGGTGTAGAATGGGGGAGACTGGTGTAGAATGGGGGAGACTGGTGCAGAATGGGGGAGACTGGTGCAGAATGGAGGAGACTGGTGCAGAATGGGGGAGACTGGTGCAGAATGGGGGAGACTGGTGCAGAATGGGAGAGACTGGTGCAGAATGGGGGAGACTGATGCAGAATGGGGGAGACTGGTGCAGAATGGGGGAGGCTGGTGCAGAATGGGGGAGACTGGTGCAGAATGGGAGAGACTGGTGCAAAATGGGGGAGACTGGTGCAGAATGGGGGAGGCTGCTGCAGAATGAAGGACACTGGTGCAGAGTAGGGGAGACTGGTGGAGAATGGGGGAGGCTGGTGGAGAATGGGGGAGACTGGTGCAGAATGGGGGAGACTAGTGTAGAATGGGGGAGACTGGTGCAGAATGGGGGAGACTAGTGTAGAATGGGGGAGACTGGTGTAGAATGGGGGAGACTAAGGCAAGAACACTGCACGAACCTATGTTCTTGACTTTATCTCATACGTAACTCCTACAGATAGGTATGAGATAAAGGTTTTGGTTTGATGTCCAATCTATTTAAAGCAAAACAGAGAGGAAAACATTGCAGCATGTTGGGACCTATGTTGTGTGTGTCAAACAACATAAACAATGCCACGCCCCCTTTTTAATGACGTCACACTGACGTCACAATGACGTCATTATAACATATAATTTATTATGTTATGACGCCATTGAGAGGTGGGCATAGTGCCAATCTATATTGTGAGATCCTTCCACCAGAACCAACGTGAGAGATCTGGCAGCCTGAACACTGCACAAACCTATGTTCTTGACTTTATCTCACACTTAACTCCTGCAGATAGGTATGAGATAAAGTTTTGGTTTAATGTCCAATCTATTTAAAGCAAAACTGTGTGGAAAATATTGCAGCCTGCATGGACCTATGTACCGACCTATGTTGTGTGTGTCAAACAACATAAACAATGCCACGCCCCCTTTTTAATGACGTCACACTCAATGACGTCATTGCCACATATATTTTACTATGTAATGACGTCATTGAGAGGTGGGCATTGAGATCCTTCCACCAGAACCAACTTGAGAGATCTGTCAGCCTGAACACTGCACTCACATGTTCATTTCTTAAGATCTGTACTTTTTACAATGTTAACACTGGTCTGGTATATAAACCATCTGCGGTAGATAAATATGAGATAAAGTCAAGAGCATGGGTTCATGCAGTGTTCAGCCTGACAGATCTCTTTTGTTGGTTCTGGTGGAAGGATCTCAGTCGTCATTTGGACCAAGGATGATTTGCA
This sequence comes from Amphiduros pacificus, assembly GCA_949316495.1. Lineage (NCBI taxonomy): Eukaryota > Metazoa > Annelida > Polychaeta > Phyllodocida > Hesionidae > Amphiduros > Amphiduros pacificus. Next base: position 51,086,444 of record OX439005.1, read on the forward strand.
AAAGTAGTTCGGCAGAGGGGTGATCTGCGAAAGTAGTTCGGCAGAGGGGTGATCTGCGAAAGTAGTTCGGCAGAGGGGTGATCTGCAAAAGAATATCTCATAGGTGCAGAACACTCTCTTGAAGCACCAAGTATGAGATAATGGTGCAGAATGGGGGAGACTAGTGTAGAATGGGGGAGACTGGTGTAGAATGGGGGAGACTGGTGTAGAGTGGGGGAGACTGGTGGAGAATGGGGGAGGCTGGTGGAGAATGGGGGAGACTGGTGGAGAATGGGGGAGACTGGTGCAGAATGGGGGAGACTGGTGTAGAGTGGGGGAGGCTGATGCAGAATGGGGGAGACTGGTGCAGAATGGGGGAGACTGGTGCAGAATGGGGGAGACATGCAACTTCATTCTGCTCATGGTGAAAATGCCCTTCACTCTCAAAAGGTCATTGGTAATAATATAAAGTCATCTAATTCATTTATTCAGTATTCCAAGATCTGATCTGTAGGTTATTTTTCAGTGTGAATATCAGAAAAATTTTCAAACAATTAGAAAACAACCACATGGTTATGTAAAAAAAGCAATGGTCCTTGTGTTAAAAAGCATGCAAACAACTTGGAATGTTACAATTTAAAAACCTCCATTGATTTCTCAAGCCAATATTTCATATTGATATTTTCTCATAAACTGTGGTGGTGATTGCCTTCCTGAAAAAGTATCCATCGTTCTAAAGTGACACGTCTCATTTCAGCATTAAATAAGAATGGTGAGGCTTTTCATGGACTTGAGAGGGCAGGGTGCTTATTGTCAGCGTGCAGGGATCGGCTTCCTCAGCTCTCCCCGGCTAAATAAAAGCCTGCCTGCTCTTGTTCTCCAGGTTTTAATATCAACATTTCAGGTGGCAGGTTGTAATTGATAAAAAGATCCATACAAAAACAGTGACTGCATGATTTTTGCCTTAAGCAAGCGGCCGGTTGTTATCACTTGTTGAGAGTGCATTTGTCATGCGCTCACAGGTCTAAATGGATATGTGGTGTAATTCCTTGGCTGCAGATCCCCGCTCCATTGTCACCGCTTTTCTTTGCATTTGCCGGCCTAGATCAGCTTTTGTTGGCATGAGGAAATCTGCCACAATAGGCAAAACGAAGGCAGATAGCAAGGAGGAAATCGTGTATTTTCTTACATGGCACCCATGTTACAATTGTAAGGCATTGGTGAAAGAGGAAAGGAACAACACTGAACAAATAGCCTGCGAGCGGTAAGATCGTATTATTCGGCAAAGTGACGATTGTCATCAACCACACAATGTCTTTGGTGAGTGGCATTCATGAGAAAGGAAGCCACTTTCCGCTGAGAATCAGCCAGCCTGCAAACTTGGTATTTTGTAATTATGGGCTGCATCCAGAAAATCAATGAGCATTTGGACTGGCAATCGGAGCTCGCTTGTTGCTTAAGTGATCCATGCAGTTTCTGTGTATCATTTTAAATTGCCTTATAATCACAGATATGAACGCGCTGTCAATTTCACACAATTCCTTTTTGATTCGGTGTGGGCTGGGCCGTCTTGTGTTCTGCTGCTTGGTTGGGTCGCAGCAAATGGAATCTATTGGCAACTTGTTTGCACTATGGAGGCCACTAATTGGACCTTGCCCACTAGATGCTCCAAGAATCACAGGGATAACCTGGGCTCTTTCATTGCTCATTTGGGGGATTAGGGTTGGCTGGTAAGATGGAGAATAGGCTGGGCTGAGTGGGGGCACCTCAGTGGATCGTTTGATGTCTCACCTCGCCTGCCCAGCCAAGCGCAAGTCTTGGTCTAATGAAGCCACACAAAATGTCAAAGGCCAAAATTAAAGACATGGAATGAGCAGATTGCGATTTCTTCAGGTGGAAAATGTTGTCAAAATGTTGTTTCTGTAGCTCATTTAGAAAAGAAATTTGGTTGACAAGGAGGAGGCGTGGATGAGGAGGGAGTTGTTATCGATAAAACAAGTCCCTTTGACCTCTTGGCCAGGCCACGCCAAGATCATCCCCGGACTGCCACTGCCTGACACCAGAGGGCTCTCACAGTATGACCCTTGACCTTCAAGCGGTAACAATGTGTCTTGATGACCAATTCTGTGTTGCCGATGGTTATGACCTTTTCCTCGTCGTCATATGCATTGAGGTGGATAAATCACATCTTGACCGCCATCTTGGACGTAGGGCACTCTGGGCGCAGTCAGGTGTTATGAATAGCTGGCCGTCCTCCACAGGCGTACCTCACTGCCAACGCCCGGGCCCACAAAGATCAACCATAAAGCGTGTACAGATAGGTGTCCTTGCATGCAGCCAGACCCAGCACACTGCCCTCTAGTAGTCATGACCTTGATCAATAAGAAGTAACTTAAAACAAATGTCTATTTAAAGTTGAAAAGTAAAGAAATATTTATATATCAAAAAAGCTTATATCTCAGTTGGGAAGTGGGATGGCAGATTTGATGCAGTCTTTTTTCTGGGTTCTCAGAAAATATCTGGACAAGCCTGCGTATCTGTGCGGTAAAAGATCACAGATGGGCAATGAAAGATCACAAGCGGATGTGAGAGATCATAGGGGCGAGCATTTCTCGGCGGACCTCCACAAATAAGCTGTGAAGAAGTAAGAGATGCTGCCAGAAAAGGAGGCCTCATTCATAAACTAGCGCGCATGACTGATCAGATTGCGAAGGGCGTTTTACGGCACATATTATTCATGTTTGCCGTTTGTGTATCTACTTGCAGATAATGTATGGCTGGCTGAAGTCTTGTGAGAGTTTTACGGAGACTGCCGCTGCGAACGATCCCTCATTCCTACTTAAGTGTGATGAATAGACGTCACTATTTCCTTGCAACAACTTTGTCATTTCAGCAGAATTGTTTTACGAACATTGTTATTTTATTTTGAAGCGTTTCACACAAATGTATAATGCTCTTTCTCCACACATAAGAAATCTAGAGGTTTTTTCACATGCATGCAATAACAGCAGAACCATGTGGAAATAACATTTTAAGCATGGTTTAATTTTTTTTTGCTTGGAAATGCAGCTTAGTTTTTCACACACTTGCGCTTGAGTTATGCTTGGAATATAAGGTAGACAACTTAACATTTCCCGGCTTTATGTAGATTGTATTTGATTGATCAATTCCTTTGCCAATAGAACAAACAAACGTTAGCTTTTAATGGTACATTGATACAGACTTTCAATTAGGGTGGCATTTCTTGGTTGTGATTTATGCATGTGGCACCAGTTGATACACAGCCTTGTGGTAGTTGAGTGGACCTTAATGAACGTTCCTTATGTCACAACATGAGAGAGAATTTACAATTAGTATCTGCATCTTCTGAAGTGATAACTGTCGTAGTTGTTTAATGGCAGTTTTCTATGTGTAAACATGACTGTTTGTTGTTTAGGAGGAAGGAAAGATGGAACGTTGTGGTTGTCTCCTGCTGATCTTCAGGCCATTTCAAGTATTCATGGCAAACCCAGTTTCCAATTGTGAATATTTTACTCATTCTCATTATGACACAGTACGCTTTGTCTGGGACTTTAGAATGGAAGAAATTTACATTGTTCATCATGGAAAATTATGGGATAGATGTGCAACCATTTTGACCATGAGGAATTGTGGGTAATTCAGCATGAGCTATTCATATTATTTTCCTGTGAATTATTTACCCGTTTATTGCCCTTCAAGTGTAGTTATTTTATAAAAATAAATTTTAATTTATGTATGTAGAATGTATTCTGAGAGTTTGTATATTAATATACAAGGATCTTGTTTGAATATTGGACAATATCCATAAGATATGATTATTTGGTACATATTGGGAAATAGAACATTTTGCAGCATCTCTTTATGTCAGTAAAAGCAATGGAGAGGTCACTGGAGTTATTGATTACTTTAGCCTGCTGGGCTTTCTTCCTCCCCATCTGTGTTATTATTGATCTCTTTCCTGTATTTTATGAATCTACAAGGTATTTTCTATGGCCCAAAGTAAAATGTTCAATCAATATTCTCCAGCAACAAGTAGTAAACAACACTTCTTTCAATATTTAATGTCCAGGTTTTTTTCTTTTATGTCATATAATCTGATAGGTGATCGGCCTGTATGAAGGAAAAATCATCTGTTTTTTGACATAAGGAGATCAAAATGTGTATTTATGCGATCTTGGGAAATTGTTCTTGTCCATGATCGTGCTTTAAGTTCCCACTGAGATTCCCTGAGTGACCTCTGCATTTGGGGAAGAAATGATTCCATTGAGCGATAATAGAGGATAAATTGATTGTGCAACATGTGTGATTTCTCTTCATTCTTATTGATCCCAGAGAGGAGCATTTTATGGTCGCGCTGACAGTGGATTAGAAAAATCTACAGGCCGACTCAATGTAGATATTCATCGATAAACAATGGCTGGGTGTTTTGAGCGTCTAAGCATTCAGCGCGAATATTGAAGGATAGGGAGATGCCATATGGGGCAAATGTGTGAAGTCACAAGGTCCAATAAAAGTAGTGCAGTGGACAAGGAGGTGTGATTGTTGGTGTTGACACGGTGTCAGGCTGGGGCAGGGCGGGATGGCCATGGCCCGGAGCGAGGGCACAGAATGACGGACCTCCTGTACCCTACAGTCTTTGATGGGGCAAACAGATAACCAATCTGCTGAGTAGATGCCCTCGTGGGCTTCCCATCTGTTACCACACTTTAATTAAAGTCTCAACCTTGCCGGCAAGATACATCTGTGTACACGGCAAGGTCAGCTTCTTAATGAATGTATGGTGGACATGTTATGAGAAGAGGCTGAGTTATGCTGCTGTAGGGAGAGCGCAGCCCAATAACCGAGGCCAGGGTTGCTTGTAGATCAGAGGGCCACGACAAAGGGGCCCTTGCCTCCTAATGAATTCCCCACCATAAAGACCGTTGCTCTTTCATCAAGCCTATTTACTGGGGTGGTCATAACCGATGTGCGCAGCAAGGAGGCAGACCGCCCCAACCAAGCCCTGGGATTTCCATGAAGACAACGCCAATTGATGTATAGCAAATGTGAGCATTAAGGAAAATTACAAAACACTTAGAGCGAGTAATGGGCCACTTGTTGGTGCTCTGTTTTAGTTAAGGCGGGATTGCTTCGTCAAAGCGGTCCTGCTAAGACAATAGACAGGTGAATAGAAATAGGCTCATTTGTGCGGTTAAGATGGCCCTTTTGGCGTGATGAGATGATTTAAGAACAAGTGCAAGACGAGAGACTCTACTATCAATTACACTTTATGCCCACTGTGTCTGCTACAACAAGCTCCTACAAGAATTATATGAACCCCCGGAGACCCTCAAGTTGTTGCGCGTCATATTTTACAGCGGTTTATGGCCATTTTCAGTCTCAAACAATCTGTTAGGCTTGGCAAGTATGGTGGCCCCCAATGGCCTTTTCATAGCAGGGAGAAGTAGAGTAATCTTAGAGGAGGTAGCCACCGCATGCATACTAACGCACCCGGTGTCAGCGGCACCCTGATTCATGGCTTCATAACTGACCACTCCCTAACAAGCACACGCCCATTTTGTCAACGTTAAATTCAATTTGTCACCACTAACTCGCTAATTTTCTTGGAGAGATTCTACTCTCAGGACCAACATGACCGCATCTTTTGCCAACATCAAACAGGCAAGCCAGTCTCCAAAGGGCAGTTAGCTCAGCCATTTTCTTCTTGGCAAATAAGACTTTGATAGACAGAAGGATTTGGTCAAAGACATTAAGATGTGCTGACCATGTATAACTAGGGGGGATGTCACGTGGGAAGTGAGGCGCAGGGATATATCACTACTCCACGTCAACGCTCACTCTCACCGCCTTCTTCCTTCTCATAGCTCCTTAAAGATAATCACCAAAGCTTGATGTTAATATTATTTGTCAATATCTTATCAAGCAAATGTTGATCAAGGAGCAAATCATGAGATAATTACTAACAAGAAAGGTTTCCATAAGAAAAGATAGCGCACTACTGTGAGCAGATTGACCACTAGGTGGCGCCCTAGATGGCTGCCAGCTAGCATATAACCATGTCCCCTACTGAGCTGCGAGACTGACAATGATGACCTCCAATCACCAAGGTCATGACCTTTGTGCTGTTCTGCATAGGATGGATGTTTTTTGGAACAAGTATTTTTTCAAAAGTTGAGATAGCTTTGTATAAAAACCAGTGCCAATCATTCAGACCAAATTCAATGAAAAATGTTGATTCCAATACATATCATTCTGCCAGAAATGACAGGAAAATAATTCACTAAGCTGTCATTTCAAGCAAACAATAAAAAAAGCAATCCCATTTTGTTAATGAAAGATATGGATCCCAAGAAACTTCCATAACTAATGACCGCCTATGAAAGGAAAAACCTTGTAAATTAAAAAAAAGGCGGTAAGTTGCGGGAGTGGTGAAGTCACTGGAGTGTAGTCAGAGGAAGGTGGAGGCATAACTCTTGTAGTATTTGCTCTGTCTGTCAAACCACTAGCGCTTATCAACTAAGGACTGCACATATATTTTTATGGGGGGCTCAAAGTTAATTTTATTTAATAACCTATGCATTTTTACCAAAACCATGTCATTTTCTCCTTACAAATATTGATTTAAGTCCACAATACTGAAATATCACATAACCGCGTGTCTCCCCCATATAGTGCATTGGTATGTCCTGCCAGAGTAGACCTGTGTCTCCCCCATATAGTGCATTGGTATGTCCTGCCAGAGTAGACCTGTGTCTCCCCCACATAGTGTATTGGTATGTCCTGCCAGAGTAGACCCGTGTCTCCCCCACATAGTGCATTGGTATGTCCTGGCAGAGAAGGAGGCAATGATAGTACTGAGTAGACCCGTGTCTACCTTGTATAGTGCATTGGTATGTCCGGACAGAGTAGACCCGTGTCTCCCCCACATAGTGCATTGGTATGTCCTGGCAGAGAAGGAGGCAATGATAGTACTGAGTAGACCCGTGTCTACCCTGCATAGTGCATTGGTATGTCCTGGCAGATTAGACCCGTGTCTCCCCCACATAGTGCATTGGTATGTCCTGGCAGAGAAGGAGGCAATGATAGTACGGAGTAGACCGTGTCTACCCTGCATAGTGCATTGGTATGTCCTGGCAGAGTAGACCCGTGTCTCCCCCGCATAGTGCATTGGTATGTCCTGGCAGAGAAGGAGGCAATGATAGTATGGAGTAGACCCGTGTCTACCCTGCATAGTGCATTGGTATGTCCTGGCAGAGAAGGAGGCAATGATAGTACGGAGTAGACCCGTGTCTCCCCCGCATAGTGCATTGGTATATCCTGGCAGAGAAGGAGGCAATGATAGTACAGAGTAGACCCGTGTCTCCCCCGCATAGTGCATTGGTATGTCCTGGCAGAGAAGGAGGCAATGATAGTACGGAGTAGACCCATGTCTACCCTGCATAGTGCATTGGTATGTCCTGGCAGAGTAGACCAGTGTCTACCCTGCATAGTGCATTGGTATGTCCTGGCAGAGAAGGAGGCAATGATAGTACGGAGTAGACCCGTGTCTCCCCCGCATAGTGCATTGGTATGTCCTGGCAGAGAAGGAGGCAATGATAGTACGGAGTAGACCCGTGTCTCCCCCGCATAGTGCATTGGTATGTCCTGGCAGAGTAGACCCGTGTCTCCCCCGCATAGTGCATTGGTATGTCCTGGCAGAGTAGACCAGTGTCTCCCCCGCATAGTGCATTGGTATGTCCTGGCAGAGAATAAGGCAATGATAGTACGGAGTAGACCCATGTCTGCCGAGAGTCTGAGCTTTCTCTACAGGGAAATCATTGTAGTTTGTTAGGCACACAATTAAGATAGTGTCCAACTCTCGGTGCAATATATTTATCTCCCCGATGCCGACTAATGATCTGTCTTTTTGGGACCCTCCAATTCCCACCTAAATTAGACTGCCGTAGCAGCCAAAAGGTAGTTAGCTTCTCCTAATTTATTTTGTGCGATTCTTACGCTGGAGATTGCCGATAAGCCGCTGATGGTCAAACAGAGATGATCAGAGCCTCGTTGTGGGCGTATTTAACTGTGGCGGCATATGGAACTTAATTAGATTGTAAGGAGCAGAGCGGGAAATGCCTCGTAACTGATCCAATGGACAACTGTTTTTAATCTGCTACAAACTTCAAGTTACATCTGTAATCAGCTGTTAATTGAACGATATGATGAAAAATGTCTTGATTCTTATTGGGGCTTGCTGCTCGGCGTCAATTGTTTCAAACCTTTCAGGAGCCATAAATTCAGGACCAGTGCAATTTCTAATGTAAAATTAGGATTACTGGTAATTCTAATAAAACAAAACTTGACACTTAATGTAAGGCCTATGTTTGCTTTAAGGAATGTAATTTGAAATTTTACATAGTGAAATGAGTAATATTTCATGAGCGACATTTGACATTGATGACAATTTCATCAAGCAATTTTATGACAAGACACAGAAATGGATGGAAGTGTAAACACATTTTTGAAAACAATTTTTGAGAAGGGATTTCAAATAAACATTGCCTGTTAAATATGATGTTTTTATTTCAAAGTATAAGCTTGGAGCACTTTGTAAATTATTTTCAATGTTTTGCAAGTATTCTCTCTCATATTAATTATCAACTCTAGATATAAAGTTTTCTGAAAAAAAAACATTGTATTCTCTATACAGAACAAGGAAAGGGGAAATATACATTTTTTCACCATCGTGATATATATTTAAATACTTTCCATAAAGAAGCAATAGTTCAAAAACTAGCATTTTTTTAAAAGCTATGACCAGAGAAGTATGGGGTTATCATCCATATATATTAACACAAAATCTCGAACTTTGAAGTTTTTGAAGTTTGTATGTTTGGACTTTTTGAAGTCAAGAGATTCTTCTGAAGGTTTTCCAGTCAAGGATTACACATTTACTCCAAAGTGCCATTCTCCAAATTGTCACATGTGGTGCCACCTACTGCATTACAAGTAAAATGTGCAGTTGCTCAACTTCTTTCAACCTTTGAAAAAAAATGGGAATACAGGTGATTAAAGCAGTATACCTTGCAAGCGAGAGACTGTCAACAAGCGAGAGACTGTCAACAAGCGAGAGACTGTCAACAAGCGAGAGACTGTCAACAAGCGAGAGACTGTCAACAAGCGAGACACTGTCAACAAGTTAGAGACTGTCAACAAGTTAGAGACTGTCAACAAGCGAGAGACTGTCAACAAGCGAGACACTGTCAACAAGTTAGAGACTGTCAACAAGCGAGAGACTGTCAACAAGCGAGAGACTGTCAACAAGCGAGAGACTGTCAACAAGTTAGAGACTGTCAACAAGCGAGAGACTGTCAACAAGCGAGACACTGTCAACAAGCGAGAGACTGTCAACAAGTTAGAGAGTGTCAACAAGCGAGAGACTGTCAACAAGCGAGAGACTGTCAACAAGCGAGAGACTGTCAACAAGCGAGAGACTGTCAACAAGCGAGACACTGTCAACAAGTTAGAGACTGTCAACAAGTTAGAGACTGTCAACAAGCGAGAGACTGTCAACAAGCGAGACACTGTCAACAAGCGAGAGACTGTCAACAAGTTAGAGACTGTCAACAAGTTAGAGACTGTCAACAAGCGAGAGACTGTCAACAAGCGAGACACTGTCAACAAGCGAGAGACTGTCAACAAGTTAGAGACTGTCAACAAGCGAGACACTGTCAACAAGCGAGAGACTGTCAACAAGCGAGAGACTGTCAACAAGCGAGACATTGTCAACAAGTTAGAGAGTGTCAACAAATGAGACACTGTCAACAAGCAAGACATTGTCAACAAGTTAGAGAGTGTCAACAAGCGAGAGACTGTCAACAAGCGAGAGACTGTCAACAAGCAAGATATGACTACAACAATGCACCTCCATGACATGAAAATGTAGTCAAAATAGAGAATAGAGCAAAAAACTGAGGTTATACCAGATGTATTGAGCATTCCTGAGGTAAGATTCCTGAGGAAAGATTTGGTATATTTATATATGTATATACACAATACAGTGATCTCCATTTTGCAGTAAGATTTTATTCTATATTTATTTTCTGGAAATGGTGACAGATAAGGTCAGACTCTCCATAACTATTGGCAACAGTCGTCATGGAAACTGGATTATACTTGTGAATCAGACTCTGGAGCGATTAAAACTGCCTCAAATGCCTGGTTAAACATGGAGGTAATCAGCGAGCACTTATGGCCATGCTATGCAAGCTTGAGACAATATGATTACATATAATGGCTGGTCTAGTTGTGAAGTGGGCAGAATTACTTTCATTTCGGAAATAGGCAGAGTGTAATTATGGCGATATAACTTACAAGAGGGATTCATTGATAATAGCAGTTACACAGGAAATGATCGTCCTCTAGATTACCATAATTACAGTTTATTTCATATCATACGCTACTTTCCTGCAAGTTCTCAAAAGATAGAGATATTTCGGTGTGACCCCAAGTACCGGCAGATCCCAATTATGGATGCGACTCGGAATTGGGGGACATTCACATGATTAGCTCCCATAGCCCTTTGCATGAGTCCTCAAAAACTCTTTCCATACTTTTTTGGACAAGAAATCAGAACATTTTCTGCAAAACGTTGTAAAAATTTTGAAGAGGAATTGCAGATGTGGGTAAGATTGTCAGTATTTGTTGAAAAGTTAAGACATAAAGTGTGTCCATTTATGAGGAAAGCAAAAAGTCTTAATATTCTGCAACATGGCATGAAAAGAACTAAACTAAAAAATATATTCAATCAAGTGTGTAAACAGCAATTCCAAAGTAATTCAAACGGATGCTGGTTTAGTTTATGGATCTTGAAATTAAAAGTAATTCGCATTTCTCATATAAAGTACAGGATGCGTTGTTATGTATTCGTCGCCATTACAAGATCCATGATTATTATAAGCTAGTTTTCTCCATCATGACTTTCTAAATGATGCCAATTATCTGTGTCCTAGATCCATGTAGGAGGATAGAAGAGACTTATTATTCTCGTCAGGGTGTTTTTCAAATGTCATAATGCATAAGGACATTCATATTTTATACACGGTCTGTGTTAGACTGTCTGAAGTCAAACCACGCTATTACCCAGAACTGGATAAAGCAACATCTTGACAGATGAATGCTCTAACACACTACTTAAATAAATGAAAATTCCAATAATAGTATTCCTTGTTCACATTGCAGATACTTTTTATTTGTATTGAGAATATTTTTCTTGTTAATAGTCATAAAACAGATTGAGACTATTTGTCAAATATTCAGTGCTCTTCACATGAGTGTGAGTTCCCCTGCATTGATGAGATGTCAGATTTCATGTTTGCTTAATGGAAACTGACAAGCCACTATACAAAAGAACGGTTTAGGAGAAAGTAATATAATAATTGCTGACAGTTATATGTAAAATCAGGAAAATTACAAGACAAAGAGATGGCATGGATAGAAAGTGATCAGTTGATGTTAATTCAATATTTGCATGTGATGAGTTTGGACCATCTGCAGTGGTTTAACCCATGCTCACCCGCGATACTAGACTGCCCCATTACGCAGAGAAAGCAGGTATTGAAAATAATTAGACAAACTCAGATGTGTTTAATGTAAAAATTATATGCTTATTTCACTTTATAAGATCATTAGCATGAAATTGAAATTTTCAAAACAATTCAGTAAATTTTGATAGTTATTACTCATGCTTTTAGCAATATAGTAATTGTTAATTGATTTTAGATTTTTTCTTTTTGTTGTTTGCTATTTCTCCTGGGGTATGACCTGATGACCTTGTGGCCATAATAGCTTGTGTATAATTTGCTAATTATGGCAACAAGTTTTAGCACCCAAGATGTGGCCTGACCTTGTGGGAAATAGGCTGGGCTGTATATATATACCATAATTTCAAACCATCAATGTTATACAGAGACATTACAGCCAATTGTGGCCAAAGTAGGACATTTGCTGCAGTGCTATGACTTTGGAACATAAATGTAGCCAATCAGAGTAGCACAGGATGTTTGCTGCAGAGCTGCACTATATTTTTTTGCAGAGGCAGGATGGGAAGGGATGCAGAGGGCACATAACACGACTAAACATGGCCATTTTTCCCGATAACCCACAAAAGACCACCAAGAAATATTCAACTTAGGTTACACATAGTGGAATGGTGGTATTGAGCTCGGCACTTTGGGGCCATTGTGAATGGTTTGACATTTTGACTCGCACCAACCTACAGATATTGTGCCATTTTAAATATTGATGGTGTGGCTTTTGTGCCTGAGTGCCAGGTTGATGTCTTTGAAGTCTGGACTCATCCGCTGCGGCATAACGAGGACAATAGGGCAGCTCGGCAAGGACGGAGACTCACCTCGTAGTGCACACACACTGTATTATACCATGCCATAGTCCCTATTGTAAAAAGGCTTTTTGGAACTGTTTCAACCTGATGATTTTATTTATCAAAATGGATAATTAGGGCGACCAATAATTTTACGCAAGGCGTCCCAATTAGCCGTTGGTGCCGTGCCTCGTGACAAACGCTGAGGTTTTGCCCACGTGTTGATTATGCCCTGAGTAACCGCAGACAATTGTTAGCAGACACACACACTCCATCATTCCCATCTATACCCTCAACCCATATTGACCTTTTGTCACTCAAAGTCCTTTTTTCAAAATCAATGCCAAGAATATTTTTATGACATAAAATTTAGCTTCTAAAGAACAATGAGACTTTATTTTTTGCCATGAATAAAACAAGAAGTATTTATAAAGACTCAAGAATAAATTGTGAGTCTTTTTTGTCAACGATTTTAAGTTATTTATTTTTTCAATCTTTTTCATTTTTCAAACACAGGTATTGTACATAAAGTACAAAAAACAAAATGGATAATTGTTTCAAAAGGTCATGAGAAAAACAGTTTACTTTTTGAATCTATGAGAAAACCTGACTTGTTATAATTCTGCCAAGAGCCAGAACATTATTTATGCATATTTGAAAGTTTTTCAATAGTTAAAAAATGAAATTCAATGAAATTGTTTTTGTAGCGTATCTTTTTATGGCCTACTTATTGCCAGCTTTGGTTCTGTCCAGGTTGGCAAACTCTGTGATCAATATCATCTTCAGATAAATGGCCTCACCGGTGGGGGACGTATTTTCTGAGGCATCATGTAAATTAGGGCAATTAGAATTATTGAAAAGTGGAAATAGTCACTAAAAAAATCCTGCAGGTATTCAGGATATAAATGATTTATGTCATGGGTAACCCTGATAATTTAATCTTATAAGCAGAACGTGCATTTATGAGGAGAATAAAGTCTTTTTTATATGAAAATTAAGTGTTAAATCATGTGCATCTATTCCAAATAACAGACATTAGTCATACTAAGATATTCTTTCAAGTATGTGGACATCACTGGAAACTTTGAATAATTAACAAGGACAGATTGGCAGATTGCATGGCCAAGATTGTTATTAACACCTTGCTCCACTTGACATGATCAAGAGAAAGTTTACATGACAAGAAATACAATGTCTATGAATAGTTTACACACAATTAATACGACCCAAGCTGCTTATTTTGCATTGTGGGTAATTAATTTCCATTCAGTTTTTTAAGGCGATGTAATAATACCTTTTCTCTGAATCACCCTTAGATTACGCGGTCGATTGCCTCAGAACTAATGGAGAATGGTCGATGTTGATCATGAGAGATTTCCTTCATTGTTGACAGATACGCGACATTATCGCGGCTGCATTGACCCAGGGAGGTCATCGGCAATGTCTTGAGTGGGCCGTGATGTGGCAGTCAGCTCCGCCATTGTGAGCGTGGCACAGGTCTCAAGGTCCCCGCTCATTGGCAGCTATTTCCACTCCCCTTCTCATGTAATTTCCTCTGCCAAGACCCTGACATGAAAATCTTGGATACAATATGCCACTGCGTTGATTTAATACAGCGGCGGGGTGCGGATGCTACAAATTCCTTCATCTTGCCGAGCCTTATTTCCCCACCGAGGTCGTCATATCTCCACACCAGCATTTCAATAATGCATAAATGTTGAGGAAATTATGGTTGTCCAGGAAAGTCTCCAAGACTGCACATTATTGGAAGCTGCCAATGCCAGTACCCACGGAGGGGTCTGCCGTTTATTAGATGTGTCTAAGCCGGCCTGAGATAATGCACGGTATTTAAGTGTGGCTGTCGGTGTGTTCCTCACCAGGGGGCGTGGAAGAGCTAGGACGTCAACTGATTCACACAAAGTCTTTAACCTGCAGTCTGGCACACCACCATCCAGTGCCTGGATTGCCCTCATAAGTTTGCACATCCACAACTTTGCAGGTGTTTTAGTCTTACCCTGGATTATTCCGGGATTTCATAAATGTCATTTTAATATGCTATAACAGATATATAGGACTTTTTCAATCCATTTTGAAAATTAATTTGGCTGAAAAACAAAGGTTCTGATGTATTCATGACGGGCCAAGGACGTGAGGGCTGTCAACTCCAAATATCATGAAAACTGATGGTAAAACATGACAAAATAATTAGAAATGGTCAGAAAGATTTATTTACTCTTATATTAGTTGTGGGTTTTATTTGGTCGATATTGTCGTCAGGTGGAGGTACGCGGGGGGATTGATGGCAGGTGAATACCTCTAATCTTCTCAAGGCAGATAATGACGGGAGCCTCCCTCCCTCACAAGGTGGTCCAGGTCACCTTCAGATCATTTCCTCTCCTAATCCAAGAATCCCCTAATTACATCCATGAGGTGGACATTTTGATCGATCTCAAGGTCACAGAGGGCGGCACCTGTGATTTAAGCCAATTGTTGGGGTATTAGGATGGTGGGGTCCTTAGCTTAAGCTGCTATTACGTCAGGTTAACGTCCTGCAATCATTCATCAGACCAGCACTGCAAGATGTTGTTTGGACCTCAATTACTGCCAACAATCGCTGTCACTTATTATCTGGTGACAGGAATTTTTCTAGGGATGATTCTTTTGCGGGACACTTTCCCAGGATCCTCCTGGCTTCCTGTAAATTTACTCTTGGCGACAAGTCACCTGTAGCCAAGTAACGCACATGTACACAAACTTTTATTTCTAGAAAATAGCTTGTTAGTTGGTATGTTGGTATCGATCAGGTCTATGTTATAAGTAGGAGACAACTTAGGGCAGTGTCCCTGACTGATGCCAAGTGACGGGAGGAACGCTGAGGTAATATTAGAGGCTCGGCCACTTACTGTACCCACCCACTCTCAGTAACATTCACACATATCACAACCAATCACAGACAATGCTTTATCTATTTCTCTCACAAAATCATAATATCTTAATCTAGCAAAGTTGAGAAATAGTTTCAATTAGGGACACATGCAGAAGAAATATTTAATCAAATTCTAACGTAAATAAGAGGCAGTTTTAATGTTCCAAGCATCAACCTATTAGCTGCAGTTTGTTCCATATTTATAAAGTTATATATAAGACAATACATCTGTAACTCTTTGATGTATCAACAATACTTAACAATTTTTTTAAATGAGATACATCGTGTATTATTTATTGTTTAGCAAACATGAATATGCAAAAACAAATTAGAGTTGTTAAACTTTTTCAGATAAAAAAAC
This sequence comes from Amphiduros pacificus, assembly GCA_949316495.1. Taxonomy (NCBI): domain Eukaryota; kingdom Metazoa; phylum Annelida; class Polychaeta; order Phyllodocida; family Hesionidae; genus Amphiduros; species Amphiduros pacificus. The sequence goes on from OX439005.1 coordinate 51,102,095, forward strand.
CTCCTTCATCTGTGTATGTCTGGTTGACAGCATGCTGCAGTTGGAGATGTGACTAACAACGATAAACTGTATCAGCCGCGGGAAACATGGACTCGGATTACTAAATGATTTCACTTCATATACCTAACTAAAATGTAGATTTCAAAGATAATATGATCTTTCATCTCGGTAAATTAGTGGCAGTGTTTTTCACATTACATCATGAATCTTGTGTGGGTAAACTGATCTGTGGGTATTATCTGCTAGATAAATTAAGGCAAAGTTTATGGGTCGCACCAACTTGTAGAAATTATAAATTAAAATCACTTTTTAATAACTTTGTCCATATGCATCATCTACAGTATTTTTTCCACACAATTTTTCTGAATTTTGAGAACACTCAGGTTTCCCGTGGGCATATTCCATGTCAAAATTTAAATTATTGCATTTAAGTGCTCAAAACTACCACTAAGGATTCTAGCATTTGCTTAATGAAAGATCATTTTGAAGATCCAGGCAAACTGATTATTCCTAAAAAAGGGTTACATTTACCCATTCCAGGTGTTTAAGGGAAGTTCAGGGACTTTTTTTGTTTTATCTCAGAAACAAAAGTGGATAGAGAGAATAACTTTGTGGATAGACTTTGTCGATAGAGAGAATAACTGATAAAACGACAGACTCCAGTTTCTGTGGTACTATTATTTAGGTACTGTTGGTTGTCAGAGTGGCTGACGGGTTCTGACTATTATTTAGGTACTATTGGTGTTCAGAGTGACTGACGGGTTCTGTGGTACTATTATTTAGGTACTGTTGGTGGTCAGAGTGGCTGACGGGTTCTGTGGTACTATTATTTAGGTACTGTTGGTGGTCAGAGTGACTGACGGGTTCTGTGGTACTATTATTTAGGTACTGTTGGTGGTCAGTGTGACTGATGGGTTCTGTGGTATGTTATTTAGGTACTCTTGGTGGTCAGAGTGACTGACGGGTTCTGTGGTACTATTATGTAGGTACTGTTGGTGGTCAGAGTGGCTGACGGGTTCTGTGGTACTATTATTTAGGTACTGTTGGTGGTCAGAGTGACTGACAGGTTCTGTGGTATGTTATTTAGGTACTGTTGGTGGTCAGAGTGACTGACGGGTTCTGTGGTACTATTATTTAGGTACTGTTGGTGGTCAGAGTGACTGACGGGTTCTGTGGTACTATTATTTAGGTACTGTTGGTTGTCAGAGTGACTGATGGGTTCTGTGGTACTATTATTTAGGTACTGTGTGTGGTCAGAGTGGCTGACGGGTTCTGTGGTACTATTATTTAGGTACTGTTGGTGGTCAGAGTGACTGACGGCTTCTGTGGTACTATTATTTAGGTACTGTTGGTGGTCAGAGTGACTGACGGGTTCTGTGGTACTATTATTTAGGTACTGTTGGTGGTCAGAGTGACTGACGGGTTCTGTGGTACTATTATTTAGGTACTCTTGGTGGTCAGAGTGACTGACGGGTTCTGTGGTACTGTTATTTAGGTACTGTTGGTGGTCAGAGTGGCTGACGGGTTCTGTGGTACTATTATTTAGGTACTGTTGGTGGTCAGAGTGACTGACGGGTTCTGTGGTACTGTTATTAATGTATTCTTGATGGTGAGTACCATTGGCACTCAATGCTTCAATGAGGAAGTTTGATAGTTTAATTTGCACTTTATCGCTGCTCGCATCATGATGCTGATTGTCGTCAGGATGCTTTTAACAAATATAAATTTGGCAGAAATGGGCACAAATTCATTGACTATGAGGTCTTAGCATGTGTCAAAGCCATGAGGTGATTGGTGGTCGTTTGTGGGGAAAGCGGGAAATTTGGCAACAAAAGAACACTCATTAACAAAACCATTAGGTCGGTAGCAGATCAGGGCAGGTTCCAATGAAAGGAAATTTACAATGTTAACACGGCACACCTCACGATAACCTGAACTGCCAGCGGTTAAAGATGCTCATTTTGGGCACTTTTATGACATAATGGCAGCCATTCTGGCTTTTAATGAAACAAAAGAGAGTATGTGAACAACGTCTATGCATATGTGAACGGGACAGGTCACACGGGAGCAGCCATCGTGGACACCTCTAAGTGACGTCCAGCAAACCGCCCCACACGTCTGATTAATGCTCACTCATTTCCTTCTCGGCCTCTTGTGCTTATTTATTCCACAAACATCACAGGAGACCAGATGACAATTACTAAGCAAATGACTTAGAATTGTCATAAGCCTTTGTCTATGGATCGGGAGACGATTTTATTCCATTGACCTCGTTCTGAATGCTTATACTGCCACCTGGTGGGATATCTTGAGCTATGATATTGTTTCATTCCATTGACCTCGTTCTGAATGCTTATACTGCCACCTGGTGAGATATCTTGAGCTATGGCATTGTTTCATTCCATTGACCTCGTTCTGAATGCTTATACTGCCACCTGGTGGGATATCTTGAGCTATGATATTGTTTCATTCCATTGACCTCGTTCTGAATGCTTATACTGCCACCTGGTGGGATATCTTGAGTTATGACATTGTTTCATTCCGTTGACCTCATTCTGAATGCTTATACTGCCACCTGGTGGGATATCTTGAGCTATGATATTGTTTCATTCCGTTGACCTCATTCTGAATGCTTATACTGCCACCTGGTGGGATATCTTGAGCTATGGCATTGTTTCATTCCGTTGACCTCATTCTGAATGCTTATACTGCCACCTGGGGGGATATCTTGAGCTATGGCATTGTTTCATTCCGTTGACCTTGTTCTGAATGCTTATACTGCCACCTGGTGGGATATCTTGAGCTATGGCATTGTTTCATTCCGTTGACCTCATTCCATTGACCTCGTCTGTTCAGTTCTTATAGCAAACATATACTGTGGAGGAATACCTATGTTACTTGATGTTTGCAAGGTGTTCGTGCCAAATGATGACGATATCATATGATTTTGTCAGTGACTTATCTGGTACCATCAGGACATGCAATGAATAATTAACAGGAAGTAAATGCATTCAAAACATGAAAAACACCAACCTTATGCCAGCACCAAAACCATAGTTCCTGTTGATGGAGGCTGTTTAATCTTTTCATCAGCAATTAGAAGAATTGATACAGTTCTGTCATTTCCCCATTTACCTGTTAGAGGGCCGACCACGGCGGGTCAAAGATGACATGCAACGTCAAATCAGGGAGCAGGATGCAGATGAAAACCGTCCAGTAGAGGGCAGTAAAGCTTGATGGCTTTTGATGGGGTTTCGTCAGCAGAAATAAGAGCAACTGTGGTTCATAATACACATCTCTAATTCCTCGGCTCATGCAACAAAGGTATTAACAAGCAGACGAATCAAAGTTATCACTTAGTGTCCATAATCAGATCAGGCGGCAAGGGTGTGGGTGACACACTGCCTCTATCCTCCATAATTACCCCCCCTCCCTAACTACCCTCCCCATCTCCCCTCCCCTCCTGGTCTCCCCTCCCAGTCTCTGTGGTTGACACACTGCCTCTACCCTCCCTGACTACCCTCCCCCTCCCTAACTACACTCCCCATCTCCCCTCCCCCCCCTGGTCTCCCCTCCCAGTCTCTGTGGGTGACACACTGCCTCTATCCTCCATGACTACCCTCCTGGTCCCCCCGTGTCCCATCCCCTCCCCATCTCTCCTTCCTTTCTCCTCTCCCCTCCCCTCCATCCCCGTGTCCTCTCCTCTCCCCATGTCCCCTCCCCATGTCCCCTCCCCTCCCCATCTCTCCTCCCCTCCCCATGTCCTCTCCCCTCCCCATGTCCCCTCCCCTCCCCATCTCTCCTCCCCTCCCCATCTCTCCTCCCCTCCCCATGTCCTCTCCCCTCCCCATGTCCCCTCCCCTCCCCATCTCTCCTCCCCTCCCCATCTCTCCTCTCCCCTCCCCATCTCTCTTCTCCCCATGTCCTCTCCCCTCCCCATCTCTCTTCCTGTCCCCATGTCCCCTCCCCATCCCATGTCCCCTCCCCATGTCCCCTCCCCATCTCTCCTCCCCTCCCCATCTCTCCTCCTCTCCCCATGTCCCCTCCCATCCCCATCTCTCCTCCCCTCCCCATGTCCTCTCCCCTCCCCATGTCCCCTCCCCTCCCCATCTCTCCTCCCCTCCCCATGTCCTCTCCCCTCCCCATGTCCCCTCCCCTCCCCATCTCTCCTCCCCTCCCCATGTCCTCTCCCCTCCCCATGTCCCCTCCCCATCTCTCCTCTCCCCATGTCCTCTCCCCTTCCCATGTCCCCTCCCCATGTCCTCTTTCCTCTCCATGTCCCCTCCCCTCCCCATCTCTCCTCCCCTCCCCATTTCTCCTCTCCCCATGTCCTCTCCTCTCCCCAAGTCCCCTCCCCATGTCCTCTCCCCTCCCCATGTCCCCTCCCCTCCCCATGTCCTCTCTCTCCCCATGTCCCCTTCCCATGACCCCTCCTCTCCCCATGTCCCCTCCCCATCTCTCCTCCCCTCCCCATCTCTCCTCTCCCCATGTCCTCTCCCCTCCCCATCTCTCCTCCTCTCCCCATGTCCTCTCCCCTCCCCATCTCTCCTCCTCTCCCCATGTCCCCTCCCCATCCCATGTCCCCTCCCCATGACCCCTCCTCTCCCCATGTCCCCTCCCCATCTCTCCTCCCCTCCCCATCTCTCCTCCTCTCCCCATGTCCTCTCCCCTCCCCATGTCCCCTCCCCATGTCCCCTCCCCATCTCTCCCCTCCCCATCTCCTCTCCTCTCAACCTTAGAAGATATTCTAAATTAAACTGACTAAACTAACATGATACTAATAGTAATAAAAAAGTACAAAATCATGTATAACATATTCTCCAACCTGATTGTGTGTGTGTGAAGTCTATTTGTGAACAAATTGTTTCCATCATATTTTTTAATCATCAAAAAACATAAGGGACATGACCGAACATGAACAAAATCTTTCAGAATCCAAGCAATCAATGAGAAATGACCTTAGCTGTAAGTGTAATAGAGTTTAATGTTTATTAGAAGCTTTTTACTCTCTGTGCCATTCATCCATTAGTGTCAGTTGAGTTTTCTGAGATGACCAACCTGTTTACAAGGTCATAGGTCAATATGCAAATGAGTTGAATAAAAAACTGATTACTGCAACAAGTGGGGCCAGGGAAATCAACAAGGCTACAAGATGCCTCCCTTGCGATCAACAATTTACCAATTTGGACGCAGAGATCGGCGATGTTGATAGGAGAGTAAGTTTGTATAAACAGCAGCTGACTTTTTAATCACCAACGGCTGGGGAGCGTTGATCTTAGAGCCGATAAGTCAATCTCGTCTACATTTGAATGGGACCCACGCCAACTGCGACATGGATAAGATAGGGTACCTGCCAACTGTGACCAGAACAAGACCATTATGGCTGCCACTGTGCAATGGATACAAAGATGCCGGCGTGAGTCGGCGGTGATTATCATTTGACGATATCTCTCTCAAGCTGTGTTGCTACGAGTGGTTGGATCTTATCATCCCAGGGACTAGGTCAGCGAAGCAGCGGTCATCAATATGGACTGGACACTGCCCATATAAGCAGCACAAACCACCAGATTACAATGCTTGGCTAGTTTGTCCTCTAACGTAGACAACATGGTGGACGTCATGAGGAAGATAAGCGCCCTCTCATTCTGCATGAGGCCCTCGCCATACTCACGAGCAGACAAGCAGGGAGGGAGGGGGGGGGGGGGGCGTTCCTGGAAGGGCCACTCAAATCATACTCACCTCTGCTTATTGAGCATGCTAAGAGAGATAAGGTCATGTTTGAGGCCCTTCTATTTCTCAATTGCCCTTTTTATCAGATAGATAAGAAAATGAAATATTTTTTGGGGTCATTCAAATATCTTTAATGTATTAAAATTATTATTGTCCGTACAAAATAACTAGTGCTGAGAGCAAATGAGAAGATTGAGCTGAAGCAAAGGCAGAGGCTGGACTTCTCTTATCTGAAAACCCGTTCATTATATCCCTCTATACAGCCCAGCCCAGCTGCAAATAGGAGGCCTGAACCTGGAAATTAACTCCAATAACGGCTTTAAGTATCAATTGCTTTGATTTTGAGAAATCATAACTTACTAGAAGTCAAAACTTTATTATTATGTGGCATCAAATATAAGCTGTAGGACACAACATGATATGATTTTACCTTAGAATAAATCCGGCACAAAGTCAAACTCCATTCAGCCTTAGAGGCATGTTCATTCATATATAGGAGCAATGAAAGAGATATGAACTGTAATATAGATATAGAGGATTATTCCACCAGACTGGTTGGTGACCTGATTAGTGACTGGTTGGTGACCTGATTAGTGACTGGTTGGTGACCTGATTAGTGACTGGTTGGTGACCTGATTATGTCCCTCTTAGTCTGGTGGTTTCTCTGGTGATTCCTCTTATGTACACAAATTGAGTTTCAAATAAAACTAACTTTGGTGGCCCTAAAATTTAAGAAAGAACTATGTAGTGTCACAAACATGTTATTAAATTCATATGGAATATTTTCAAAGATATTTGTTGGAATTGTAGAGAGGAAGAATTGCATATGAAATGGCAGTAAGTGGGCAGAATGAAAGAATCCAGACAATAATCGAGGGAGCCATTGGCATGCTACACAGATCTGGATATGGGTGTAACTTTTACTTGATAGTTTCTCTCTCTCTAATGCAATTTGCTTGGCATCAAAGATGAGTGGCAAACAATGGGCACAGTAAGACAATTACAGGCCCGGCCTTTCAACCTTTTGTATGCGATCTGTTCAGAAGTCCACCGGCTTCCTAATGCAATAGACATGAATTACTGCTCCACAGGCACCCATCCAAAGTGTCCATTCCGTCCGTCTTTATATCCGCCAGGATTGTGCGTCAATTTAAATGAGAAACCTACGCGGCTTTCCTGTTGTTTGGCATGAGGAGCCTGTGAGGTGTTTTTGTGCAGGTAATCAGATCGGAGACCATACAAGTAATTAGTGAGCACAGACGGAGATGGGCACTCCCAAGGTCAACGCTGTAACTTGGTCATCGGAAGAGAAAGTCGTCTCCTCCCTCGCTGATTTCCTGCCCTCTACTCCCCACAAAGATAACACTCCTGCCGTCATGGTGCGCCCACAAATAGCATGCCAGAAAAAGGTTTATCCTTTGGCAGTTGGTAAATGACAAAAGGTTTGGAGAACAAGACCAGTGAATATATGCAGGTTGAAAGAGAACAGAGCATGCAAGTGTGAGTTGGCACTGAACTTACTGAAAATTGTTCTTGTTTGCCTTGTTCTTATTCACCTTTAATATACATTGTAAATGTTATCATATACATGTAAAATTTACACATTTCAATTGTTTTATGTAAATTTATTTTTAATTTTTTTTTTCTCCTATCCATAGTTTTTTGAGGAACTAAGTCAAAGTAAGGTGATAATTTATGTTAAATAAAGACAAGCACTTATAATGCAAATTTGGAAATATTTCTGGATAAATTAAGTTTTCTCCATATGATAATTCCATCTTCCTGAGATTAAAACTGAATATAGGCCTTATATCTCGGATATCAAGAGGCAATATTCAGAATGTGACAAGTACTTCTCACCATGCCAATATTCCCAATAAACTTCATTGAAACTAGAGCTTCACAAATGAAGAAAATATCGGACAAAAGAAGCCTGGTCTGATCTGCCGACACCCATCTCTATTTCACACTCGGCTCACAGCGTGATCGTATTCTGTTGCAGAAAACTGACCATCAAACAGGCCCTAATGACTTGTCTCTTTGGCTTGGCATTCTTGCAGTGTGGTGCTCTGCGCCGTCTCCTCAGTCATTACCCCCCGTGGGCCGAGGCTTGCTCATCTTGACATTGTAAGGCTTGTGTCGTCGCCGAGGTTGCCGTGTCGTGTTGCCTCTGTCACCAGGTACAGTTATGGCAAGCGCGCCCTTTGATCAGGTCATCAGAATGATTATTTGCTGATCTTCTCCACCTTCAAAGATGGCATTTGAACGTGCCAGTCCATGGCGACGCGGTTTGCAGCTAATAAGACATATGAAACGTGATAATGCGGGCGTCTTTACACGGCGGGGTCATGGGGTGTGCCCTCGGGGATCACCTCCGTCACACTCAGGGCCACTAATTGCTTCTTTGCGTAAGACACTTAATCTATCATCGTCATATCAGATCGCGCTCTGTGATCCCCTTAAAGGTAGCTATGACTGCGAGGAGAGCCTCCACGACAGATGCCTCACTCGCAGGCAGACGCTGCCACTTTCTTAAGACTCAGTGCTGCTAATAGTGTCAGACTTGAGAAATACTTACTCTCAATACATCACGTGGATGGTCACATCACCACGGAGCTCACGTGCTACGTTTACAATCACGCCTCCTCCAAATCACACGTTTATGTTTTAATCTTGATATAAATTACTTGTTTTTTTTATATCTTATAGATTTAAATCATATAAATAACAAAATGTCTGATATCTATTTAGATCAACTTAGTACAAACATAAAGCCATCAAAGTGCGAGTTCCATATAGAAAACAATGAATAATAAGGGTCAATTTAATAGTGCTTAAAAAAGACCCCAATTTTCTTTTAAAAGAGCAGAGTGTTGCCTCCCAGTGGCAGGCTTGTACCTTGTTTTTGATAATCAGCCTAAACTTTGCTGGAAAGCTTGTTAAGAAGTAAAATGAGCCTATATCTGTGAAGTATGGCATTGGCAGGTTTTTACTCATCCAGGTTATGATACAAAATATATTGTACTTTCTATATAATCATGATCATCATGTCATAAACTTTTTCATATAAACATAATTTAAAGGTATAATCGTGATTTCTGTAACTAAATCTTTTGCTTATTTTTTTATGATTGACTGATATTTAATGAGTAATATATTAAAATTGAAATACCACTCACAGTAAATTAAACAGTGGCATCTTGTGACCTCTTCTGATGACTAAATATATGTATTTGATAACAATTTACAAAGTAGCATTTCTAAGGCATATTGCTTTTTGTCATTTCATGAAAGTAATTAGATCTCAGACTTCAGAGCGCATCTCATGTCCAGGACTTTTAATATGGTGAAAACGAGAAAGTCAAGTCATGTTTATCCCTGAATTGCCAAGACTAATAACAGGATTCATGTGGTGATCACAGAACTAGGAACGCAGTGACAGACATCTGGGATCACACGCTATTGTCCCCCATAAAGAGCGCTCAGTCTTGCCAACTTGAAAGCTTAGTGCGGTGTTTATGCTCGCGATTCAATTGAGTTGCTCAGGTGTAGGCATCTTTTAATCAACCAAGAAAGCCCCGCGTCTGCCGCCCCAAACAGCCTTGCTTATTGGTCATTTGAGACGCTGCGTATACACGCCCAGTTCTGTCTTTTACCTGGTTCTCCCTTGAGCGTTTGTACTAATTGCGGCATCTAGAATTGTACCAAATAACTCAGAACAGTTTGATATAATTATGATTGAACTATTCTTACAAATAGTGAAATCATTTAAAAAATGGCAATGGTTCATAATGAAATCAAGATTATTTGAGATATTGCCAAACTATTGCCAAAGAAATATTCAGTAAAAAAGAAATGTTAGTTATAAAATTAAAATCATTGTGACCTTGGTTGAAGACTTTTGAGATGGTTTAGAAAAATACTTGGTAAAGGGATGAGGGATTTGTTTATTTTTAATGCTCAGAAGACCGAAATAACTATATTATGTTATAAGGTAGTGGGCAGTTTTGTGTCAGTTGTGGATATTTCAGTGAATAGCTTTGTATTTGGTCAACCTTGTGTTTCTGGAGTGAGAGTGGTTGCCACGGCAGCAGAGACACCATCACAGGAACCTGGTTCAGCTGCCCAGACAAAATGAATCTTTTCAGGAGAGTAATATGTATCATCATTGCCTCTTTGGGTGGGGTCACGTTTCTGAGGTGAGAAGGACCGGCTACCTGACCTATACGATCCTCAGCATTGTTAGCACAGGGAATTATGGGTAGTACATGTATGCCTCGCTGTGGCGCTTACACTTCTGTACCATGATCGGATCATACCGTGGACACATATTTATAAATAGTATAGTGTAATTAAGGTTAAGCCATGGGATGCAATTAGTTTTTAGTTTATTGATAAGAAAGTTTTACAGAGCTAAGCAATTCATACATTTGGGAGAATTCAAGTATTAATTGGTTCTTAAAGCAAATTGAATGCAAATTAAGGGAATCAAAAAGATTGTTTCCTCTTAATTATTTTAATTTTTTATTTTTTATTTTTAGATCAAATTAAGACATACCGGTAGTTGTTCTACCTGTCCACAGGTAACTGACAACAAGATCTAAGAATTGCTCAAACAGAGATTTGTATTTCTTGGAATCTTTATTAATCTTGTTTTATTTAAGAGATGATATCACGTAGCCAGTCCTAGCTCAAATTGTAGCATGCAAATTGTATTGCTTTGCTAAGGGTCACATGGAAGAAGACCCACATTGAAGAAATATATTGATTTTCCATTAATAAGTCACATATGGTGCCCCACAAAAGAGAAACTCTGGCAATGAGAAACACAAGCAATAAATGTATTAGATGGCTTTTGTTAAAAGACATTGTTATTTTATAATTACTAAAAGCATTGTACTTTAGAAATAGTAAGACTTTGGTTGAGATCACCTGTGTCACTGATGATACATGCATGCTTGATCTCTGTGCCCGAGGCCAGGGTCTGCTGGACGCTGCACATCACAAAACATCCTGACAGCAACAAAAACATTCAACAAATCATTGGCAAAAATCCTTATGGGTGCAGAGAAACTTTAAATTATTTAACTTTTTTGTTTGTTCGTAGCTGTGTTATGGCTGACTATCGGCGTCAATAAAGCAGCTCCATTTATTCTGTTATGTTTTTACTGGTGCAGCATCTGAGAGACTTTGAGGTGGGGAAGGCAGTGGGCATGTCATGAATGGTGCCGTGGTAATAGCCTGGGTCTGACCCAACGTAAGGTTCATCTTGTCTTGTATCGTGACTTACCACCTCTCACAAGCCCCGCGATCTCAATGCATTTTCTGCGGTGCTACGAAATGAAGGTGAAAGTAAAGCTGGCTGCTTCAACACATGCGACCCACTTTACCTTTATTTATCACCATCAGGCACTGTGGGTAATAAGAAATAGCTTTATGTTCTTATTCCACTTAAAGATACAGAAAATGCATATATGGATACAAGTCAAATGGCTGGATAGCATTTTAGAAGACCGCCGCCAAGAGAGAAAGATTTAGAAAGATTATAACAATTGAATTCTTAAATGTACAAAGTTTGAGACACCTTTATAGATGTCAATTAAACAATAAGTTACATCAGAATAACACGTTGTGCCTTCTGGTTAAGGATAATTTAATAATTGACGCTCAGTTTTTAAAGAGAGCTGTTTGTCATGTTCGACATATTTAAATTGAATGAAAGAAAAAGATAATGGTCTATCTCCTGGGTCTATCTCCCGGGTCTATCTCCCAGGTCTATCTCCGGATCCCAGGTCTATCTCTCGGGTCTATCTCTCGGGTCTATCTCCCGGGTCTATCTCCCGGGTCTATCTCCCAGGTCTATCTCCGGATCCCGGGTCTATCTCTCGGGTCTATCTCTCGGGTCTATCTCCCGGGTCTATCTCCCAGGTCTATCTCCGGATCCCGGGTCTATCTCCCGGGTCTATCTCCCGGGTCTATCTCCCGGGTCTATCTCCCAGGTCTATCTCTCGGGTCTATCTCCCGGGTCTATCTCCCAGGTCTATCTCCCAGGTCTATCTCTCGGGTCTATCTCCCCGGTCTATCTCCCCGGTCTATCTCCCGGGTCTATCTCCCGGGTCTCACTCCCGGGTCTATCTCCCAGGTCTATCTCCCGGGTCTATCTCTCGGGTCAATCGCCGGGTCTATCGCCGGGTCTATCTCCCGGGTCTATCTCTCGGGTCTATCTCCCGGGTTTATCTCCCGGGTCTATCTCCTGGGTCTATCTCCCAGGTCTATCTCCCCGGTCTATCTCCCCGGTCTATCTCCCCGGTCTATCTCCCCGGTCTATCTCCCCGGTCTATCTCCCCGGTCTATCTTCAAGAGCCATTAACTCACTGGTTAATTAAGATGATTGGGATAGACGAGGGATGAAGAGGACCTTTTGATGGTTGGAGACCACATGAGTCTTCTTCAGATGTATGCGAGGGCACATGTGACTTGTGGAAGCTGGGAGGGACCCACACAGGCCCTCCAGTCCCGACACCACCTGACCCAGAGTACCCACAAGTCACGGGCTTCATATCCATCAATATTATAACAAGCATAAACAGACCGAATGATAAACATGTGGAGATAAATAAATTGAAATTCTCATGCTTATTAGGTTTTTTTAACTCTATAATTTGAGGGCCTTGATCTGACATTGTCAGTGAACGCTGATAAAATGTTCCAAAGTAGTGAGATGGTTCTCCTGACATTGAAGGTCATTCACGCCCAGGAATGTACAGACCCATGTATTAATAGTGGGACATATTTCTCTGAAACAACTTTGTACTTTCTTACAACATATTCTTTGGTGTTATTTTATTTTAATCTAAAAAATATGTTGAGAAATTGAGAAGCCATAAGGTAACACTGTCTTTTTCTTATGAAATACAGTTTTTGTTCAGAAAAGTAAATGATTCTATCTCTTTCAAGAATTTCATTCAAATAAATTAGAAATTACACCTACGAAGTCAATAACATTTTAGATTGATCGATTTACTTCTCAACTTTTTGAAAGTAGAAATATAAAGTGTAATTTTATTCTACATATCTCATAATATCTTAGAATCAAACCATAAAAAATACGACTAGAAAATAGCAGGAGGTCAAAGGTCATTGTTTGATTAATTTGAAGTGGAGCATGATGTTTCATGTTTGTCTATTTTGAGTAAGATCGGCATTTCATGGATGATTAGTGTTTTGTCGTGTCACCATGTTTGCCACACCACCACCAAAGAAGGCCGCACACTGTTAGCTTTCATTACCTAAAGGTGTGTGTTCTGTGTGTGCGCCTCACAGACTCAGTGGGGCCTTTGGTTGCCCACCGCTCTGATCATCAGGGGCAACGCGTTTGATCGCTCACTTGAGATGTTTTGTGTGTAGGATCGTTTATGCTATCACCTGAGGAAATACAGCTGCGACTTTGAAGACAACAGAAATGTGTGGCTGCGGGCGATTGGAGGGCCGAGTCTTAATGGTCCAAGGACACGAAGCACACATTACAGAGACCGGGTGACAGGATCTATCAGATGTGAGGTGGGGCCCGGGTAGGTCTGACGTGGATTATACCAGCCCCTTCCTCCTCGCACACCAAGACACACCTGGGATCTGAGCCCTCTACATGCATGCCAACCACCAAGGTGTGCACACACCCAAACATCTGCCAAATAGCTGCCAGACGATCAGCTGGGACTTACCCCACCAAGTCTGTGACAACAAGGGGTCGTGATCAGTCCCCCGGTACAAGACGCCCCAGTGTCAGTGATCAGATAGCAAACATCGCCAGGGGAAGGGGCCGTGATCAGTCCCCCGGTACAAGACGCCCCAGTGTCAGTGATCAGATAGCAAACATCGCCAGGGGAAGGGGTCGTGATCAGTCCCCCAGTACAAGACGCCCCAGTGTCAGTGATCAGATAACAAACATTGCCAGGGGAAGGGGTCGTGATCAGTCCCCCGGTACAAGACGCCCCAGTGTCAGTGATCAGATAACAAACATTGCCAGGGGAAGGGGTCGTGATCAGTCCCCCAGTACAAGACGCCCCAGTGTCAGTGATCAGATAACAAACATTGCCAGGGGAAGTGGTCGTGATCAGTCCCCCAGTACAAGACGCCCCAGTGTCAGTGATCAGATAACAAACATTGCCAGGGGAAGGGGTCGTGATCGGTCCCCCAGTACAAGACGCCCCAGTGTCAGTGATCAGATAACAAACATTGCCAGGGGAAGGGGTCGTGATCAGTCCCCCGGTACAAGACCCCCCAGTGTCAGTGATCAGATAGCAAACATTGCCAGGGGAAGGGGTCGTGATCGGTCCCCCGGTACAAGACGCCCCAGTGTCAGTGATCAGATAGCAAACATTGCCAGGGGAAGGGGTCGTGATCAGTCCCCCGGTACAAGACGCCCCAGTGTCAGTGATCAGATAGCAAACATTGCCAGGGGAAGGGGTCGTGATCGGTCCCCCGGTACAAGACCCCCCAGTGTCAGTGATCAGATAGCAAACATTGCCAGGGGAAGGGGTCGTGATCGGTCCCCCGGTACAAGACGCCCCAGTGTCAGTGATCAGATAGCAAACATTGCCAGGGGAAGGGGTCGTGATCGGTCCCCCGGTACAAGACGCCCCAGTGTCAGTGATCAGATAGCAAACATTGCCAGGGGAAGGGGTCGTGATCGGTCCCCCGGTACAAGACGCCCCAGTGTCAGTGATCAGATAGCAAACATTGCCAGGGGAAGGGGTCGTGATCGGTCCCCCGGTACAAGACGCCCCAGTGTCAGTGATCAGATAGCAAACATTGCCAGGGGAAGGGGTCGTGATCGGTCCCCCGGTACAAGACGCCCCAGTGTCAGTGATCAGATAGCAAACATTGCCAGGGGAAGGGGTCGTGATCGGTCCCCCGGTACAAGACGCCCCAGTGTCAGTGATCAGATAGCAAACATTGCCAGGGGAAGGGGTCGTGATCGGTCCCCCGGTACAAGACGCCCCAGTGTCAGTGATCAGATAGCAAACATTGCCAGGAGAAGGGGCCGTGATCAGTCCCCCGGTACAAGACTATAATGCAACTATTGGTCTGAAAAAAAAGGTGAAGGTCATGTGACCAAGGTTTAAGGTCAGATGGTTGGAGTCTTTTATATTCGCCCCTTGACTGCAAAAGGATAGGCAGCATAGTCAGCAAGTATTGGTCTTGACAAAATGTCTCTCATCACATGGGGCCATATATTGTCAGTTACCATATGGAATTATAAGAGCTAGCACCAATAGTTTGCAAATTCAAATGTCTGAGAGTGAAAAGGCACAGATGCATTTATTGCTTTTAGTTTGTTTGTTGGCATGAACAACAATTTATGCTTTGATAGGTCAGGTAGAAACTTGTCACCGGGACTGAGTCATTGCCCTGCTTCTTTCAAAGAAAAGAACCTTGGGATGAATCCTGTGTGTCACTATATGTGCCACTATATGTGTCACTATATGTGTGGCTATGTGTCACTATGTGTGGCAATGTGTCACTATATGTGTCACTATGTGTGTCACTATCCGTGGCTATGTGTCACTATATGTGTCACTATGCATGGCTATGTGTCACTATCCATGGCTATGTGTCACAATGTGTCTTTCCTCTCAAAGTTTGGTATTTTCTCTTTTGGGAATAACTGGCTTTGAGTTTGGTTAGTTGAGAAACATGTGTGAAATAACATGTCATACATGTGTGTGTCGATTGAAATGCAAAGTCAACCCCCAGATATTTACTCAATTAAAAAGTAAGACCGGAAATAATGTCTGAATATATATTCACAAATGTACCTCAAGGACAAAAAATTTTCAAAATGAGATTTTATTATCCTGAGTATGGATGCATTGTGTACTTTTTGAGTGTGTAATATTTTGTCAGATGCTTAATATATTCAGCATAAAGACTGCTAGTCAAGTCTGTATTCATCACGGATCGACTCAGTACACCTGTGACCACGACTTCCATACACAAAGTTAAACATTTGAGACAATTTGAAGGGTCGGAAAAAAGTCAACATCTGCAGTCATGACATCCAATACTTTCAGACTATAGATCAACGGTACAATAAAGCATAACATTTGTAGTTAGAATTCATTTGCTTCGATTTTATGTGAATAAAGTTTGCTCAGATGAGGAAGATGACTTCCTCTTGGTGCGTTCAGCAAACACACCTGTTTCAACCAATAGGAACGCTGATAATTCATAGGTACTGAACACACATTCAAGGAGAAGTCTGCTCAAACACCTGATGTTAAAGTATATACGACGACCTCACTAAATGCTTCCAGATCATATAATATTGATGTCCCGCAATGCACAAGTTACTGTGTGTTATTCGTGTGTTGAAACTGTCGCCAAATATTTAGCAAGACTTTGTTTCGGCTTGAACAATAGGGGGAGCTGTTTACTCTATCTTCCTGAAGTCTGTTGCAGAAATGCATTTAATAAACTAAGTGAGGGAGACACTGGGTGTTTGAGATTCATCCAGGCACATTGTAAGCCACAAAGAGGCATTGACGGGGTGACTTTACCGCCCGATCCCATCACTAAGGTTTGTTTTCAATATCTGGAGGCGAGAAAGTCAATAGAGTGGCGCTTCACAGGTGTGACGTCCATAACTTGTAATGTGCTTACACATGGCCGCCCCACTCGCTTTATTCCTCAAGATTTATCCAAAGTGTTTTTTTCACTGCTGCCCGTCTGAATGGATTCTCCTGATAGAACACTTCCCACAGTTCCTAGCGGTAGCCCTTCCTCTGCCACGACACATGCCCTCTCACTAGGCGAGTTATACTGGTCCCCTCCCATCACCCACCTCTCAAAACAAGCACATCAACCAGGATAATATGTCTAGGAATACAAAGGTAATAAAATAAAGTATGTTGAGGAATATTTTCAGTGAAGAGGTGATAGTAACGGAAAGCATGGATGTAGTCACCCTGTGGCAGTATTAAGTTATTTCCATTATTTAAGAAGTGTGTTTGCGCGAGTGACAAATATTGTACGACCACTTACATGATGGAGTCTCCCTATTGCCAGCTCTCGGAAGCCTTGGACCAGCTTTCTTCATGAAATCATGTACTCACACAACATTTACACATAGAACTGTTTGCACAATGAATTATTAATTCTCCACAAAGAAGGCATTGCTTTTTGGCAAACCTTTGAAAAAATCGTCCTTTTGTGTTGGCTGTTGAAATCCTGCACGTATATATGTTACATTACAGTGTCGCCCTCTGTGTGGTGTTTGGCTACGTCCTCAGGAGAATACGCCAACATAAAGAAATGATGCAGTCGGTAATAAAAGATTTACCGTTTCCATACAGTATCTACCCATACCAGGGATACCACTTGACCATATATTTTATATATTCATACATCCATATCCTCAGGTGAGCCGAGCGTTGAATGATCCCACCTGCACTAACCTACTTAAATTAGCTGATCTTACCAATAACAAGACTTTTTCCTGGATAAACTTACCTGCAGACTAAACTGCTGTAATTATAACCACAGTAACACACTTGTATTTGGCTAAAGGTCATGATTTGATAGGCCTGACGTCTTTACATTGTAACAAGTATATGATGTCATAATACCCTCACTTTTCAGAACAATGGTGGGTGTTTTTTTCTGTTGGTGGATGTCAACATCCTTTTATTCTTTTAGAGGTTTATATAATCAGGTATAATACATGAAAGGTTTGTGAAAAGTAGTTTTTACATTAGTCTTGACAAATCTTCTCACCACACTTACCAGGTCATTTCCCAATCATGCCAGGCCTAAGAGTAAGAGAAAAGATACAGAGAAAACAAATATTATATATAACAAAGTCTTACACATATAACCTTATCTTCCCTTTCTTCCGAACTGCCCAAAATATATTACTTTATTTTTTTAATTTGAGTAAAAAGAGGTAACTTATTATGGTATGATTTGAGTTGCTTTCCGTGAGCAGTTTGACTTCTGCTCAGCAAACTTGTTTGAAATGGGAGTAGCAGTGTTAAGTCTTGTCATATGTGCAGATTACACGGTCGAGGCTTGGATTGCAGCATTGTTGACATTTCATCTTGGCCTTATCCCTGTTATTCTCTAGTGTTCTTCCATCTTTGTCTCAGTGCAAAGAGCTTACGTAGACGGGAACTACATTACATTGAACGTCTGAGGCCTTTGACGCTTCTCAGTTTTAACTTAGGGCCACTCAAATGTCACAAAGATTCAGGAAGGTCTTTGTCAATGGTTTAAAAGACACAAGCTTGACTCCACCCAAGATTACGGTTTAGATGTGCCTTCCTGTGAGCAGATTGGTGGATGAATACATGACTCGCACTTATTGTCACCATTCTCCAGACCCATAATCAGATTACCACCTTTAGCAACCTTTAGTGGCCATTTATGGCTAATCAGCATCTTCGAGTGTAATGGAGGATTCAAGCCCGATAATTTTGTCCTAAAATTCTGTGAATTTCTGCATAACCGTTGCTAAACTTCAGTTAGAATTCAAGAAGGTTTGTAGAGCAGTTCTCTATAAACACTTTTTAGTGAAATTCAAGGGGTGCCTATTAAATATCTCAAAGTAAATCAAACATTTGTTCGCACAGATATAAGCATGGGGGAGACAAAGTGTTAAGGTTGATGCTCATGTAAGAAGCTCCATCTCCTGTGATATCATCTTTCCCGTCAGTTTGTCGTAGCTGCTTGTCAGTGGCTTGTCTTTGTGATGGCAGGTGCCTTCACGCACACTCACTGGGGGGAAAGTCTTCAAAGTCATGTCACTGAGCGACTCACATGCTGCGTAACAATGGAGCAGTGTTTGCAACAGACACACTTCTCAGGTGCTCATTCACACCTTCCCATCTCCTCTTACTGCTTTGTACTTCATTTATTTGCCATTTCCATTTTGCTTTAATTATCTTTTTTCCGCATTTGAAAAAAGAAAAAAGAATCTTTTCATATGTAGCATGATTGAGACAGTTCTAGCGAGAGAAGAGGCAATAATATTATGTTGTCGCAAGTATTGACTTTTTTATATATATTAACACTATACATTAATTTGGTCTGTCAAACTCCTTTAATACACCTTAGATGTTCTTTGACATTTAACCCTAATGCGCTTTTTAAAGGAAATCTTTTTGAAGCAGATGACGTTTTAAATGTTTTTAAACTCTCAAGCTGTCCCTCATTAAATGATCTCCTATGTTCACCATTATGTGGCTATCTGTTAATCCTTGTATTTATTGGTGAATCCTCATATGAGTATTTTATCTTCTGGTTTATACAATTTGACAGCTAAAATGTTTAAAACCTGATTGGTAAAGTTGAATATTGTAGAAAAGGATGAAAAAACTGTGAGCAGTACATTTTTTTAGACTGTAGAATTTTGTACTACTCACTAAGCTTGCTGTATGATAAGATAAATGCCGTTGCCGTGACAACACCTCCCAAGTAGATACCTGAGGTGTAACACAAGAATGTCTACTTTATCCAAAATAAAAATGTATCAAAGTATTCATGCAGCTTCACATTCTATGTAAAGGTCATTTACTACAAGAATATATCCTGTGTTTTATTATAATTCAGTATGGTCTTTTGGGTTGAGATATGAATATTTTCAAAGAATCATGCCAGGTTTGTGTTAATAGTACAACATCAGCTTATCAGTTTTAATAATCATTTGTAGAAAATGGGTTAGTAACATGTGAACAGCCACATGTAAACAGGTACTGGTGATCAGTGTGACTGGCACCCAGGAAAGCCACATGTAAACAGGCACTGGTGATCAGTGTGACTGGCACCCAGGAAAGCCACATATAAACAGGCACTGGTGATCAGTGTGACTGGCACCCAGGAAAGCCACATGTAAACAGGCACTGGTGATCAGTGTGACTGGCACCCAGGAAAGCCACATATAAACAGGCACTGGTGATCAGTGTGACTGGCACCCAGGAATGCCTCATGTAAACAGGTACTGGTGATCAGTGTGACTGGCACCCAGGAAAGCCTCATGTAAACAGGTACTGGTGATCAGTGTGACTGGCACCCAGGAAAGCCACATGTAAACAGGCACTGATGATCAGTGTGATGTGACTGGCGATGTGACTGGCACCCAGGAAAGCCACATGTAAACAGGCACTGGTGATCAGTGTGACTGGCACCCAGGAATGCCACATGTAAACAGGTACTGGTGATCAGTGTGACTGGCACCCAGGAAAGCCACATGTAAACAGGTACTGGTGATCAGTGTGACTGGCACCCAGGAAAGCCTCATGTAAACAGGTACTGGTGATCAGTGTGACTGGCACCCAGGAAAGCCTCATGTAAACAGGTACTGGTGATCAGTGTGACTGGCACCCAGGAAAGCCTCATGTAAACAGGCACTGGTGATCAGTGTGACTGGCACCCAGGAAAGCCTCATGTAAACAGGTACTGGTGATCAGTGTGACTGGCACCCAGGAAAGCCACATGTAAACAGGCACTGGTGATCAGTGTGACTGGCACCCAGGAAAGCCACATGTAAACAGGTACTGGTGATCAGTGTGACTGGCACCCAGGAAAGCCTCATGTAAACAGGTACTGGTGATCAGTGTGACTGGCACCCAGGAAAGCCACATGTAAACAGGCACTGGTGATCAGTGTGACTGGCACCCAGGAAAGCCACATGTAAACAGGTACTGGTGATCAGTGTGACTGGCACCCAGGAAAGCCTCATGTAAACAGGTACTGGTGATCAGTGTGACTGGCACCCAGGAAAGCCACATGTAAACAGGTACTGGTGATCAGTGTGACTGGCACCCAGGAAAGCCTCATGTAAACAGGTACTGGTGATCAGTGTGACTGGCACCCAGGAAAGCCTCATGTAAACAGGTACTGGTGATCAGTGTGACTGGCACCCAGGAAAGCCTCATGTAAACAGGCACTGGTGATCAGTGTGACTGGCACCCAGGAAAGCCTCATGTAAACAGGTACTGGTGATCAGTGTGACTGGCACCCAGGAAAGCCACATGTAAACAGGCACTGGTGATCAGTGTGACTGGCACCCAGGAAAGCCACATGTAAACAGGTACTGGTGATCAGTGTGACTGGCACCCAGGAAAGCCTCATGTAAACAGGTACTGGTGATCAGTGTGACTGGCACCCAGGAAAGCCACATGTAAACAGGCACTGGTGATCAGTGTGACTGGCACCCAGGAAAGCCACATGTAAACAGGTACTGGTGATCAGTGTGACTGGCACCCAGGAAAGCCTCATGTAAACAGGTACTGGTGATCAGTGTGACTGGCACCCAGGAAAGCCACATGTAAACAGGCACTGGTGATCAGTGTGACTGGCACCCAGGAAAGCCACATGTAAACAGGCACTGGTGATCAGTGTGATGTGACTGGCGATGTGACTGGCACCCAGGAAAGCCACATGTAAACAGGCACTGGTGATCAGTGTGACTGGCACCCAGGAATGCCACATATAAACAGGCACTGGTGATCAGTGTGACTGGCACCCAGAAAAGCCACATGTAAACAGGCACTGATGATCAGTGTGATGTGACTGGCGATGTGACTGGCACCCAGGAAAGCCACATGTAAACAGGCACTGGTGATCAGTGTGACTGGCACCCAGGAAAGCCTCATGTAAACAGGTACTGGTGATCAGTGTGACTGGCACCCAGGAAAGCCACATGTAAACAGGCACTGGTGATCAGTGTGACTGGCACCCAGAAAAGCCACATGTAAACAGGTACTGGTGATCAGTGTGACTGGCACCCAGGAAAGCCACATGTAAACAGGCACTGGTGATCAGTGTGACTGGCACCCAGGAAAGCCTCATGTAAACAGGTACTGGTGATCAGTGTGACTGGCACCCAGGAAAGCCACATGTAAACAGGCACTGGTGATCAGTGTGACTGGCACCAAGGAAAGCCTCATGTAAACAGGTACTGGTGATCAGTGTGACTGGCACCCAGGAAAGCCTCATGTAAACAGGCACTGGTGATCAGTGTGACTGGCACCCAGGAAAGCCACATATAAACAGGCACTGGTGATCAGTGTGACTGGCACCCAGGAAAGCCACATATAAACAGGCACTGGTGATCAGTGTGACTGGCACCCAGGAAAGCCACATATAAACAGGCACTGGTGATCAGTGTGACTGGCACCCAGGAAAGCCACATGTAAACAGGTACTGGTGATCAGTGTGACTGGCACCCAGGAAAGCCACATGTAAACAGGCACTGGTGATCAGTGTGACTGGCACCCAGGAAAGCCACATGTAAACAGGTACTGGTGATCAGTGTGACTGGCACCCAGGAAAGCCACATGTAAACAGGTACTGGTGATCAGTGTGACTGGCACCCAGGAAAGCCACATGTAAACAGGCACTGGTGATCAGTGTGACTGGCACCCAGGAAAGCCACATGTAAACAGGTACTGGTGATCAGTGTGACTGGCACCCAGGAAAGCCACATGTAAACAGGTACTGGTGATCAGTGTGACTGGCACCCAGGAAAGCCACATGTAAACATGTACTGGTGATCAGTGTGACTGGCACCCAGGAAAGCCACATGTAAACAGGCACTGGTGATCAGTGTGACTGGCACCCAGGAAAGCCACATGTAAACAGGTACTGGTGATCAGTGTGACTGGCACCCAGGAAAGCCACATGTAAACAGGCACTGGTGATCAGTGTGACTGGCACCCAGGAAAGCCACATGTAAACAGGTACTGGTGATCAGTGTGACTGGCACCCAGGAAAGCCTCATATAAACAGGTACTGGTGATCAGTGTGACTGGCACCCAGGAAAGCCACATGTAAACAGGTACTGGTGATCAGTGTGACTGGCACCCAGAAAAGCCACATGTAAACAGGTACTGGTGATCAGTGTGACTGGCACCCAGGAAAGCCTCATGTAAACAGGCACTGGTGATCAGTGTGACTGGCACCCAGGAAAGCCACATGTAAACAGGCACTGGTGATCAGTGTGATGTGACTGGCGATGTGACTGGCACCCAGGAAAGCCACATGTAAACAGGCACTGGTGATCAGTGTGACTGGCACCCAGGAAAGCCACATGTAAACAGGTACTGGTGATCAGTGTGACTGGCACCCAGGAAAGCCACATGTAAACAGGTACTGGTGATCAGTGTGACTGGCACCCAGGAAAGCCTCATGTAAACAGGCACTGGTGATCAGTGTGACTGGCACCCAGGAAAGCCACATGTAAACAGGTACTGGTGATCAGTGTGACTGGCACCCAGGAAAGCCACATGTAAACAGGCACTGGTGATCAGTGTGACTGGCACCCAGGAAAGCCACATGTATACAGGCACTGGTGATGATGTGACTGTTTTTGTCAGAATACAGATAAGTATGGTCAGGAATACAAGATAATGATTGCACAGAACCAACACAGCTGGCTTGCGTAGTTAGGCACTTGACGTCTCCTCTCACCTTGTCTCATTATATATGCATACCCACACAACACGCCATTTATACAACCACATATATAAACATATGTTCTTGCCAAGACTTCTTCTGTATGTGGCATTCTGGCACTCAAGGTTTCAATCCATTAAAACATAATTCATTAAACAAATCCATTAAAACAGAATTTACATCATTCAAGAAAGTGATTTAGATCAAGATTTTTACCCATTAACTTAAGTTTTGGAGATCTAAGGACAGGGTGGAATAAATAATATTAAGCAAATTCTTATAATGAATTAGGCCATTGGCTGCAGCTCAGTTGGTTAGAGTGCAATCTTATATATATATATATATATATATATATATATATATATATATATATATATATATATATATATATATATATATATATATATATATATATATATATATATAGCACCAGTTCGTCTGCAATAATCCTAATAATGTTCTATGTTTACTGTCAAATTAAGCTTTAGATGTTAAACATTATATTTTAAGCGTCAGATATTAAGCATTATATATTAAGCTTTAGATATTTAGCTTTAGGTATTAGGCTTAAGATATTAAGCTTCAGGTATAAGGTTTAAGATACTAGGCTTTAGATATTAAGCTTGAGATATTAAGCTTGAGATATTACGCTTCAGATATTAAGCTTGGGATGTTAAGCTTCAGATATTAAACTCAAATACTAAGCTTCAGATATTAAACTTTAGATACAAAGCTTTCCTACATTGCCTATAAGTGACATTCCTGTTTGACTCACAGTCAAATCTTCTCAAATATACAGAGAATAATTAATTCTGGGGCACGGCCTGCAAGCAGGAAATAACATATATACCAACTCAGCCCTTCCTTTCTTGTTAATTTCCATGAAAAGAACATAGCTTATGTGATGATGGAGGTGGATGGAGGTTGTAAACATGTATAATCTAAGGCTACGAGATGTCGCCATCAATCATGTGGTGTCTGAGGTCCAGGCAGCTTCCTTCCGCACACAGATCCTACCTCCCTCAGCAGCTCGCACACTCCCTCTCTCTTACATAACACACTCCCTCTGCCTCTCTCCATATTTTTTGTTTCTCCCTGTATCTTGTATTGCACCCTTTTTTGCTCTCTGTATCTTGCATAACACACATGTTTTGCCTCTCTCCATATTTTTTGTTTCTCCCTGTATCTTGCATAACACACTTCTTTGTTTCACTCTGTATCTTGAATAAAACACATTTTGGTATCTCTGTATCTTACATAACACAAACTTTTTGTATTTCTCTGTATCTTTGTGCAAGTTTAACTCTGTCACTGTATAAACATTTACCTCTGTCACTGTATAAACATTTACCTCTGTCACTGTATAAACATTTACCTCTGTCACTGTATAAAAACATTTAACTCTGTCACTGTATAAACATTTACCTCTGTCACTGTATAAAAACATTTACCTCTGTCACTGTATAAAAACATTTACCTCTGTCACTGTATAAAAACATTTACCTCTGTCACTGTATAAACATTTACCTCTGTCACTGTATAAACATTTACCTCTGTCACTGTATAAACATTTACCTCTGTCACTGTATAAAAACATTTACCTCTGTCACTGTATAAACATTTACCTCTGTCACTGTATAAACATTTACCTCTGTCACTGTATAAAAAAATTTAACTCTGTCACTGTATAAACATTTACCTCTGTCACTGTATAAACATTTACCTCTGTCACTGTATAAACATTTAACTCTGTCACTGTATAAACATTTAACTCTGTCACTGTATAAACATTTACCTCTGTCACTGAATAAACATTTACCTCTGTCACTGTATAAACATTTAACTCTGTCACTGTATAAACATTTACCTCTGTCACTGTATAAAAACATTTAACTCTGTCACTGTATAAACATTTACCTCTGTCACTGTATAAACATTTACCTCTGTCACTGTATAAAAAAATTTACCTCTGTCACTGTATAAAAACATTTACCTCTGTCACTGTATAAAAACATTTACCTCTGTCACTGTATTAAAACATTTACCTCTGTCACTGTATAAACATTTACCTCTGTCACTGTATAAACATTTACCTCTGTCACTGAATAAACATTTACCTCTGTCACTGTATAAACATTTAACTCTGTCACTGTATAAACATTTACCTCTGTCACTGTATAAAAACATTTAACTCTGTCACTGTATAAACATTTAACTCTGTCACTGTATAAACATTTACCTCTGTCACTGTATAAACATTTAACTCTGTCACTGTATAAACATTTAACTCTGTCACTGTATAAAAACATTTAACTCTGTCACAGTATAAACATTTAACTCTGTCACTGTATAAACATTTACCTCTGTCACTGTATAAACATTTACCTCTGTCACTGTATAAAAACATTTAACTCTGTCACAGTATAAACATTTAACTCTGTCACTGTATAAACATTTAACTCTGTCACTGTATAAACATTTACCTCTGTCACTGTATAAACATTTACCTCTGTCACTGTATAAACATTTAACTCTGTCACTGTATAAACATTTACCTCTGTCACTGTATAAAAACATTTAACTCTGTCACAGTATAAACATTTAACTCTGTCACTGTATAAACATTTATCTCTGTCACTGTATAAACATTTAACACTGTCACTGTATAAACATTTACCTCTGTCACTGTATAAAAACATTTACCTCTGTCACTGTATAAAAACATTTACCTCTGTCACTGTATAAAAACATTTAACTCTGTCACTGTATAAACATTTAACTCTGTCACTGTATAAAAACATTTACCTCTGTCACTGTATAAACATTTACCTCTGTCACTGTATAAACATTTACCTCTGTCACTGTATAAACATTTACCTCTGTCACTGTATAAACATTTACCTCTGTCACTGTATAAAAACATTTACCTCTGTCACTGTATAAAAACATTTACCTCTGTCACTGTATAAAAACATTTACCTCTGTCACTGTATAAAAACATTTACCTCTGTCACTGTATAAAAACATTTAACTCTGTCACTGTATAAACATTTACCTCTGTCACTGTATAAACATTTACCTCTGTCACTGTATAAACATTTACCTCTGTCACTGTATAAAAACATTTACCTCTGTCACTGTATAAAAACATTTACCTCTGTCACTGTATAAAAACATTTACCTCTGTCACTGTATAAACATTTACCTCTGTCACTGTATAAAAACATTTACCTCTGTCACTGTATAAAAACATTTACCTCTGTCACTGTATAAAAACATTTACCTCTGTCACTGTATAAAAACATTTACCTCTGTCACTGTATAAAAACATTTAACTCTGTCACTGTATAAACATTTACCTCTGTCACTGTATAAACATTTACCTCTGTCACTGTATAAACATTTACCTCTGTCACTGTATAAAAACATTTACCTCTGTCACTGTATAAAAACATTTACCTCTGTCACTGTATAAAAACATTTACCTCTGTCACTGTATAAAAACATTTAACTCTGTCACTGTATAAACATTTACCTCTGTCACTGTATAAAAACATTTACCTCTGTCACTGTATAAACATTTACCTCTGTCACTGTATAAACATTTACCTCTGTCACTGTATAAACATTTACCTCTGTCACTGTATAAACATTTACCTCTGTCACTGTATAAACATTTACCTCTGTCACTGTATAAAAAAATTTAACTCTGTCACTGTATAAAAACATTTACCTCTGTCACTGTATAAAAACATTTACCTCTGTCACTGTATAAAAACATTTACCTCTGTCACTGTATAAAAACATTTACCTCTGTCACTGTATAAACATTTACCTCTGTCACTGTATAAAAACATTTACCTCTGTCACTGTATAAAAACATTTACCTCTGTCACTGTATAAAAACATTTACCTCTGTCACTGTATAAAAACATTTACCTCTGTCACTGTATAAAAACATTTAACTCTGTCACTGTATAAACATTTACCTCTGTCACTGTATAAACATTTACCTCTGTCACTGTATAAACATTTACCTCTGTCACTGTATAAAAACATTTACCTCTGTCACTGTATAAAAACATTTACCTCTGTCACTGTATAAAAACATTTACCTCTGTCACTGTATAAAAACATTTACCTCTGTCACTGTATAAAAACATTTACCTCTGTCACTGTATAAAAACATTTACCTCTGTCACTGTATAAAAACATTTACCTCTGTCACTGTATAAAAACATTTAACTCTGTCACTGTATAAACATTTAACTCTGTCACTGTATAAACATTTACCTCTGTCACTGTATAAACATTTAACTCTGTCACTGTATAAACATTTACCTCTGTCACTGAATAAACATTTAACTCTGTCACTGTATAAACATTTACCTCTGTCACTGTATAAACATTTAACTCTGTCACTGTATAAACATTTACCCCTGTCACTGTATAAACATTTAACTCTGTCACTGTATAAACATTTAACTCTGTCACTGTATAAACATTTAACTCTGTCACTGTATAAACATTTACCTCTGTCACTGAATAAACATTTAACTCTGTCACTGTATAAACATTTACCTCTGTCACTGTATAAACATTTACCTCTGTCACTGAATAAACATTTAACTCTGTCACTGTATAAACATTTAACTCTGTCACTGTATAAACATTTACCTCTGTCACTGTATAAACATTTAACTCTGTCACTGTATAAACATTTACCTCTGTCACTGAATAAACATTTAACTCTGTCACTGTATAAACATTTACCTCTGTCACTGTATAAACATTTAACTCTGTCACTGTATAAACATTTAACTCTGTCACTGTATAAACATTTAACTCTGTCACTGTATAAACATTTACCTCTGTCACTGAATTAAAACATTTACCTCTGTCACTGTATAAACATTTACCTCTGTCACTGTATAAACATTTACCTCTGTCACTGTATAAACATTTAACTCTGTCACTGTATAAACATTTAACTCTGTCACTGTATAAACATTTAACTCTGTCACTGTATAAACATTTACCTCTGTCACTGTATAAACATTTACCTCTGTCACTGAATAAACATTTAACTCTGTCACTGTATAAACATTTACCTCTGTCACTGTATAAACATTTAACTCTGTCACTGTATAAACATTTAACTCTGTCACTGTATAAACATTTAACTCTGTCACTGTATAAACATTTAACTCTGTCACTGTATAAACATTTAACTCTGTCACTGTATAAACATTTAACTCTGTCACTGTATAAACATTTACCTCTGTCACTGTATAAACATTTACCTCTGTCACTGTATAAACATTTAACTCTGTCACTGTATAAACATTTACCTCTGTAGAAACACACCCACACATATTTTGGTATCTATGTGACCTTTTGAAATTAAGTGATTTGAAAAAGTGTTTTTTAAAATATTTTTTGTTATAAAAAAGACTATATTATAACATACTGTATTCTATTATTGATCAGAGACGATGAGGGCTGATGTGTACACATCATCGATGTCTGTGTACTTTTTGCCAAATGTCAAATAAACACTTTTAACGTTTTGAAAGGCAGTGGGCACGTGCCTTCCAGACAACTCATACCTGCTACATACTCGTACCTGATCAATCCCGCACCCAAGACAACTCGTACCTATATAATCAGATGTACATAGTGATAGAAATGCTTTTGTTTCAAAAGTTTTTAGACAATTCATTAAAGCGAATGTATAGCGGGCACAAGATGACAAATATAAATATCATTTTCAAAAAGGAAACTGTACACAAATTCTTTTTTAAAAAAAGAGTTTCTTGTTATTTATTTTTAATTAAGAAGATCCTAGCTGGGAGTAGCAGGCATGGCAGCATTTGTTCTGATCAAGCTCTGTATGAGGGAGGCAGAAGTGTGTCAAACTAATTAAGAGGTCAATCTGATTACTCGCCCTACATCTGCATGACCTTCATCTGCATGACCCTCCAAAGTTTAATTTCAATGTTTGTCCTACATTTGTAAGTCATATTTTCAAAGGATACGTTTGCAGGGCCATTCAGCTTGCCGACTCCCTCCCCCCTCAAGAAACAAGAGAAGTATAATGTTTGCCACAGCAAATAGTACAGTAGGTTGTCGTAGTCTTCGACTGAATAGTGTCACAATGTTTGTTACGTATACAGTGTAAACTCCTTTTGCTGGAAAGGATAAATGATTGATATATTTATGGTAAAAACTGCCTGAAGAAGGCTATAAAATGTTGAGTAATCATAATCATAAAAGATCATAAAAGGCTAGCTTTAACCAGCAGTAGCATTTTCTGCCCAGTAATATAGTACTATTACTTATGTTATATGTTGGGTCTCACTAATTACTTCTGTTCTGTTGTAGTCCACCAGGTGGAGCTGTGGCTGGCAAAGACACATCACTATCTCCTCCCATAAGATATTCTGGTAAGTCTTACTTGCTCATAAAACAGCAGTAATGTAAATGGATCTTTTTATGATAGAAGTCCTAGTTATGCTTCCAGTTTATGAATATTTTATCCTAATTCCATCTTTTAGTTCACAACTGAAATTTGATGTTTGCCATGTTTCGTCTTTGCTTACAAAGTTAATTTATCTCATTTATCCGCACTTGCACTCGCTGATACAAGACTTTTGCTTAATAATAGGCCTTTTAACGAGGATGAGAATAAATTATTCAGCTGCCTGCATCTTTGAGAGACTGTATCATAATCTGCGTAAAGAAAAGTCGGCTTATTTGTCAGTGAGCACATGTCGTGGGCGATTATTTCCTTGTTTGTCAAGATAAAGACCCATAAATATGATTATGTCGCTCGTCACCCGTCTAAGACGCTTTAGACAGGTCCCACACCCATCCCATAATCCCACAAATCTGGTAATCCTGCTTTCCTTCATCTCGGCTCGCCACCAGGAGGCGCTTCATGCTAAATCCTCAGCTCACTATTCACGTAAAAGGATTTCCTGCAGTTCCATAAACTACTGCATGTTTTTGCCTCATCAGATTTCTCTGCTGGTTTTTTCATCATGGCAGAAATTCATCACAGGAGAAGTTTATGTTCTTGTTGTACAACTCTTGCTTTTTGATCTTCCATGTTTGTATTGAACTTTTGATGTAATCCGCTTTCTCACAGTTTTCCAAGATGGCCTCTGGGGCCAATAAAGTCAAAAGGGACAATTTCTCATGTGTTTTTTCAAGATAATTCTTCCCTGCTCGCAAAGGAAAGTTCAAAGTTGAATGATTTTATCAAGAATTATGGAAGTGGCTTTTGTGGATGGAGGCAAACGACTGGCAGCAGAGGGCAGAGTCTGTCAAGGAGGTAATACTGCAGCCATAAATAGCCCTCAAAGAAACAGAAAGGAAGGGCGGGGGAGGAATTAACAGGAAAACAGCCGATTTGGTCAAAATTGGACAAATGGACAGATGCCAAAAGTCTTCTAGAAGTCTTTGTTGTTTGCCCGTAAGTTGTGATTCAGACTATGTTGGTAACATCAGCAACTGGAAGCAAGGAAAGCAAACGCCCTTGATCCATCCTCTAAATGTCAGCCATTTTCCCTGCACTCTTTGATCAGTAAATTAACACCCTGGTCAGATGGTGGAACTTTTTTTAAACTTTATTTTTTTCTCGCGGTGCATCAGTATTTTGACATAGCCATCATAATGCTGTTTGAACATATGGAGGAGATGATTTACTCATTATCATAAATATTGCTCTCATACAATACAAATTGGAGCTAGGGAGGTGATAATTTACATCTCATCATGTCTAAGGGTGACGGCCGTGACATATCTCTGCTTGGTGGCATTTAGCACAGAAAGCCTGACATTTCAGCTGATGCGATCTGACAAGAGCGGGTGAATGTCAAGTCAAACTGGGCCACAACTTATGTGTAATTATTCGCCCTTGATAAGTACGTACATCTTTCTATGGGGAAGACACACGGGCTCGGGCTATAATGAGATGCGTGGCGCATACGTGCAGGATGCCATCGTGGCACCCGCCTAATTTGTGGCCAATGGATCAATTTCGCGACAACCAAGATGAGGGTGTCTGCATAATAGTGCGGCTATCAAGATGGCGTGGCGCGCATAAGTTGCCTATTATTTCTCAATCATGGAGGTCGGGGCGGTGGAAGCCGGGTGGATTATTCATGACGTGCTCTATGAAATGGTGGCCTAGTCTGTAACATCCACATGATGTAGGCAAGATGTAAGGGTGCCGGGTCACATGGCCACTCCCTGTGTGCGGTCACCAGGCCTACTACTTGTCCACCAAAATCAAATCTCACTTCCCCCTATGTGGGTCAGGCTTTTTGCAATTTACATATATATTATTTTATCAAGAATCTGTGTTGAATTTCACTTTTTGCAGCCTATTTTTGATATAAAAATATATTTTTTTAATGAATTGTAAATGTGTTGTACATTCAGCAGATTTATTCAAATTTTCAACTTGAGATAACATAAACTTTTGTAAAACTGTGTCATATTGAGACTCAGGGCTTTCTGTCACATGTTTCTCTGCAGTGGTCATGAACCTCTCCATTCAATTGCTTAGTGAGGATTTTTTCTTTGTTGTCTTGCCCGGGATGATTGACGGGTCTCCTTACCTTCTGATCTCTTTTATGGGCTATATTGGCAGTTATCCCATGTTTATGAAGGTAACCACTCACACAAAAGTGTAACATTAAAACTGCTTTATGAAAAACAGCTTGATAAGAAGTACAATTTGAAGTCCAATTTTTATTAATTTGAACAAAAAAAAATCAAAATACAAAAGTTTGAGGAAAGAAGTTGATCCATTACAGTCAAGGGGTGTATGATAGATCAGCATTTGACAGTGTCGCCACCTGTGGCAGAGGTGTCAATTATGAGTTGCCCTGTATATGTTTGACCCTATGGATGAGGACGGAGTTCACATGTCGTGCCCATGTTCTCAGCGGCAGGTACTGAGGTGTCCGGAGAGGTAGAGGTGTACCTGGCCAGCCGTTACCACTCACTGTGACTGACACTCTCTAAGCACTTTGTCTTCCTTAAGATCCTGGCTGCTGTCCAGGAAGACTCTCTTGTCCTCATGTGTCCTTATTAAGTGCTTTGTCTCACCTTTGTTTACACTTGGTGTGAGAACATAGTCAAAATTATAGTACAAAAGATTATCTTGTTATAAAATTCCTAATTTACATACATATCACCCCCAGCCCCATGTTGCCACACACGTATCACCCCCAGCCCCGTGTTGCCACACGTATATCACCCCAAGCCCCATGTTGCCACACACGTATCACCCCCAGCCCCGTGTTGCCACACGTATATCACCCCAAGCCCCATGTTGCCACACACGTATCACCCCCAGCCCCATGTTGCCACACACGTATCACCCCCAGCCCTGTGTTGCCACACACGTATCACCCCCAGCTCCGTGTTGCCACACACGTATCACCCCCAGCCCCATGTTGCCACACACGTATCACCCCCGGCCCCGTGTTGCCACACGTATCACCCCTGGCCCTGTGTTGCCACACGTATCACCCCCAGCCCCGTGTTGCCACACGTATCACCCCCAGCCCCGTGTTGCCACACACGTATCACCCCCAGCCCCGTGTTGCCACACACGTATCACCCCCAGCTCCGTGTTGCCACACACGTATCACCCCCAGTCCCATGTTGCCACACACTTATCACCCCTGGCCCATGTTGCCACACACGTATCACCCCCAGCCCCATGTTGCCACACACGTATCACCCCCAGTCCCATGTTGCCACACATATCATCCCCAGCCCTGTGTTGCCACACGTATCACCCCTGGCCCCGTGTTGCCACATGTATCACCCCTGGCCCCGTGTTGCCACACACGTATCATCCCCAGCCCTGTGTTGCCACACACGTATCACCCCCAGCCCCGTGTTGCCACACACGTAACACCCCCAGTCCCATGTTGCCACACGTATCACCCCCAGCCCTGTGTTGCCACACGTATCACCCCTGGCCCCGTGTTGCCACACGTATCACCCCTGGCCCCGTGTTGCCACACACGTATCGTCCCCAGCCCTGTGTTGCCACACACGTATCACCCCCAGCCCCGTGTTGCCACACACGTATCACCCCCAGTCCCATGTTGCCACACACATATCACCCCCAGCCCCGTGTTGCCACACACGTATCACCCCCAGTCCCATGTTGCCACACACGTATCACCCCCAGCCCTGTGTTGCCACACACATATCACTCCCAGCCCCATGTTGCCACACACGTAT
Source organism: Amphiduros pacificus (assembly GCA_949316495.1). Taxonomy (NCBI): domain Eukaryota; kingdom Metazoa; phylum Annelida; class Polychaeta; order Phyllodocida; family Hesionidae; genus Amphiduros; species Amphiduros pacificus. Next base: position 51,135,551 of record OX439005.1, read on the forward strand.
CACCCCCAGCCCCATGTTGCCAGGCATATATGCAGTTACAAACATTCTGATCTCCAAGACAGTTGTCCAGTGATTACCCACCATGGGGCATATTCTTTATTATTAATACGTGGACTCCTGTCCTCTCTTTATGTCATTCAATGTGTCTACCAGTGTAGTCAAAACAAGAATATTACAGACAAAATCTTAAAATGTAGAATTTGGGATGTGTATGAAGACAGAGACAGAGACGACCATCGTGACTCTGTATTTAAGATAGCCCTGGCATCTTGTGAGCAAACAGAGTGAGCGCTTCTGAAGATGTACCATTCCATCGCCAGATTCCATAGTCAGATTCTATCAGTAAGAAGACAAGCATTGCATCAGACTAAAAGGCACTGTAGATACACGAGTAAAGCTTGATAGTCCAACCAAGATAGACTCACAGGAAAACAACTCACTCACATACTTGTAGATGGACATTGATTCCAGAATTTAATTCCTTTCCACTGCTAGAGACTGGAGATGAGATCTGCCTGTACATGTCTTTTAAAGCTGAGTATTGTATAATCATTGAGTACTATTTGTATTGTATTGCTATCTGAAGAAGCTTCCATGATGTCACCTGATCTGAGAGCGGCAATAGAGTGCAGTTTGATTTAGGAACCTCAGTCACTTAGGAGAAGGGATAGATTATGAAAAGTGTGTCATATCCATGTTATAACTGCTGGCATGCACTTTTTTATTTATAAGAATAAATGAATGTGAGAGATGTTGAAATGAAGGTCAGTGACATAATAGTACTCCGTCAATAATGAGTAAGCTCGCCACTTGACAGCATGTGTTTCACAAAAGTAGTTGAGTCAGTTGCGATTGTGCATCGATCTGACGGAAGACAATAAGTCAAGTCATCTGTTGGTATTACTGCATTATGTAATTACATAAAAGGTAGATTAGCCCTTTGTCTCCCATTCATAATGTACATCTGCCTTGTATGTCATTGTCTTTATAAACGTAACAATAATTACAATTTAAATATTTCCTTTGAAATAATAAATAGCGCAGTTTGGCTTTCGTTTACAGAAAGGTTGTGAAGTGATGATTAAGTTGAAATGATTTTATGATTAAGAGTGAGAAGTAGGAAACACAAAGGTCATAGTGACTTATTGATTACAAGGGACATCAGGCATGAGACACCATGATGGTGTTAGGAGAAATAATGTCCCACATATTGATCTGAAGAGGATGATCTAAGAACCATACTGTGGCTTGGGCCATACCAGATGATGTAGAAAGGCTCAGCAAATATGTATGAATCATAATTATAATAATTGATGCCACTTTATTTTGCACCTGCACTATGTACATTGCAAGACTTGCATCCTAGATTTTTGTTTAGAGTGTCCTGTTACATTGAGTGTTTCATTTTGATACAAGGCATGCCTTTTTCTGCCATAAGCCTTTAATCTATCTTATTTTGTAATAATTTATTTTGCATTCATCAAATTATACTTGATTATATTCACCATTAAAGGAATATAATTCTAGAAACTTATTACTTACATGATTTCTTAGACACAATCAAAAGTTCATTTGATAGAAAGATCATTTTTGCCACTGATCTTTTGCCAATACGCCACTTCAACTTTTGCAACAGAAATAATGTAAAATCATCTTTATGAATATAGTGATACATTTTTCTGTTTTTACGGAACAAGCTGAAATGAATATTGATGTCGTCATCTGGTCCCATCTTGGGAGTTTTTCATTAAATAAGAGTAATAAATAGTAAAAGTGTGGATACAATCAGAGGGGGCAGTGACCTGAGATGTGACATACCTTTAATATTACCCTTATCTTACACCCAATAACATGAGAAATCCTTGTATTGTACAGCAAATTGCTAATATTCTGAATCACAGCTCCATTAAGGTAGATATATCAGAGCAAAGGTCATCGCTGAGAATCATCACATGTTGATATTATACACTGTGTCATATCACAGACACTGTGTCATATCGCAGACACTGTGTCATATCGCAGACACTGTGTCATATCGCAGACACTGTGTCATATCCCAGACACTGTGTCATATCACAGACACTGTGTCGTATCACAGACACTGTGTCGTATCACAGACACTGTGTCGTATCGCAGACACTGTGTCATATCGCAGACACTGTGTCATATCGCAGACACTGTGTCGTATCACAGACACTGTGTCATATCGCAGACACTGTGTCATATCGCAAACACTGTGTCATATCGCAAACACTGTGTCATATCACAGACACTGTGTCATATCACAGACACTGTGTCATATCGCAGACACTGTGTCATATCACAGACACTGTGTCATATCGCAGACACTGTGTCATATCGCAGACACTGTGTCATATCGCAGACACTGTGTCATATCGCAGACACTGTGTCATATCGCAGACACTGTGTCATATCGCAGACACTGTGTCATATCGCAGACACTGTGTCATATCGCAGACACTGTGTCATATCGCAGACACTGTGTCATATCGCAGACACTGTGTCATATCACAGACACTGTGTCATATCACACACACTGTGTCATATCACACACACTGTGTCATATCGCACACACTGTGTCGTATCGCAGACACTGTGTCGTATCGCAGACACTGTGTCGTATCGCAGACACTGTGTCATATCGCAGACACTGTGTCATATCGCACACTTATTTTAGATGATCTTGTAGGCTTAAAAAGCTTATATTTCAGGCTTATTTTGTAGGCTTATTGTGGGCTTATATGTCAGGCTTATTTTGTAGGCTTATTGTGGGCTTATATATTACAGGCTTATTTTGTAGGCTTATTGTGGGCTTATATGTCAGGCTTATTTTGTAGGCTTATTGTGGGCTTATATTTCAGGCTTATTTTATAGGTTTATTGTGGGCTTATATTTCAGGCTCATTTTGTAGGCTTATTGTGGGCTTATATTTCAGGCTCATTTTGTAGGCTTATTGTGGGCTTATATTTCAGGCTCATTTTGTAGCAGGCTTATTTTGTAGGCTTTTTGTGGGCTTATATTTCAGGCTTATTTTGTAGGCTTATTGTGGGCTTATATTTCAGGCTTATTTTTTAGGCTTTTTGTGGGCTTATATTTCAGGCTTATTTTGTAGGCTTATTGTGGGCTTATATTTCAGGCTCATTTTGTAGGCTTATTGTGGGCTTATATTTCAGGCTTATTTTGTAGGCTTATTGTGGGCTTATATTTCAGGCTTATTTTGTAGGCTTATTTGGGCTTATATTTCAGGCTTATTTGGTAGGCTTATTGTGGGCTTATATTTCAGGCTTATTTTGTAGGCTTATTGGACCTTTGGAGAGTAGTAATTTAATGGCTTATATTATAACCTGAAAGATAAATATTAATATTAAGTGTCATAACATAATAGATCTAGAGTCTAGCCTGTGAGGACATCCATTCTAAATTAATTACTTTGTTTGTCAGGCTTGGCTCTTCTGTTATGATTCCTCCTTATATTAACGCCCTGTTTGGTTTTATTCTCGCTTTAATGTTATAAAATCTTAGTTTTCATTATTAGGAAAGAGATATAATTAAAGTATAACAGCTGGAGACAGTCATAAGTGGCTTCCATAGGAACACACTGTGCAGCTGTGCAGTGATGCAGCTGTGCAGCTGTGCAGCGAGATGACTGCTGCACGTTCTTACATACTCACATCACAAGAGGTGATTACACACTATTAGCCGTGTTAATGAAATTCAATTCAATATACGTGTTAAGTGGCGTTTGTCCAGAAAGTAATAAGGTGAGAGCTGCCACGTGGCCGAGGGGGGATCCTCCCGTCGCGGGAGGGGAGGAAGCATCAATACGCGCGATGTGACCATCTTTGTGAAGGATTTAATGAGAGTATATCTCACATTGGCCGCCTTACTAATGATCCACACAGAATAGAGCAAGAGAATTGGTAGCCTCCCCGAGGAGTGATTCCGCTAACAAAATTTGTCCTTTGGTATTGCAATTGAAATGTGCGGCACTGGTGGAGGCACCTGGGACGTCTTTTCATGATGGACTTCAGATGAAATGGATGTTTAATGAAAGCGGATTGATTGATGTGTAGAAAGTAACACTTTCTAGAGCTTCATCAAACTCCAACTTGGGAATATCAAAATTAATTATATGAAATAACAATAAAGTTTGCCATTTAAAAGTCGTGTTGAGCCTAAAGTTTAGTTTTATGAGACTAAAAAGGACATGTGTTAATTTACCTTTCGTCGGTGTTAAGTGAAAAGTACGCTTCACATACATCACCCCCACAGCTCTAAATGTGCTCAGGCTAATATGAACGCTTTTCAAATTGGAAAAAAATCCACTTCCTATCTCAAAGGAATTGCCTCAAAATTAAGTAGAATGAGGAATAAAGAGAAAGCCTTGTGAATTTGGACTAATTAAATCTATTGAAAGGTTTGTTTACTGTTCAAGTTAATGTTGCATAATTTCTGGTGTTCATACAGCGCTTCTTGGCTCAGTTTCTTAATGCATCACTGAAGACGGGAAAATAGAAATTATGCCAACGCGGAGAGTTTGGAAGGGTTTGAGACAGCTTTTCAGAGTCCAGTGATTAGCACCTTTTCTCTGGCAAGATGAATGGATACCGATCTTTTGTATTCACATTTGGTGTGGAAAGTTATTGATCCTTTGAAGGTTAAATTAAAAGTAATCAAAAGGCAAATGAAAACATCATCAATTTTTTTTTGCATTTAATTTTCTTTTGATGCTGTTTAAACATTTGAAAAATGGAAGTGTTTTTCCAGCAAGAAGCTTCCAAGGAAGTACAGAATGTTGTGTCGTGCTTCTTTGTTCCGCATTATAACATGGCTTTTATCATTGTTTCATCGTGTTTCCATAGCGATAATTGTGAAACATTTCCCATTTGCTCAAGAGACAGATGTTTCTCTAGACAGTGGTGATATATCACCAGAACCAGGGGGGCTTCATTGACCCAAATCGACAGCAGATTGATGATTTGTTCCTTCACCATCTACTCAAACAGTGAGAGGAGAGATCAGGTTTACTCTTAGACATATGGGCATCGTTGCGTCAACAATGGCAGCCGACGTCCCTATTACGGCATAGGATTTCCAAGTATTACAGCATCCAGGAGAAGTCCTCCAATGTTTGCTTAAGTAGAAGGTGTGTTTCCAGGTGGCTGGCCACTGATACAGGCCATTAAGACTCAGCCAGTTGACGTAGCAAGTCTTCCTTTTGTTATGTCTGTCAAATCACCTGTCCCCTTCACCCATATATCATCCCAGCAAGAAACCAATATCATGCGATTGTTTTCAGCCTAGAAGGACAAATAACGGTAGTTCAGGAAACAATACTATTTATCAGTGTGAGCTGTCAAGGAGATGGTGGGATAACTTCAGTGGCATGCCTTTATTCCCTCTGTCTTCTGCCCTGCGTGTCATGGTGGATCCGCTTCAACCATTTTATTTCTCTAACTCTCAAGAAGGACATTAATTGTAGAAAACATTCAAGAAACTTTGATAAAGATAGAATCACAAGTAAAGTTTAATGAGATATTTATATGCATAATGTATATATACCCACAACGCGTGGCCATCACTTGTGGGAGTGTGCACAGAGACAGAAACGTGTGCTGCTGCCAGTGTGGCTTAATGTCCTGCTGGAGGCGATGGGACCTTCAATGGTAGAATGCCACTTTACACGCAGTTCTTACACCAAATCAAAGTCCTCGGCAAGTGAGGCGTGGAAAGACAAAGGTAGCGGCTGCACCTGAGGATTACAACGCTCAGCCAAGCAGCAAAATCATCATCCACGACTTAGTCAGAACAACTCAGCATCTTCCTTGTCTCCTCGGCTTCTGTCACTAACTATCACATTGCGGGATATCTTCGAAAGAGAAATGAGCCACATTCTCATCCTCAATTCACCAATAGAGGCACATTCATTCAAGTATTGGGGCACTAGAATATAGTTGGAAATGTTAAACCCTCAGACTGGATGGGGACCTGATTAAGTTTTTCTTAGTGTGGTGGGTTTTTTCATTTGACTTTTGTTATTCAGCCAATTTATATAGCCTCATGAAGGGTGTTTGATCGATGTTCCTTGAAATTTTTTATTAATATCACATTAAAGTGTAACATATTTTGTTTTCTTTTTAAATTACAAATTGAAACAAACAGTGTATGGTCTTAAGGACCTCACTTCATTGGATCATTCTGTTCTCAGAAATATCATCGTTTCTTCCGGCCTGAGAATGTGAGTCTTTCTGCAGGTGGTTTGGTGGTAATGAATATTTCCTGCAGCAGATCTTTACGGTGATGCTGATGTCATGTTTCCAGTTATTATGATGCATTTATTAGAATCAGTTCAGATAAGTCGCCTGATTTCTCCATGTCTTTACATTTATAAATCAATAATTTACCAACTTCCACCCATTTACCTATTACACAACAATACATGGTGGGCTGCGATTGTTGAAACTTTTGACATCGCCTGGAGACCCCCTCAGAAGTGTACCCCCGGCCTCCCTGGTTTCGCCACACTCTTTATTGCCAACCATCATCAAGCACCTTACTGTCTGCCTCAAGTGATCTGTTGGTTTTACTTTTGTCATTTTCCATTTACAAGTTGAATGGTGGCTTTGGAGCGATTTCCCTGGTGTGGTAAGGCTAAGTACAAGGCCATTGTCGTTCCCTTCCCCGACCATTAAAGTCACTGGTCCCATTTTGAAATTGACAATGCTGTAATGTATCTGGTTATTGTCTGCGTGGATTTCATGTCATCTCGCTCCTTGCAGTGGGCCGCATTTATAAGGCCACGTGCACACTTCTTACCGTTATGCTTTGTGCGGTGGATGCATTGTTACACTCGCCAGTTTCCTTTTCATGAAATGGATGGATGATACAGACGCATGCACATTGCCACAGTGATGAGCGAAGACCGGTGTATATTACTCATGTCTCAAGGGCATGTATTATCTTGTCACACCTCCAAACATCTCATCTATGCAAATGCTTATTTAGTGTGAATACATTTAACATACAAGATTTTTTTTAGATCAGTTATATTATGCATACAATTATCTGGTTTTAATGCAATGGTTTGTGTTTGAGAGAATTTATGCATAATTGTCTGTGTTCATTACATAGATTATACTAATGAAGTGATTAAAAAATATGACTGGGCCCAAATATGACAAGCTTTCAGGTTTGTCCCAAGCTGATATGACCAGATCAAACTGCTCATTTATGATATTTAGATTGATTATCAAAAACATGAGTGAGGAAAGTATCCATGGGAAGACTACAATAGGGAACAGGATAATTATCTCAGTGAAAAGGACAATCAGAACAATTTGCAAAGACCAGCAAATGGTGCACTGTGTCAAGAGTGAGGTAAATGTGTTTGCAGTTTATGAAATAATCATCATTACATTTGCAGGCAGCCTCATCTAATAGGTGTCAGCCGTGTTGGTGGTAATGGAAGGAGTACTTTAAGCGGGTGTGACTTGTGCGGGTTGCAGCCCACCACAATGGGGTTAGCCAACCAGCAAGACATCTCCAAATGCCTGCTTGTTGCCTACAACAGATCATAAATGAGCAGTTTGATCTGGTCATATCAGCTTGGGACAAACCTGAAAGCTTGTCACATTTGGGCCCAATCATTGCGATTTCATTACAAAGCGCTCACCTGGCCTGACAATGAACAGCCAAATATGCCAGTTGGGAAATCCACAAATGCTCATTTCATCATCCGAGACCAAAAGTATCTTTCCCTTTCAAAAAAGTGGCTACCTGAAAGTGGGGGGATGGAATTGATGAATGGGTGCAATTAACAAGATTGCATTTGCGCTGTATACCTGTGTGATTTAGCATGTCTCTGGAGACCGTGAGATGGCCCGGCAGCCAATGGAACACACTCAATCGTAGGCATTTGTGTCTTTATAGTGCAACTATTTATCAAGTTCTCATTCTATAGAGATTCAGGGAGCATTTTTGCATTGATTGGGCCTGATAACAAAGCCTGTCTTGCTTTAGAGTCGGGCCTATCCATCAGGTGATTCCAGTTCCTGTGTGTATTAAGCGACCCACACAACTGTATCTCCCTCTCACCTTTATCTCCTACTAAATATTAAGATTTATAGATATGCATTAACCAAAAAAACTATCTAAAATATCTGGAAAAAAATTAATATCAATTCCTTTCAAAATTGTTTCCAAGATTATGATTTTCTAAAATCAATATGGTTTTACCTGTGTTTAGAGAGTGAGTTCATCAAAAGTGGTCTGTTGAGTTTTCAAAGCAGATGGCAGATATAATAAAAGAATATTATTACCTTGTAAATCGAACACATCATAAAGCTCTTCACCAAGGGATCATTCATCAACTCTCAATGACACTTCTACATGTAAAATTACTTCAATCAGAATTTAGTTAAAATTAAGGATCATATTAAAGCATCACTTTGCAGAGGAATGTTAATTGCTTAAAAAGAGCCTTTTAACTTCATGATTATAGTTGCTTAACTCATTTGCCATAAATCATTAGAAAGTTAATTTATTTAGATCTTCAGATCTTCCATTATCACCCATTATCATTAGGGCCTTAAATTTGCATTGCTTACCATCATTTGGCAGCAATATTAAAGTCATTTCATATGAGAAGTAAGGTTCAAATGAAACAGGAAGGCTTTGAGCTCGGGTCCTGTGCCGGCGTTGCCTCTACCTTAGGCTTGTTGACGAGGTTTATGCACAAATCTAAGGACAGTGGCAACTTTCATGGAGAAGGTTCAAAGATGGCCGCCTTCCTGTAATGGCACACCCCCACAAAAGAATAGCCACCATAAAGTTTCCCTCTGCATGGTTTGCCAATTGATTTTGTTTGTATTAAAGAAAAAAAAATCCAGCCACTATTAGGTTTTGAGATATGGTAGATTTTTTGTTAGTGTAGCATGGTACTTGACCTTCACTGGTTCTTGATTCATTGTGTCTAACATTGAGTTCCCCCCCCCCCTTCTTTTATAATGTGGATGTTCCTTTAATGGAGAGAGTCCTTCTTGGCTGGGCCGTGTGGCTAAGTCAGTGATCTACCTGAGAAGTGCCTTAAGTAAGCATTTAAACGCTGCTTGAAGCCTGCTCTGGCTGATTCTATCTACGCCACAAAGATGTCGGTGGCGACAAATGGTTGTGCCCACTCGGGCTGGCGGCCAAGCCTCAAGGATAAGTGCGGTGAAAGTCATGGTTGTTTTGAGAAAGTTCCAAATGCCTTGCTATATCCGCTGAGTGAGAGCGGTGAGACTCTTGCGGTGCGCTGATTGATGTTGATCGCATCTTTAAGCTGAGCATAATGAGCTGATAGGTCAATATGGCGAGGAATTGATCAGGTGGGAATGGTTCCCCCCGAGGCAGGACGCATCCTTCCAGATACACATAGATACATCTACATCCTTAATCTGGCCAGGACAAGGTAACACGCCTGCCAATTTGTCGGCTGTGAAATATGAATCTTAATGCCTCTATCTCATCTTGGTACAAATCTCCCACAATCCCCTATCGACTTTGCCGAGACTTAATCGAGATGGCGGTGCCAGGCCTTAGCCATAATGACCGTGTCATATAGCGATACCAAGGCATGGGTCTAACTCAGCTTCCTGTCAAGGTCATCATAGCTTAAAGGTCATCATAGCTTAAAGGTCATCCCAGCTTATTGTCCACCATTCCTAACTATTACACCTGCCATCAACGCTCGGCCAGGATAAAGACAACATTTGTCTGCATTTAAAAAAAACATTTCCCAGTAGATTATTAACCAATTTTACAAACTGATATATGGATACTGAAGCATTCAAGACACAGACAGGAAATACAGACATGCTCCACTCATTAATATATTAATTAAACTGATTTAACTTCAGGGAAATAATACTTTCAAAGTGGTAAGCATACAGAGTAGGAAGTGAACACCTTGGAAACAACAGCTTAACACCTCTCATCTTAACCGGTTTTGATTATATTCAATGTAATTTTCACATATTAATAGACATTTAGTGACATCAAGTTTATTGGCTCATCAGGAAAAGACTTTAATGAACCTCATAAATATCTAAATATAAGTCGTCTCTAATTATCAGTTCACGTGAGACTGACAACAAATCAAATAGGAAGTAAAAAAGGAAAATATTTGTGGAAGAATAAATTCCTTTTTATATAATTAGGAAATGATTATAGCTAAGTTTGACTGATATTTGTATTTCCAACTCCAGCTTTTTATAATGTCTGGTACATGACGTAGAAAACGATGCAACTATGAAAGGCCAATTTATCATTTTCTTTATTTTTGGAAATTTGAACAATATGTTTGTCCATTGTGCATAACAGAAGTCAATATCTATTGGTCAAACTTTTAAAAAACATTTAAGAACACAGGCCCCAGTAACAAACATAAAACAATATGCCAGTGGCGCCACCTAAAGAAATCTCCATCCCCTCACGAGGTAACTGCGTTTGTGTGTGTCAAGTAATGCAATTTGCCTCAAATTGCCACTGCTTCTTCCACAAGGTCGCTTTTCCTTTTAAGAGAGGGCAGATCCTAACATGATCTTGTGGTGGCATTTTCATGCAAAGATGAAATCAGCGCCAGTTCCTTGAGTGGCTGTATTTTACAAAAGCGTGCATTTCCTTGTGTTAATAGATAAGTCATCAATGACTTGTATCATGACATGATTCTTGACACTGGTGTCATCGTTATGTCGTCTATTGCATGTCGGCAGCCTACTGTTGTCGTAAAAGCCTCACTCAGGTAGGCATTGTTTAAGGTGCATAAACATGAAACTTGGACCTAAAGTGGTCTGTGATTATTCCTTGTCCATTCGTCAGGACCTCTGGCTTGGAGATTAAGCTTTCTCCCTTCATCATTCCCAGCTGGCCTCCCATAAAACGTGTCGTGCTCAATCTTTTTGATGGCCATTAACAGAGACACGTCAGAAAAGGATATTTCTTTAGATCTCAAAGAACAGGTTGGCATGTTGTTTTATATAATGGGGTATTATGGAATCAATTAACGCAAGAGGTTGGCCATCATGCTATATTCTGATAGGCTGACAGGCTTCAAGGAAACCTTATTGTGGCCCTGTGGAAGAAAGGGGTTCACTGCAGCAAAGTCTGCAGCAATGCATGATGGGTAAGGATACAATGGCATAGCTTCCTGTTTTGATGGATACATTGTCTCACCTTGCCTTGGTAATAGCTCACATCAAACAAAAAGCTCTTGCCAGGTTACGCCTGGGGCTTTCTGCTCTCTGGTTTCTCTGTCTTGTCATTCTGGCTGTGCTTGTGGCCAGATGAGCCCATCGTGTCTTTAATTTGTGGTTACCACGTGCCAGATTCAAACTGTGGCATCATCTTAGGCCCACCATTTCTGTGAGATTTTGGTGGAATAGTTATTTAGTGTGAGTTGTGACTCAGGGGCCGGGGGTGGGGATGTGCACTCTGTCACCCAAACCTTCATATTTCTCTGAATTAACTGCATGTTGTTCCACATTTTACCTGGTCTTTTTAAGATAAATGGGAAATATTGTAGATTTTCGGCTTGATTTGCTGTAGGGGTGGCGGGTGGACGGTCCTGCTGAGACGTAGATGACGCCACTAATCCGTGATCCCTGTTTGCCCCGAATCAAAGGTGCTCACGCTCCATCGGAACAAGTGCTCCGGTATTGATCTGCGGTCGCAGCGGGATCTGGCCTCGTGCCTTGCTGATGATCTTTTATAGGGGAAGAGAAACCTGAGACACCTCATGGCTGAACATCTCACGTCTGAGTCCTGCAGACAACAGCGGACTTATTGTCATCTTTGAATCACAGAGAACTCATGACATCCCCAATCCTCGACACCCGATATGCAATTATATTCTTTTGTCAATTTCACGTGATGACAGGGACTGAGAACATGCTGTTTTATCACTAGAAACCTTTCTTGTGAACATCCGAGACTTTGATGTGTCTGTGTTTCCGTCACAATGAATGAGGCATCATGGGACAGTATTATGGCTTCCCTCCGTCACACATATCGTCGGTGGCTGTTGTCTGGATCAGCCTGGTAGCGCCCCCTATCCTCCAGCTCTCTCACACACCCAGGATGTTACACATATTTTTCCCAGCACTTTTTGGATCAAACACTACCATTATTTACAAATGACATTTGACAAAGGATCCCATCGGAAAGAAAATTGTGGCACTTTTACACAATCAGGTCATTGGTGGTAACAGGGCTCAAAGCAAATTGGTCTATTCTTTACCCCAGTGAAGATTGCCAAACTGAGTGCCTATAATTATGGGCTCATTTCCCCATATTTGGGCCCCTAAATTGACCCGGTCTTGTCTGTGGCTGTTATGATTGCCGATCAAATTGTCCACAGACAGTAAGGAATGAACGTTGTCGTCCTCATTTCCGATCATTTCCTCCACTTCCTGTCAAGATGCTGCTGATTGGTGTATTTTCATAACAGGCCCTCTGGAGGCCACTCTGTCCACCAATAATATTTATGCTTGATAAAACCAATTTTGGACCTGTCTCGGCCGAAGCGATAAGGTCCAATAAAGGTGGCTCAGTCAGCCGGCCAGAATGCAAGATACTGTTGTGCAAAGCTACAGAGAATACCACAGTGGCCGGCCGCGTACCTCCGCCTTGATTGTGACACGGGACAATCATACTTGTAGGACATTCCCCATCCCCTGACGACCCTCATCATGGCGTCTGTGCCTGACATTTCTGTTTGAATTCTTCCCGCACTTTGTTTTTGTAGCTTCGTCTAATTTTCACACAGCCATCAGTGTGGTGTTGAGAGAAATTACTTTGAAATGACATAATGGCAATGTCACCACAAAGGTCGTACTTTTTCCTTTCATATGAGTGGTTGATCGTGGAGATAATTGATATAACTGTCATGGACAGTAGGGGGCAGAATCATTGCTTAGTTCTATCTTTTTTCAGATATTTCAGTGATTGGAAAAACAATAATATTTGGGAGGCAAATAGGTCATAGCTGGTTGACTGTCAAGAGTGGGGCTGCGTGGAGATGCCTATCAGGGGCAGGATATCATTTTTATGTCTATTAATGAGAAAATTCTAAAGAGATGTGAAGTGATGCATAGAGAATACAGAATAGCTGTGAAAGAAGCCGGGCACATGAGAAGTGTGCGTAGACCGGATACAGCCTGCCACCAGGTGGCCCAGCGACTCAGCCGTCTGAGAGGATCACGGTGTTCGTGCAAGACTCAAGAGTTTACACTCCATTTATATTCACACCTACCCACCGGACAGCATGAAAATTTACTGGATGATTCAGGGGTGTTAAATGGCACTTAGAGTTTGATTTCTTGTCACTATAACGTGCGAGAGCTGTAGTTTACAAGTTAAAGAGGCGCGGTGCATTTGTACAGAATGATGTCTTCCCCAGCCTGTTTACCATTGATTTTCCCCGCCAGTCACACAAGATAGCCATTTGAGGGAAGACAAATCAACAGAGAATTTGACATGGAAGTTGTCAGGCTGTAAGGTATTAGTCTACTTTGCTGTTAATCAGCACACACACTGGGCTCACTTAGCATGCTAGTCGCCCCCACTCCTAATGGAGCTAAGTGTGACTCGATTAAGAAGTGGCCAAGCCGAGGTGTGGCTGACAAGAGAACCGTGTTCACACCTCACTCTAAGACTTAATCAAACTGTTTATAGTTAACGACCCACAAACGTCAATAATGGCTTTCTAATACATTCTTAACCTCCGAAGCAGGAGAGGCCATACAAAACGTCAAAAACGGACCATTGCTGCAACTCCCAAAACTCATACAATGAATAATACATAAGAATATATAGACACTCTCTTTGGGCACCACAGCTGCAGTGTGATGGGTGTCTAGAAACACAACAGAAAGCGGAATAAGAATCAGTGAGTAAAGAGACTCTACAAAGCTGTGGTTTTGTGGCTACTGGCCGGCCATGAATAGGTCCAGGAGCGGAGTCATTGTGCCCCGGATCATTGTGCCCCGGATCAGGGTTAATTATATGGGCAGGCTCCAGATAGGGGCATTATGTTAACCATTCTGCCAGGCCCGTCACGCATGACCTCACCAGACACTTTCATTGAGAGAACACTGTTCTGTTCTCAATATGTCTTATTCACTGTCAAATCATACATGTTTTTTGTTGCCAACACATGCAACATGACATTATTGCCATGGGTTTGAGGGTTCCCACCCGTGACCTTATTTTTTATTAGGTCTATTCCACCATTGAGTATAAGTATCGTTTGTCTTGCCTGCATTATTAGATTGTCATCCTTTATACTGTTTAATCAACATGTTCCCCACCACATGCTTCATATCCATGTAGTATAAGTGATATCCATTCATGGACCGTGTTCTTTCTTTAATTACAAACCACATTAATCCAAGTGCTTTTCAATTTCTAAAATACCATCTGGATTGAAATGAAGTAGCGTTAATTATCTGGCACATTCACCTGTAAGCTTGGCTTTGTAACTTTGCCAGGTTTTACCAGCTGTCCGTCATTGGCAGATATGTCATTTTGAGAAGAATTCTGCTCTTGGCGCTCAGTAAAGTTTTCTCTGTAATACCTTAGAGTGTTGATTGACAGGAACATAATGAGGCCCTTGTTGGAATGAGGCTACTCTGTTGATTGTGCTACCACCTGTTGCCATGGTGACCATGTGTGGTCATGGCAACCATGTGTCGCCATAGCAACCATGTGTGACATGTACAATGGATACTGATCTATGTCGGATGACCTGTCTTTTGGGATACATAGAGTACAAAGTGTCTAAGCCCTGGACGACCTTTGACCCTTGTCCCGTCTTGTGTCGCATAAAATCAATTGATTGGGTGCACCAATATGTTACCGGGTGCGAAAAGGTGCGACTTGATATTGACCAACATAAAAACATAACTCTTGAATCTGATCCAAGCAAACTGTACCATGTCAAGGATTGGTGTAGAAACAATAAAGCATGATCACATGATCCCAAGATTTGATTTCTGTGAAAAACCCCACATATAAATGGCTAACGTGTCAGCTAATGTTGGCACAAGAAGTGTATACCCTATGTCACACAGTAAATAAAGCAACTTCATATTTATTCACAGTGATATTTCATGACTCTCTTCAAATAATTAGACATGTTCCGTTCTAAGTTAGATGAAAACTTCAAAATGTATTAAATCAAATATAAAGTTTGGCTTTATTGTATGAGTAGTTTTCAAGTTGTGGTCTAGAGTATGTTATATTGTTATATATGTGCACTTTGAGATTTGTGTTAGACAATGGCAACACACAATACAACTAGAAAGACTCAACCATGTCTCTTCCATGTCATGATCACAAAGTTCAAATTGCAGATGAAATGAAGTTTCTGATTTCCTTTTCACTGAACTGGTGTCACAAGAGATGGTTGGTCCCATAACATAGATCGGTGGAGACGGGAGTCTTTATGCGACATCATGCGTGTTTTGCCACGCTTTCTCACAAGTGGTATCAGTGCTGACCTTTTGTTGTCGTACATGCAAATCACAAGACAGTTGATTCTGCTTGCCGAGTGATCTTTGTTTTGACATGATCCTCCACCTTGTTACATGAACTGCTTGCTGTTTCCTTTATTGTACAATCTCATGTTTAGCCGACCCCAGTGTCGTCTCAAACCATGTCATACAACTTTCTAATGTAAAAAGAAATTTTTATGCAAGCCTATTATAGGCTTTATGAAAAACCAGTCCAGATGCCCAGTGGCGGCCATCTTAGAATTACACAGGCAATTGTGTGGTACATGCCAAGATCAAAATGATTCTTTTTGAAATGATTTCTGTTATATCTGGTCACACAATAGAAACTTTCAATCATAAAAGCTGACTGTCTTTGATTTAAGGGGCACAACAAGGGGATCTGTGTTAGCAGGGCCAAGCCTTCATCTCCAGACCCATAGAAATGTTTGTTTCCACAAAGCTATTATCTGGATTGTAAAATCAATCAATACAATAGAGATTTTCAGCTGCCATTGAAATTTTCTAATTGTTCCATAATGAAAATCTCATATGATTTAGAGTAAATGAGCTCAGCAAACAATATAAAGCAAAGCTTTGATTGGCACAATACGTGTGTCATGTTTAGGTGGTGGCTATACATGTAGATGTTGGCAGGGAGCGGAGAGTAAGACGTGGTGTAAGGTGATGTTGTATTGAGGCAGCGTTGATGTGATCATCTGCAGGTAATCAATCTCCATTGAGAAATCACCTGCTTCTCCACTAATCAACTTCTTTCATGAATTTGAGAATGAAGTAATCTTCAAGTTGTGATCTTTTGTTTGCAAACATGCAGAGTTGGGCACCTGTCGGATAGTTTCGCACAAGATGAAGGATGTTGAGAGGCGGCCAACTACAAGATTAATTCTTTAGCTCTTTGACTGCCATCCATCTCTGTGTCATATATTTGAAATCACATGGCAGTTTAGCCATGCCATTTTATTTCAAACTCTCCAATGATCCAATAAATGTGATTTATTTTTCAGATTGCTAAAGAATGCTGATTTTCTAAGCCACTCAATGTGAAATAGTGGTCGGGACTATGCATGGCAGCCATGTTGTGTTGTGGAAGTGTCGGGAGTCTTGAGTGATCCATGTGATCTTCTGATTGGCTGTCTTGCCACAAACAGGTGTCAGCCTATCAGATCAATGTCTCGTACAAATTGTCTGCATTTTTTTCATGGTAGCATGCATAATGGCTACATTATATTTGCCAGGATGTTCTCGGGTTGTGCACTCCGGGACACTGCACAGTGTAAGCTGATAAGAATCTCAATATTCTTGTTATCCAGTCTTCTACCTGCGGTGTTATTTGCGTCAAAATTCTTTATTAATATTCCATTTCATTATTCAAATATGAAGTCATTTTAGAATAGCGAACTACTGGTGTTATTTACAAGGTTCGCATTGGGTTGTATATGTTGCACAAATAGTCTATGAAGCAGTTTGTTTATCTTTTGCATGGCATTGTTTCTTATCGTGCTAAGTATATCCAATCGTATGTTGCTAGCCTTTCTAAACATTATACTTTAGGCTCCACCATGGATCCTTGCATGATACTGCAAACTCGTGTAAAAGCAATTAGGCAGACAATGGGGCCAGGCTAAGACTATGAAAAAGAGATAAACCTGCAATCCCACCTCACATGCTTGGCAACGCAATCCTGCAGGTGATGATATTCTCAAATATTAATCCCAAATCTGCAACAGAGGAATCTTTCTTGAAAACTGGCTGAAAGTTTGTAATTATTTTATGGCTTCAAGATAGAAATGTCAAGGGAGGAATCCGTTTGCTTGGCGTGGTAGCGGTGTTTGTTTTCTGGGTCACTAGGTGTGAAGGAAACTGTCTAACTTCGCTTTAAATGAGAAATTACCGTAAAAGGAGCTAAAAGGTGCATTCTCATGGAGGCGGTTAATCTTGGGTTGCAGGATAATTGATGATGGTGGTTTGCCGTGTTTTCTTGTGTGGGACAGCCAGTTTATTGTGCAGCTACAAAAAGACAATTCATCTTGCACAAAAGCCAGGTCAGGACTTTGCATGCTTGAGCAGATCGCAGGATTATCTCATTATACAGATTAAGAGAAAATTGCCTTATGGGATTCTTAACGTCGCCAGAGCAGGAGAAAAATTAGGCAGCCATGATGCATGATGCAGAGACGTAAGAGGGAAAAAGGCACTTAGCGCAGTCATCTCCTTAAATGTGCTGACGCCGAGGACAATAGCTCGCCCACTAATTTCAGCGCCTCGTGGGATCGGAAAAATAAATGGGAGAAAGGGCATTGGTGGGTCTTAGGGAAAGTGCAAGGCACATGGGACGTGAGGCAAAGCACCTGCCATGGCCCAGGTGCATGCTGGGAACACAAAATGGTCCAAACACATCCTGAAACTCATGGAAAGTGTGTACATGGAAATCCTCCAGAGGGCGCCTATTCCTTGGGTACGATTCTTAAGAGGGGCTGAGGTGAGTGTTGGTCAACACAAAATGTGCTTACACAACAACCAGCCATCAGTTACCTTTCAAAGAAACTGCATTATATGTGGCAGCAAGAAACAAAGCAAATGAAAGGTGCAGACCTCAAGGTCCTCTGAGGTCTCAAGGGCATTGAAGGTCATGCCACAGAGCCGCTGGAACACTTTGCTTGCCATCAAGCCAGCCCAAAGGTCCTGCCATCCAGCCATCAAAAAGGTCCTGCCACCTCCTAAGTTTTCAGCTCAACCTTAACAAATGGGGTCTTGCATGTAAATGGCAGGAAATAACAATGGACACAGTTATGGTGATCTTTTCTCTGATAATTGTGATGATTGCCAAGTCAATGTCCTTCATACATTTTGTCCTACACAAACAGCCATTCAAGGTCGTGGAATGATGAATGATGCAGGCCACAATTTGCTACAAGTTGAGAGTCATGTTTGTTTATATAAAGTATAATGATGCAATGGGACAATATTTCTGTGACACCGCGGCCATGGCGGCCATGTTTGTTTTACAGATTGCTTCCCATTATCTGTTGTTCTTGTCTTGCTCATGTGTTTTATGATAGAAGGCAAGTCGCAGAAATGTGGAATGGCACAGCTCATAAAAGGGGTTCTCATAACATTGCTCTTCTGCTATATTAAGCTCTGCCATATTAGAATTTCTTTTTTCTCATTGTTTTTAGTATGTATTATACTTCTTTCACTGAGTTCTTCCTAATCCTCTGATACAAGGATGTGAATATTTCTACTGGTACTCAAGTAAGGTTTTCTCCTGATATTTAAGTTCATGTTATTCAATTTCTCTTCGTACTTAAGTACACCTTTTTATTTGATACAATTTACTTCAGCAAATTTTCCAGTGTACACTATTTACTGATACACTTCATGGCCCTGAGACACCAGGGCATCCGGTCTTCTGAACTGAAAGTTATCCTTAGTTGCGGAATATACTACATCTGTCCCACAAGAATAAGGACGACCTGACCTGACCCAGTATGGTAATATTATCTAATGGTGACATGGTGTGACACTCAAACCCAATTCATGCCAATAACATCAGTCCTGTTAATCACCCAAATTAGAAGTGTTCTTATTTGATTTACAAGCCGTCAAAACTATTAAGGATTGTGTAATTTAGAGAAATAGGCAACTCTGGATGATACATCACAGCTACAAACACTGAAAGTACAACTGTGAAAAGTGGAGCGGAATGCGAGAATTGTGGAGAACTGACATGTCTTAGGAGTGATGATGCTGCCACCTACTGGCGATGACATATTTGCTGGGATTGTGTGGGGATGGTGCCATGCCAGTGTGGAGCTCGGCTACTTATTAATCTTTAGGCTTGCCAATTGATTGCCTTTTACAAGTGAAAGTTTGAAATTAATGAAAGACATTTATCATGCATTATCCACCATTTATCATTCATTATCCTGCGTTTTACTACTTTTGGGAGTCGTGCCATGGTTCTGAGAAACTAAAATTAAAAAGAACCTGTTTTTCTTTCTAAAAATTTTAATCTGAAAAATGATCATGCATATTTTGTCAAGGACTAAACTTATGCAAAGCATAATTACGGAATAAATCCTGTTTACAAATAGTGTAAAAAGAAACAGCGGCTGTAATTATGAATTTAACACCAACCATATTGCTTTTTGTTTCAAATTTGCATAATTATAATCAATTAAGATTAGAGATCTTATGTTTTGTTATCTGTAATATTACACACGACTGAATATTATGAATCTTAAGTGGAGATATTGGTTTCATGGTTTTATATGAAAGACGAGAAAATTAGTCCAATTTTCCTAAATGAAGAGCACTATTAAGGTGTGTGAAAATAAGATGAATGGATGGAATGAAAGAAAATTGACTTATTTGTCAATTGATCTCCTGATGAGCCAGTTTTACATGTGTAATTGAAAACAAGGCAACGTTAATGGTCGATATCATTTCATAATCATGTTAGAGATCACTTTCCAATCCTGTAACCAAACTAATGTTTAGCAATTGACAGCAATTAAAATTGCGAGCACAGCGCAGTTGCAAAGGATGCTGGGATGTCCTGGGAATCGATGAGAAAGCGGCCATATTCAATTAGCACATTCGCAATGAAAACAAATGTTTTGTGGGTTGTTAAGATGTGTGGTGTTGCCATAAATTACCCAGTCTGATAGATTTTGCTGTTGGCGTCAAATGTAGAAATAGCCACGTTTTGTGCGGTTTTACCACCTGAAAGCCAAGTCTTAACGACACGCGAGGGACCCCCCATCTTGTTCTGAACAGCGCCATTAGCACCTTTCATTTCTGTAATCACCCCAAACTTAATAGAAACAGGGCCTCAAATGTTAGGCTTTCGTACCTTGTAAAATTTGCCCATGCTTATTTGCACGGCGGTCTTGAAGTGTGAATGTGCCTGTTACCAACAAGACAGCAACTCACTGCCGACATGCAAACCTCAGCCAAATCTCAAATTGCTTCATTTATCTTGATTTTATAGTTGAGAGCAACAAAATGGGTTTCAGGCAATTTCCTTTTTGCTGGATACAAGAAGCACGGAAGGACAAGTGCTAGAAACCCATGGAGAGGCAACACTGGTGTTCTGTGGATTATAAATGCATTTAAAGGTTTTAATCTCAGGGAAATTGTATGTCTTTAATGTTATTTATAGTATTCGAGTGATGTGGACAGGGCTTGGCATCTTTATTTTATGCACAGACAAATATACATGCATGTTCCCTGTTTAGCCTGTGCAGCTTTAACATTGAACAGGTCCTGGTATTTACAATAAATGCACTCACTATATTGCTTATATCATAAAGCAAAATTTACTGTTTTGCCAAGGGAAATATTTCACATTTCATCAATGGAAAGTGTTCAATGCATTATCATGGGAAAAGGTTCACTGCTTTGTCATGGGAAAAGGTCCACTGCCTCATCATGGGAAAAGGTCCACTGCCTCATCATGGGAAAAGGTCCACTGTCTCATCATGGGAAAAGGTTCACTGCCTCATCATGGGAAAAGGTTCACTGCTTTGTCATGGGAAAAGGTTCACTGCTTTGTCATGGGAAAAGGTTCACTGCTTTGTCATGGGAAAAGGTTCACTGCTTTGTCATGGGAAAAGGTTTGTTGATTTATCATTGGAGAAGGTCCACTGCATCATCATGGGAAAAGGTTCACTGCTTTATCATGGGAAAAGGGTCAATTCTTCATCATAGTAAAAGATTCACTATCTCATCATCGGAAAAGTTTCAACCTCTCATCATGGGAAAAAGGCCCACTTCCTTACTGCGGAAAAAAGTTCATTACTGCCTCATAGGAAAAGGTTCATGGCACAATTAAAACTATATATCATGTTGCCTATATTTATATAGTATTGAATATATTGATAACACAAAGACATTCAGATTTTTTTGATGCAGGATTTAAGAGGCACTTTCAAGAAATATATACACTTATAAGAAAAAGAGACACTTTGGGAACCATGTTATCTGATAACAAAGCAAGCGGTGTTCATGGGGGAGACATTTGCCTCCTCTCTGTGGAGCTGTCGTCCAGCCTCTGTGCACACAAGACAAGGCTGTGATTTGTCCACAAGTTATATTTGATGATTGTGTCTTCAGATGGTCGTGTAATCTTATTAATGGTCGGCCGCTGCTTGTCACACACAGAGTGGACTGCGATCAAAGCCTTGGACGTGGGGCCTCCGAATTAGATATATGAGTCTTGTGGTGCGGTGCATTATGGTCTTATAGAGGAGCGCGGGGTGTTAGTTATAACTTGTGTGTGTAGTGATTGCGGCCTGTAGGGAGTCTCTGACACTTAACATGATCACGTCCATTGCTTACATATTGGCTGGGGCTTCTTTGAGGCATACAGCACAGGAGAATGGCGGCAACTCACAATGGCCGCACAGTCTCCCGGGGAGGAAAGAGTGAATTACTCAGCGATCTCCCCAGCCCACCAGAGACTCCCAGCCATGTAAGTTGATTTTGTCCCCGTTACATGAAGATTCATTGGCTCCTTGGCTCCGATTCAAAAGTGACCAAATCATATTGAGATCAAGTGCCGAGGTAGAGACGCGCCTGCCCGCCAGTTCTATCTTCAAAGGGCCGCTGTCTGTGTGCACAGTTTTGTAGACAATCATAGTAATTTTATGGGATAATCTGTGCCCAGATCTTCAGGAATAATGTGTGGCAGAGAGATGATGTATTGTGTACTAGAAGGACAACAGCTTATTTCTGGTGCCATGTCAGCTGAAAAGAAAAACAAGGAAATATCATAATAATATACTGAGCCAATTATCATTGGACAAAGAAATATTGTTCCTTTTCATTATTTTACTGAAAAGAGGATAACCTTGTTTGGAAGAGGACAAACGGTAGAAGCTATGGGCAAGATGAGGGAAGTGAAGGATGGCCAAAACTCCCCAGGCACAGTGCGCAGTACAAACCAAGCCACATCTGGGCCCCACCCAATATCTCCTGGCCAACTCTGCCTGCACTAGGCCCCATGACAGCCTCACTCTGCCTGCACTAGGCCCCGTGACAGCCTCACTCTGCCTGCACTAGGCCCCATGACAGCCTCACTCTGCCTGCACTAGGCCCCATGACAGCCTCACTCTGCCTGCACTAGGCCCCATGACAGTCACACTCTGCCTGCACTAGGCCCCATGACAGCCTCACTCTACCTGCACTCGGCCCCATGACAGCCACACTCTGCCTGCACTAGGCCCCATGACAGTCACACTCTGCCTGCACTAGGCCCCATGACAGCCTCACTCTGCCTGCACTAGGCCTCATGACAGCCTCACTCTGCCTGCACTAGGCCCCATGACAGCCTCACTCTGCCTGCACTAGGCCCCATGACAGCCTCACTCTGCCTGCACTAGGCCCCATGACAGCCTCACTCTGCCTGCACTAGGCCCCATGACAGCCTCACTCTGCCTGCACTAGGCCCCATGACAGCCTCACTCTGCCTTCTTTAGGCCCCATGACAGCCACACTCTGCCTGCACTAGACAGCCACACCTCTCCAGGTCAACTCTGCAGTTGGCCCCATGGCAGCCACACTTTTCCTGCCTACCCACACCTTGTGTTTACTGCAAATGGGACAGATATTCAAGAAAATATGTTGAGAATGAGACGATCCAAGTTGGACAGATGTGGCTGCTGTCATGGGGTCTGTGAGGGCACATGGGGTGATCAGAAGCGTACATAAAGTGCTGCCTGTGTGGCTGCGACATTAAGATGCACCCAATACATTATGAAAGGCAGCAAAAAGGGCCATGGTCCCCTCCTGCCAGCCTTCTACTTGGTTGCCGAGAGATAACCCCACAAGGACACGCTGCCATAACTCTCTGCCAGGCAATGTGTGGGTCCCCAGCAAACACTCGCAACACTGCCAGCTCCCAGTATCCCTGCCCCCACTAACACTGCCGGCTCCCAGTATCCCTGCCCCCACTAACACTGCCGGCTCCCAGTATCCCTGCCCCCACTAACACTGCCGCCTCCCAGTATCCCTGCCCCCACTAACGCTGCCGGCTCCCAGTATCCCTGCCCCCACTAACACTGCCGGCTCCCAGTATCCCTGCCCCCACTAACACTGCCGCCTCCCAGTATCCCTGCCCCCACTAACGCTGCCGCCTCCCAGTATCCCTGCCCCCACTAACACTGCCGCCTCCCAGTATCCCTGCCCCCACTAACACTGCCAGCCCCCAGTATCCCTGCCCCCACTAACACTGCCGGCTTCCAGTATCCCTTCCCCCACTAACACTGCCAGCTCCCAGTATCCCTGCCCCCACTAACACTGCCAGCTCCCAGTATCCCTGCCTCCACTAACACTGCCAGCTCCCAGTATCCCTGCCCCCACTAACACTGCCAGCTCCCAGTATCCCTGCCCCCACTAACACTGCCAGCTCCCAGTATCCCTGCCCCAACTAACACTGCGGCCTCCCAATATCCCTGCCCCCACTAACACTGCGGCCTCCCAGTATCCCTGCCCCCACTAACACTGCCAGCTCCCAGTATCCCTGCCCCCACTAACACTGCCAGCTCCCAGTATCCCTGCCCCCACTAACACTGCCGCCTCCCAGTATCCCTGCCCCCACTAACACTGCGGCCTCCCAGTATCCCTGCCCCCACTAATACTGCCAGCTCCCAGTATCCCTGCCCCCACTAACACTGCCAGCTCCCAGTATCCCTGCCCCCACTAACACTGCGGCCTCCCAGTATCCCTGCCCCCACTAACACTGCGCCCTCCCAGTATCCCTGCCCCCACTAACACTGCCAGCTCCCAGTATCCCTGCCCCCACTAACACTGCCAGCTCCCAGTATCCCTGCCCCCACTAACACTGCCAGCTCCCAGTATCCCTGCCCCCTCTAACACTGCCGCCTCCCAGTATCCCTGCCCCCACTAACACTGCCCCCACTAACACTGCAAGCTCCCAGTATCCGTGCCCCCACTAACGCTGCCAACTCCCAGTATCCCTGCCCCCACTAACACTGCCGCCTCCCAGTATCCCTGCCCCAACTAACGCTGCCGGCTCCCAGTATCCCTGCCCCCACTAACACTGCCGCCTCCCAGTATCCCTGCCCCCACTAACACTGCCAGCTCCCAGTATCCCTGCCCCCACTAACACTGCCAGCTCCCAGTATCCCTGCCCCCACTAACACTGCCAGCTACTAGTATCCCTGCCCCCACTAACACTGCCAGCTCCCAGTATCCCTGCCCCCACTAACACTGCCCCCACTAACACTGCAAGCTCCCAGTATCCGTGCCCCCACTAACGCTGCCAACTCCCAGTATCCCTGCCCCCACTAACACTGCCGCCTCCCAGTATCCCTGCCCCCACTAACGCTGCCGGCTCCCAGTATCCCTGCCCCCACTAACACTGCCGCCTCCCAGTATCCCTGCCCCCACTAACACTGCCAGCTCCCAGTATCCCTGCCCCCACTAACACTGCCGGCTACTAGTATCCCTGCCCCCACTAACACTGCCAGCTCCCAGTATCCCTGCCCCCACTAACACTGCCGGCTCCCAGTATCCCTGCCCCCACTAACACTGCCGGCTCCCAGTATCCCTGCCCCCACTAACACTGCCGGCTACTAGTATCCCTGCCCCCACTAACACTGCCGCCTCCCAGTATCCCTGCCCCCACTAACGCTGCCGGCTCCCAGTATCCGTGCCCCCACTAACGCTGCCAACTCCCAGTATCCCTGCCCCCACTAACGCTGCCGGCTCCCAGTATCCCTGCCCCCACTAACACTGCCGCCTCCCAGTATCCCTGCCCCCACTAACACTGCCAGCTCCCAGTATCCCTGCCCCCACTAACACTGCCCCCACTAACACTGCAAGCTCCCAGTATCCGTGCCCCCACTAACGCTGCCAACTCCCAGTATCCCTGCCCCCACTAACACTGCCGCCTCCCAGTATCCCTGCCCCCACTAACGCTGCCGGCTCCCAGTATCCCTGCCCCCACTAACACTGCCGCCTCCCAGTATCCCTGCCCCCACTAACACTGCCAGCTCCCAGTATCCCTGCCCCCACTAACACTGCCAGCTCCCAGTATCCCTGCCCCCACTAACACTGCCAGCTACTAGTATCCCTGCCCCCACTAACACTGCCAGCTCCCAGTATCCCTGCCCCCACTAACACTGCCCCCACTAACACTGCAAGCTCCCAGTATCCCTGCCCCCACTAACGCTGCCAACTCCCAGTATCCCTGCCCCCACTAACACTGCCGCCTCCCAGTATCCCTGCCCCCACTAACGCTGCCGGCTCCCAGTATCCCTGCCCCCACTAACACTGCCGCCTCCCAGTATCCCTGCCCCCACTAACACTGCCAGCTCCCAGTATCCCTGCCCCCACTAACACTGCCGGCTACTAGTATCCCTGCCCCCACTAACACTGCCAGCTCCCAGTATCCCTGCCCCCACTAACACTGCGGCCTCCCAGTATCCCTGCCCCCACTAACACTGCGGCCTCCCAGTATCCCTGCCCCCACTAACACTGCGGCCTCCCAGTATCCCTGCCCCCACTAACACTGCCGGCTCCCAGTATCCCTGCCCCCACTAACACTGCCGCCTCCCAGTATCCCCGCCCCCACTAACACTGCCAGCTCCCAGTATCCCTGCCCCCACTAACACTGCCGCCTCCCAGTATCCCCGCCCCCACTAACACTGCCGGCTACTAGTATCCCTGCCCCCACTAACACTGCCAGCTCCCAGTATCCCTGCCCCCACTAACACTGCGGCCTCCCAGTATCCCTGCCCCCACTAACACCGGGCCTCCCAGTATCCCTGCCCCCACTAACACTGCGGCCTCCCAGTATCCCTGCCCCCACTAACACTGCCGGCTCCCAGTATCCCTGCCCCCACTAACACTGCCGGCTCCCAGTATCCCCGCCCCCACTAACACTGCCAGCTCCCAGTATCCCTGCCCCCACTAACACTGCCGCCTCCCAGTATCCCCGCCCCCACTAACACTACCGGCTCCCAGTATCCCTGCCCCCACTAACACTGCCGGCTACTAGTATCCCTGCCCCCACTAACCCTGCCCCCACTAACACTGCCAGCTCCCAGTATCCCTGCCCCCACTAACACTGCCAGCTCCCAGTATCCCTGCCCCCACTAACACTGCCGGCTACTAGTATCCCTGCCCTCACCGTGGATATTATACTTTTTGTCCTTGTGGTGTATCAGTCTGCTTTAGTCTGGCCCATCCTTTGGGTGCATTGCTTTAGTCTGGCCCATCCTTTGGGTGCATTGCTTTAGTCTGGCCAATCCTTTGGGTGCATTGCTTTAGTCTGGCCCATCCTTTGGGTGCATTGCTTTAGTCTGGCCCATCCTTTGGGTGCATTGCTTTAGTCTGGCCCATCCTTTGGTTGCATTGCTTTAGTCTGGCCCATCCTTTGGGTGCATTGCTTTAGACTGGCCCATCCTTTGGGTGCATTGCTTTAGTCTGGCCCATCCTTTGGGTGCATTGCTTTAGTCTGGCCCATCCTTTGGGTGCATTGCTTTAGCCTGGCCCATTCTTTGGGTGCATTGCTTTAGACTGGCCCATCCTTTGGGTGCATTGCTTTAGTCTGGCCCATCCTTTGGGTGCATTGCTTTAGCCTGGCCCATCCTTTGGGTGCATTGCTTTAGTCTGGCCCATCCTTTGGGTGCATTGCTTTAGTCTGGCCCATCCTTTGGGTGCATTGTTTTAGCCTGGACCATCCTTTGGGTGCATTGCTTTAGTCTGGCCCATCCTTTGGGTGCATTGCTTTAGTCTGGCCCATCCTTTGGGTGCATTGCTTTAGTCTGGCCCATCCTTTGGGTGCATTGCTTTAGTCTGGCCCATCCTTTGGGTGCATTGCTTTAGTCTGGCCCATTCTTTGGGTGCATTGCTTTAGACTGGCCCATCCTTTTGGTGCATTGCTTTAGCCTGGCCCATTCTTTGGGTGCATTGCTTTAGCCTGGCTCATCCTTTGGGTGCATTGCTTTAGCCTGGCCCATCCTTTGGGTGCATTGCTTTAGTCTGGCCCATCCTTTGGGTGCATTGCTTTAGTCTGGCCCATCCTTTGGGTGCATTGTTTTAGCCTGGACCATCCTTTGGGTGCATTGCTTTAGTCTGGCCCATCCTTTGGGTGCATTGCTTTAGTCTGGCCCATCCTTTGGGTGCATTGCTTTAGTCTGGCCCATCCTTTGGGTGCATTGCTTTAGTCTGGCCCATCCTTTGGGTGCATTGCTTTAGACTGGCCCATCCTTTGGGTGCATTGCTTTAGCCTGGCCCATCCTTTGGTGCATTGCTTTAGTCTGGCCCATCCTTTGGGTGCATTGCTTTAGCCTGGCCCATCCTTTAGGTGCATTGCTTTAGCCTGGCCCATCCTTTGGGTGCATTGCTTTAGCCTGGCCCATCCTTTGGGTGCATTGCTTTAGTCTGGCCCATCCTTTGGGTGCATTGCTTTAGTCTGGTCCATCCTTTGGGTGCATTGCTTTAGTCTGGCCCATTCTTTGGGTGCATTGCTTTAGCCTGGCCCATCCTGTGGGTGCATTGCTTTAGCCTGGCCCATCCTTTGGGTGCATTGCTTTAGCCTGGCCCATCCTTTGGTGCATTGCTTTAGTCTGGCCCATCCTTTGGGTGCATTGCTTTAGCCTGGCCCATCCTTTAGGTGCATTGCTTTAGCCTGGCCCATCCTTTGGGTGCATTGCTTTAGCCTGGCCCATCCTTTGGGTGCATTGCTTTAGTCTGGCCCATCCTTTGGGTGCATTGCTTTAGACTGGCCCATCCTTTGGGTGCATTGCTTTAGCCTGGCCCATCCTTTGGTGCATTGCTTTAGTCTGGCCCATCCTTTGGGTGCATTGCTTTAGCCTGGCCCATCCTTTAGGTGCATTGCTTTAGCCTGGCCCATCCTTTGGGTGCATTGCTTTAGCCTGGCCCATCCTTTGGGTGCATTGCTTTAGTCTGGCCCATCCTTTGGGTGCATTGCTTTAGACTGGCCCATCCTTTGGGTGCATTGCTTTAGCCTGGCCCATCCTTTGGTGCATTGCTTTAGTCTGGCCCATCCTTTGGGTGCATTGCTTTAGCCTGGCCCATCCTTTAGGTGCATTGCTTTAGCCTGGCCCATCCTTTGGGTGCATTGCTTTAGCCTGGCCCATCCTTTGGGTGCATTGCTTTAGTCTGGCCCATCCTTTGGGTGCATTGCTTTAGACTGGCCCATCCTTTGGGTGCATTGCTTTAGTCTGGTCCATCCTTTGGGTGCATTGCTTTAGTCTGGCCCATTCTTTGGGTGCATTGCTTTAGCCTGGCCCATCCTTTGGGTGCATTGCTTTAGCCTGGCCTAACCTTCTGGTGCATTATTTAGTTCCAATCCTCGCTTTATTCTAAAGATATTTGCTACTATTCGAGATAGACACAACTATGGATGATACTTTTGCTAGTCACTGTTTGCATGATAAACCCCATATCGTTATCTTTGGGCCAAGTTTCACTTCTTGGCAAGATTGATACTGCGTTATGATATCAGTGGGAAGGCATGTCTACAAGAAGTCCAGATGAGACGTATCTGCTATCTTATAGAAGCGTAATCTCAGACAGACCGCGTCCTCATGCAAAGCTCTCAGCACTAATCATCCTTTCTCATGTGCACCGTCCGCTGTACAAAGACGACCTTGCCGGCAACTTGCTGAGAAGGCTTTCATCTTGGGAAGTGGCAGAGTTTTGTAAGGTAGAATACTTTGTGTACTGGACACCCCACATGATGCTACAATATTACTAGTGTCATATTCTCCCCAATATTCGCAAAACCTACATTCTCCAAAACTATAATCCAGCCAGTAAACTTTGGCTGGAATGAAGTCCTGGCCTTGCAATTTTGAAGGTTGTTATCTGTTTGGGATTATGCTTATATGAGTATGGATTGGTTTGGATTAGACCACAAACTAAAATGATTAACATGACACGATGACATCAAATAGTACTTTGACACGGTGACATCACATAACACCATGACACTGTGACATCACATAGCACCATGACATTGTGACATCACATAGCACCGTGACACTGTCACATCACATAGCACCATGACACTGTCACATCACATAGCACCGTGACACTGTCACATCACATAGCACCATGACACTGTCACATCACATAGCACCATGACACTGTGACATCACATAGCACCATGACACTGTGACATCACATAGCACCATGACACTGTCACATCACATATCACCATGACACTGTCACATCACATAGCACCATGACACTGTCACATCACATAGCACCATGACACTGTCACATCACATAGCACCATGACACTGTGAAATCACATAGCAACATGACACTGTCATATCACATAGCACCATAACACTGTGACATCACATAGCACCATGACACTGTGACATCACATAGCACCATGACACTGACATCACATAGCACCATGACACTGTGACATCACATAGCACCATGACACTGTGACATCACATAGCACCATGACATTGTCACATCACATAGCACCACGACATTGTCACATCACATAGCACCATGACATTGTGACATCACATTGCACCATGACACTGTCACATCACATAGCACCATGACACTGTCACATCACATAGCACCATGACACTGTCACATCACATAGCACCATGACATTGTGACATCACATTGCACCATGACACTGTCACATCACATTGCACCATGACACTGTCACATCACATAGCACCATGACACTGTCACATCACATAGCACCATGACACTGTCACATCACATATCACCATGACACTGTGATATCACATAGCACCATGACCACATTGCACCATGACACTGTCACATCACATAGCACCATGACACAGTGACATCACATAGCACCACGACACTGTCACATCACATAGCACCACGACACTGTCACATCACATAGCACCACGACACTGTCACATCACATACCACCATGACACTGCGACATCACATAGCACCATGACACTGTGACATCACATAGCTCACATCACATAGCACCATGACACTGTGACATCACATAGCACCAAGACACTGTGACATCACATAGCACCATGACACTGTGACATCACATAGCACCATGACACTGTGACATCACATAGCACCATGACACTGCGACATCACATAGCACCATGACACTGTGACATCACATAGCACCATGACACTGTGACATCACATAGCACCATGACACTGCGACATCACATAGCACCATGACACAGTGACATCACATAGCACCATGACACTGTCATATCACATAGCACCATGACATTGTGACATCACATAGCACCATGACACTGTCACATCACATAGCACCACGACACTGTCACATCACATAGAACCATGACACTGCGACATCACATAGCACCATGACACTGTCACATCACATAGCTCACATCACATAGCACCATGACACTGTGACATCACATAGCACCATGACACTGCGACATCACATAGCACCATGACACTGCGACATCACATAGCACCATGACACTGTCACATCACATAGCACCATGACACTGTCACATCACATAGCACCATGACACTGTCACATCACATAGCACCATGACACTGTCACATCACATAGCACCATGACACTGTCACATCACATAGCACCATGACACTGTCACATCACATAGCACCATGACACTGTCACATCACATAGCACCATGACACTGTCACATCACATAGCACCATGACACTGTGACATCACATAGCACCATGACACTGACATCACATAGCACCATGACACTGTGACATCACATAGCACCATGACACTGTGACATCACATAGCACCATGACATTGTCACATCACATAGCACCACGACACTGTCACATCACATAGCACCATGACACTGTCACATCACATATCACCATGACACTGTGATATCACATAGCACCATGACCACATTGCACCATGACACTGTCACATCACATAGCACCATGACACTGTCACATCACATAGCACCATGACACTGTCACATCACATAGCACCATGACACTGTCACATCACATAGCACCATGACACTGTCACATCACATAGCACCATGACACTGTCACATCACATAGCACCATGACACAGTGACATCACATAGCACCATGACACTGTGACATCACATAGCACCATGACACTGTGACATCACATAGCACCATGACACTGTGACATCACATAGCACCATGACACTGTGACATCACATAGCACCATGACACTGTGACATCACATATTACCATGACACTGTCACATCACATAGCACCATGACACTGTCACATCACATAGCACCATGACACTGTCACATCACATTGCACCATGACACTGTCACATCACATAGCACCACGACACTGTCACATCACATAGCACCATGACACTGTCACATCACATAGCACCATGACACTGTCACATCACATAGCACCATGACACTGTCACATCACATAGCACCATGACACTGTCACATCACATAGCACCATGACACTGTCACATCACATAGCACCATGCCACTGTCACATCACATAGCACCATGACATTGTGACATCACATAGCACCATGACACTGTCACATCACATAGCACCATGACACTGTGATATCACATTGTACCATGAAACTGTGACATTTCACATAACCTTGACATCACAAATTATGTGGAGGACCTCTAAAATAACTGTTTTAAAAGTTTCTATACATCAGTTCCTCTGTAATGATCCAAAGGTCGTTGGTTTGATTCCCAGCCACGCTGAGATTAAATTCATTTTATAATTTTTTGTAGGAGCTGAGGCCAGTGTTTCAAGGATTCACCAAGTGACCTTATAAATCAAAAACAAACATAACAAGATATGTATACTATAAGAATATAAGCAGAAAACTGCAAGACGGCCATGTGAGCAGTCATGAGAGCTTGGGACTTTATGGTAACAAATGATTAATTCAGATTTTACATCTTACAGATTGTTATGAGGGGACATTATTCCTGAATCATTACTCCGCACATCTTTGAAATAAGACCTCAAGTGATTGCTGTTCCTTCTCGGTTTAGATGAGTCTTTGTCCAATCTGTCTTTGTGATTCTAGGTCTTTTACAGACGTTCTGTCAGACAATGTCTTTATGAAAAATAAAAACATCTTCTTTGTGCTTATGCAATAATGTTTGTAATATTCGAGGGAAGATTTTTTTTTCTCCGGGAAGAGTCATGCTACCAGAGAATGATATTTTTTAACCTTTCCACAGTTAGCCTATTACTATTTAATACCATTCATGCTATAATACACCACTTGAATAGATCTATTTCTATAACTCTAAGTAGAAAGCTGAAATATTATCAATGGAATAACATTCTCAAAATCCTGATGGGACCTTTTGGAAGTGAGTTGCCGGAATCCAAAGTAGAGCAATTTAATTGCTTTCTGCGTGTGCCCACAGTGAGAAAGTGTGTCTGATAGCCAAGTCACTCCAAGTCTCTGGTACCAGGCATAGAAAAAACAGTTTTGCCATGTAAAAAAGCAGTTATAGTCGGTGCAATTCCCAAGACAGTGGGTGATAATTCACGCTGAGACGTGGGTGAGAGTGCCAGCGAGATAAGAGGCAGAAAATCCATAAAGGAAAGGGTTGGGTAAATACAACGACACACGACTTTAATCACCGTAAAATATTGGAGGGTCTCTCAGCACTCTTCTCACGTGTC
Source organism: Amphiduros pacificus (assembly GCA_949316495.1). Lineage (NCBI taxonomy): Eukaryota > Metazoa > Annelida > Polychaeta > Phyllodocida > Hesionidae > Amphiduros > Amphiduros pacificus. Next base: position 51,168,787 of record OX439005.1, read on the forward strand.
CATCCATCATTGGGCTCGGCAAAGAAAACAATAGACTTTAATTCACTTATGAAGGACATCCCAAGTCATGGACAGCCCATTTATGAAGTAGCCTTAGGGGAACAAATAAATTAGCTGAGACTCTTTTGTGCTAAATGGTTTGTAATTTAATATTTGACCTTGAGAAATCTTTGTTGGTGAAATCATTGTCTGTAAAGGTATTGCTGAAAAATTAATGGGGGAAACCTATAATCCTGCTGAAATAGATAAAAGTAATGAGGGAATCTGAGCTATTGTCCTGCTGAAATAGATAAAAGTAATGAGTGAATCTGAGCTATAGTCCTGCTGAAATAGATAAAATTAATGAGGGAATCTGAGCTATAGTCCTGCTGAAATAGATAAAAGTAATGAGGGAATCTGAGCTATAGTCCTGCTGAAATAGATAAAAGCAATGAGGGAATCTGAGCTATAGTCCTGCTGAAATAGATAAAAGCAATGAGGGAATCTGAGCTATAGTCCTGCTGAAATAGATAAAAGCAATGAGGGAATCTGAGCTATAGTCCTGCTGAAATAGATAAAAGTAATGAGGGAATCTGAGCTATAGTCCTGCTGAAAAGGAATCTACCGTGAAATGAAGGAATCCAAGAAAAGATTAAATCTAAAATCTCACGGAAAATAATGTTAACATTGAAATATACATAAATAAAGGAGGATATTAATCCTGTATATATTTGCTGTGACTGCCTGTGCCAGTGAGTATAAATGGGAGGTCCCCAGTAACTATTCGTAGACAGATGGTGTGATCGCTTTTACTTGAGAAGGCTGTAAGACTTGGGCAAACAGAGCGTCCTGCGGGCTGTCAGATAGATGGCGCAGGGGGGAAGGTTCACGCTTCGTGGCATTCTTTTATCTGATATAAGCGTCTTCTCAGGCTGCTGATTAGCGTACAACGAGGAGTGAAAGGGAGCCGTTGATTGGTTGGCAAAGAAACGTGAAAAAATGAGCATCTGACTGGGAGATTATTGAGTCTGCTGTGTTTGCATATCTTAGCACGAGCTCTTTACGAGCTCTCCACTCGAGTCGAGATTGGTTACATAACTGATTACCAGCAAACAGTCTCAAGGAAAGAACATATTTCTTGGCAAATTAATTTTCTGGTGTTGTTAATTATGTTGGTGCTCACTTTCAGTTTTCCCTTTTTTTATAAGCATTCTTTGCTTTTATAGGGATAGAATAAACACTTGCACATATATTTGTGTGCTTGTGTAGGGTTAAATGATGTCCTTGCATTCTTATTGCCTAGGATAAAATCATAGCATGGACAGACTAATATGTATAAGTCGCTCTTGTCAATATTTTATCATGTTTGACATTTACTGAGGCACAAAAACTAGACGGAACTTTATTGACGTCCAAAGACGAGATTTCATCGCACAAGAAAATTGAGTCTGAAACTTTGGAGTTTAGAACGGTGTATCTCTTGATGTCAGGCAACATGCGGTTTGATTTTCCACTCAATACAGTAATAGACAAGACCCGGCATGCCCTCAAGTCATCTCCGAGCGGCGCAATCTGAAATCATCAAATGGGGGAAGGGATGGATAAGATTACGGATTAATGTTGAGAATTTTATAGAATCCTCAATCAGGGATTTGTATCTGCAATGAATATAGAGAGACAAAGGTCATACAAACTTTCTCAATATCCCCAGTGACATTTCATGGAACAGCTTGAAAGAGACATAAGCCTATCTTACGAGGTGAAATGGATGTCACTAAAGTATGCGGTTTACTTGACAAGGATTCTGAGAGAAATATCGACAAAAAGTGAGCAGGCAAAGTAAGGCAGGTTGGATGTTCTGTTATGGTGAAGGAAATCTCTTTAATCTCAGTGGGAGCCATGTAATTGTGTGCGCAGAAACTCACCTCGTCATGTCAGCAAAAATAGCTTGCTTACATCGTTAAAAGTTTATTCTGGACTTACAAAATTAAAGTAAGGTTATTTCCACAGTTATCAGGCAGGTGGCAGCACATACCAGTTACGAAAATAATTTGCGTTTTATGGTCAAAAATGTGAAAAAGAATATGCTGGGGTTAAGTATGAGACTCGCAGGGAAGACAGGCATCCATCAGGACGAAGACCAAATATCAAGAAACAGTTTGTCCTCGTAAGAAAACCGGTATATCCTTAAGAGATGCCGGCAGCAGTGCAACAGGTTTAACAATCACATAAAGTATATAATTATGAGAAACTGCTTCAAAACATGCTTAATACTGTTAGATTTCTCAAGGTAAAAGGCGGCGTTTTCTTGAGGCTACGAGTGCCGGCGGGTGTAACTGTATAGCGGTAGCCTCTATCAATGTCGCCCCTCAGGATGGTAACAGGTTGCGACCCACGTTGTAAGAAACACCTCAGGCACCAAAGAAAATATCACTACTCATGACGCCATTTACCAAATATCGGATTTATCAAGATTCCGCTTCTCTTTTTTTCCTGATAAATAATGTTTTAAATGTTTCAATGGAAAATTGTTTTAATACGATAAGCTTTTCAAATAATTGAGTCTTTTCAGATAGTGTTTATTCATATATACTATTTGAGTTAATGCTTTGTATTTTCAGTGTAAATATGTATGGAACCTTGAGAAATATTATGCAAAAATGCCCTATAAACATGCAACTGTTCTTTATGAATAATGTCCTGTAAGAAAAATGCCATCTGGTTTATTTATAAAAGCCAAAATTGTATGCAATTTATGGTTTGAAAATTGGCTCCATCCCACAAAGATAAGGGGTTATTCAAATGTAACATTTTGCCCCATTGTTGCGTTTTCTCAGGTCGGCTGACAAAAAATAACACTCGACAAAGGATCAGGTTTAACTGGTAAATGATAGATGTGAACAAAAGATACAGACGCAGCAAACGAAACCACTTTTTTGAACAGAAGCAGAAGTGTGTCGAGGCCTCATAATGGGGACTTCAATTTTTAATTTGTCCCACCGTGGTCTATTGTTGTTATTATTGACAGTGTGAGGTGTAAGGAGCCGAGACGTGGAGAAAATATCGACCTTGATTCATAAGGCCACGTCTTAGGCCCATGCTGCGGTATTGTATCGCCCAGGTGCATGGAGCGTCAGCAGAAAAGGTGCGATGACCTTCATCCATTATGCAAGCCACTCTAGCAGAGATACTTAAATTGGATGAAATATAAATGCTCCACTGACAATCACTAGAAGACAGGCCCAGGCAGACGCTTTCTTTCCACAAACAATGTCGGAAACAAAAATCATAATTGATTTTTTGTTATTGCAAGATATGTGAGCGTGTTGATGATTGATAGGAATACCACAGAACACTCTGCAGCTATCCAAAGTTAATATTAATAACAGTGCTACCACAGAATACTCTGCAGCTATCCAAAGTTAGTACCAATAGCAATGCTACCACAGAACACTCTGCAGCTATCCAAAGTTAATATTAATAACAGTGCTACCACAGAATACTCTGCAGCTATCCAAAGTTAGTACCAATAGCAATGCTACCACAGAACACTCTGCAGCTATCCAAAGTTAGTACTAATAGCAATGCTACCACAGAACACTCTGCAGCTATCCAAAGTTAGTACTAATAGCAATGCTACCACAGAACACTCTGCAACTATCCAAAGTTAATATTAATAACAGTGCTACCACAGAATACTCTGCAGCTATCCAAAGTTAGTACCAATAGCAATGCTACCACAGAACACTCTGCAGCTATCCAAAGTTAGTACTAATAGCAATGCTACCACAGAACACTCTGCAGCTATCCAAAGTTAGTACTAATAGCAATGCTACCACAGAACACTCTGCAACTATCCAAAGTTAATATTAATAACAGTGCTACCACAGAATACTCTGCAGCTATCCAAAGTTAGTACTAATAGCAATGCTACCACAGAACACTCTGCAACTATCCAAAGTTAGTACTAATAACAATGCTACCACAGAACACTCTGCAGCTATCCAAAGTTAGTACTAATAGCAATGCTACCACAGAACACTCTGCAACTATCCAAAGTTAATATTAATAACAATGCTATCGTACAGAAAACAAAATCATTTTTTGTTCTATTTCTATACATTTTATCTCTTTTGTTTCATCAGTTAGAATGAGATATAATATGTGTATGCCTGTATGCACAGAATGTAGCACTCATATTTGCTTCATATTTCCCTTAGCATGTGCAGTGCAGCTGGGGAAATCATGAAAACTTCCTCATTTCTGTATAGTTGGGTCTTGTATAATAGAGCACATCTCAGTCTTCATGACCTCGTCTATTCCCGGAATATGCCAGGGATCTATTATTTACCAGGGGCCTATTATATACCAGGAGTCTACTATATACCAGGGGCCTATTATATACCAGGGGCCTATTATACACCAGGGGTCTGTTACATACCAGGGGCCTATTATATGCCAGGGATCTATTATATACCAGAGGTCTATATTCCAGGGGTCTTTTTGACACCAGGGATCTACTACACTCCAGAGGTCTATTATATACCAGGGGTCTATTATATACCAGAGGTATATATACCAGGGGTATATTACATACCAGGGATCTATTATACACCAGGGGTCTGTTATATACCAGGGGCCTATTATACACCAGGGGTCTGTTACATACCAGGGGTCTATTATATACCAGGGATCTATTATATACCAGGGGTCTATTATATACCAGGGGTCTATTATATTCCAGGGGTCTATTATACACCAGGGGTCTATTATACACCAGGGATCTATTATACACCAGGGGTCTATTATACACCAGGGGTCTGTTATATACCAGGGGTCTATTATACACCAGGGGTCTATTATACACCAGGGGTATATTACATACCAGGGGTCTATTATACACCAGGGGTCTGTTATATACCAGGGGTCTATTATATACCAGGGATCTATTATACACCAGGGGTCTATTATACACCAGGGGTCTGTTATATACCAGGGGTCTATTATACACCAGGGGTCTATTATACACCAGGGGTCTGTTATATACCAGGGGTCTATTATACACCAGGGGTCTATTATACACCAGGGGTCTATTATATACCAGGGGTCTATTATACACCAGGGGTCTGTTACATACCAGGGGCCTATTATATACCAGGGATCTATTATACACCAGGGGCCTATTATATGCCAGGGGCCTATTATATACCAGGGGCCTATTATATACCAGGAGTCTACTATATACCAGGGATCTATTACACTCCAGAGGTCTATTATATACCAGGGGTCTATTATATACCAGGGATCTATTATATACCAGAGGTCTATATTCCAGGGGTCTTTTTGACACCAGGGATCTACTACACTCCAGAGGTCTATTGTATACCAGGGGTCTATTACATACCAGGGGTCTATTATATACCAGGGTATTACGTACACTGGCATGACCAGATATTTTACCATACTTACATTACGTACACTGGCATGACCAGATGTTATACCATACTTACATTACGTACACTGGTATGACCAGATATTATACCATACTTACATTACGTACACTGGTATGACCAGATATTGTATCGTACTGTATTGTACCATATAGTCGCATTCTTACTTGTTCAGCCTTATTTGAAGAAGACATCTGATCTCTTTAGTTATTATTTTCTAAATTGACGATGGAAACCTTGTCACATGTGCTTGATATCTTAGATTCTTGTATCTGATGTGCCTGTTCCTACTTTCCTATAATACAGCTCATCATTAAACCACATTTAATACTCATTTCCTGACATCAGTAAATAACAAATAAAAGTCCAATTATTAGAATTTTAGTTTCTCTTCTTCAAACAAACATGATGTTTAGATTTGTGTTATCACAATTAAAATGTTTAAAAGTTTGAAGCACAAGGTTATTCTGTAGTTTCTGTTTCACTAGTGTCATTAAAGGAAGTATTTTATTTGTACTTTTTTTTATTTTGTTCACGACACACAGTTTATGAGATGATATGAACATAAAGGCACATCTATTGGGGCATGAATATATTATTTTTTCAATGGAAATATCATATATCTTGATTAACTGACAATGCAAAGTCTATCTTTCATTTACTTTTTAAAATTTTAAACCTGAGCCTCAGCCAAAACTATTTATACTGCTTTCATGCCACAATATGGTTAGAATGCACACTCCCGTGAAATCTAATAATTGTGTACCTCTGTTTTTTGGACTAAGTGGAGTGTTCATTCACGTCAAATGTTTGTACTAGGTGCACACGAATCAGCCAAAGATTACACTTTTCACACCTTGGCACGAAACCTGACGTCCAGACAAGCACGAGTATGGCATATTCTGGTTCTCCAGTTTCGGAGGGTCCTGTCAGCGCAAGTCATGGTGCTATTATTTACATCTCGGACCATTGTGGTGCCCGTGAATGGTCAGAAAGCTGAGACGTTGCAGTGGACAGTGACCGTTGATTTCGATCAAGTTTCGTGGTGTTTTGACTTGTGGCACCAGCTGCGGAGGGTGAATACGGAGGGTGAGTCCATTAAGATGCTGAAGCCGGTTTTGGTGGTGCCGGTTGCTATAGTAACAAAAGGCTGTGTAGTGCAGGTGTTGGCGGGGACCAGTGCTAATCGTCTTTGTGGTCAGTGAGAGGCTGTCAGTGGCACGGAGAAGGTGTGACATCAGGCGGGTGTCTTGAGCTGACCACATCTGCCGGAGTCTGCCATCCTACACCACCGCTGACCAACGCTTGACTGCATTAGCATAAGAAGAGCGTGGTGAATGGCGGACATCTCCCTCCGGTGACAGGGCCCCCAGATAAGATGTCATATCTACAACCAACTATTCCCAGAAATCATCCATGCTCCACTGGACCATAACATTGGCAAATTTCAGCAAAATGCACCTTCTATGATTCTATACAGCCCAGTGTTCATTGCCTTTATGTAAATGTACAAATCCTTGAGTAAACTTAATTTTACCTCTTTTATTCATTAATTTTGAACTTGAAATGTTGCTTCAATTTGAAATTTTGAAAATATCTTTGTGACATGTGTGGTATTGGCTGGGGGGGTTTGGGGGGTCTGGGGGTTGGGACATGCGAGGGCCTGTCTCCCCTGTAAGTGGAGAGGGGTAGATAATCTGGGGGTATCAGGTCAGGGCATCGTGGGTGTGACCTTCTCAGAAGATATCCCCCGGCGTCAAGCACCAAGCTGTCCACTCAGCACAAAGACTTCCGTTATGCCCGCTGATTGCACACGCTGGGGTCATGTGACCCAGGTTAAGAAGTCGATTATTCCTTCCATGTGCCACACATTGACGTTTATTATCGTCTCGTCTTTCCAGAATCAGGGTCAGTGGCCATTTTTGCCGGTTGCCCAAGCGTGGCATGTGTTATTATTTTATGAGCGACAACACAAGAAACTCAAGTCACTCTGTTCATGTTTTGAGGCTGTCATCTTTTTATTAGACTAAGGTTGATGGATTGTTTTGTAACGCCCAGATTATAGACGCAGTCTAAACTCCTCACCAAAATACGAGGATTTTGCAGTATCATCTATCAAGTCTGTGAGCAAACATATCATTTTGCACAATGGCTGAAAGTCGCATTTGAAGAGAGATTTGAAAAAAAATTATGAAATGTTTGTCTACTTTTCTTTTCTGCGATCTAATTCATTATAATATCGCTCATGATTGATTTGTTTAATTCTCTCCTTTTTTGTGAGATAATTTTCTGATGATAATCTGTGCCCAGTGGCATAGGATTAAACCTACACGAACTCGGGATCATTAAAAAAAGTTTGTGTTCAGCATTTTTTTTAAATTTTAAATCTTAAGAGATTCAGGTTTTAGAAATAGTTTTTCCATGTGATAGTTACACTTTTCCAACCAGCGAGATAGTGCTTGATTATTCATTTGACCCAGTTAGATTTCGCTCCCATCTTTCAATGGCACGTCTTTCAATGGCACGTACTGGTGTAAATAAACAATAAAATCTCATTAGTCCTGACCGCTTGTCCCGTTTAATTGCTACTGACCAGCCTACAAACTCAGGCCACAAGAAGACAATTGGAGCTTTCTCGTTTGACAACAATAACAGTTTTATAAGCATCAGTAATAGGAAAATGCTATCTGTCCAAGTCAATCAGATAATTTGTCATTTTTATTGCCATTTTGACCACTGTCTTCCTGGGCTGAGGGAATTCTCATAATTGGCCCCATTTTGTAGATGATGTCAACTTTTTATTTTCCGGTAATAACTCTGATTTGTCAGTATGTGATGATTCGTGAAGTATTTAAGTGCAGTGAACCTGGTTTGTTTGGTGAAGCAGAAACTCATTAACTTTCAAAGAGGATTTGAACTAATTATACAGTACCAGTATTAATCTATTCTATACACAAGATATCACTGGTTATTGTTCCATTCACAGAGGCCTGAACTGATATTGTTCTCAATAGCTCATTAATGATCTCACCTGTTATTGGTTGTTTTTAAAAGATAGAAGATTTGATAACTAAATCGACACGTTTTTATTTCCTCTGAGAGGTTGACAGAGAATGTATTTTGAAAAAAAGCATTGTGAAGAATTATTCAAATTAACAATACTGAGAATGAAAAACACAAATCATAAAATTGCAATTTGGTGTTTTCCCCAGAGGTCACACACAAAGGTCACAATTGGCAGAGAAGAGTGTCCCTCCTAATGTTGATACCAGTAATTTACCTCGGCCAAGAGGGAGAGAATTTGTATTTTTTGACATGAGGCATCCCATTGTTGGCAGAGATACAAAATCAAAGATGTGTTAAGAGAATAATGGATGGCGTGTGCAGGTTTTGTTGGTCGTCTTAATGAATGCATGGCTGCTTGTCAATGGCAATTATAACATTCTTTGACCCATCGTATCGTGGTTTGTGTATTGTTTTAGGGGTCAGTAGACTTGAACCAATCACCTCGTGCACGATCAGAGAAATCCAGGTGTCTACTGGATAAGTTGGCATTGATTCCATAGATAAAAACAGATGTTAGCAAGACTCGCCCATCAACAAGATTAGCTTGCATGCAACTAGTGTCTGACAGAAAAATTGCCCCCATAAAATAATCAATGATGGCCTGAATGGACAATAAACTAGCCAATATTGTGAGAATATTTATGAGATTACCATGATTCAAGATGTTCAATACCTCATGACTGATGTGAAATGTCCCATAATGTTTTTAGTCCAGATTTGAAATTAGAAAATGAAAAAAGAAAAGGATAAAAATGAAAAGAACGACATTGTACAGTGTATCTCAAAAATGGAAATGATTGTAACAGATATATATGGGAAAAAGTAATTCCTAACCAAAGTATTATGATTTGATACAACTTGCAGTACAGGATATATACCTGGCTGAAATATTAGCAATATCAGACATTCTCAAAAATCATATCCACGTATCAAGAAAGTCAAATGGGTCATGTTCCTAAAGGTCTTATTTATGGAAGTAAATTGACCTATTTTGCCAAAATATGCTCATTTTAGGCGCATTATGAGAAACAATTGCCTTGATTTATATGACACCAGACAGACGTTGTTTTGATTGCTGCATAAATAGCACACAATATAGCAATCATTATGTCTAATTATAGCTGTATTTTGGCAAATCTTTGGTTAATATTATGGGCAACTTTACAAGAATTGGCCTCAAATTGGGTAACTTAAGCAGGCAAGTTGGCAGCCTCCGGAGGACAGCATCGGGAGCTTAAGAAACGTAAGGCAATATCTACAGCTCTGAGTTTATAGAACAACATTAGATAAAGGGGCCTTATAATTACCAGTAATTCATGCAGAGCCTGGTTGGAGATTTTATTCATATTACAAAACTCTACTTCATTAATTTGGATATTTAAACAGCGTTTATGATAGAGGTGTTTTAAGAAGGTCTTAGCAGACAAAAGATGGCATTTCCCTGAGGAGCTGGCTTCAGCTGCCGTTAAGACAGCCAAGAATTAAAAGTTCACTTTGATAATGGAGTCCGACAATAAGATTACATAATTAGAAAGTGCAATGCTTTGAGGGCCTGCACCTTATGCCTAGAAGTAGCATTTAAGTTTGAATAGCATAACCTGACATTATGTAATGTGGCGGGGCCCCGCACTAAGACAGATGGTACAGCCTGCGAGGAAGACTTCAGCAAGACAAAGACGCGAGCGCAGGAAGTAAGGCTATTGTCTCGGGGCTCTTCACGCTGTCCCTGAGAGGAGACAGTGGTAGTAGCCAGGCAACAGATGCATCCAGGGGGGGCGGGGCGGGGGGGTCTCCTTACGCTCCTCAGGAGAAGCATCATATTCCTTACTTTTTGGGAAGATCGTGAAAATCCAATGTTGCTTTCTAAATATTATTATTTACTTGACTTTTTTATTAATCAAATTTTCCCATAGTTTAGAGTGGTCAAGAACTTTGAAATCTTATGGTCAGTAATTTCAAGGGAATTGAAGGCAAATAAAATCACCTTGACTTATAGATTGGCAAGATGTTTTACCTGATATTGACAAACTGAGGCAGAAATCAGTTCAGCTTCAGAATTCTCCAGGATTAAAACTCTATTTGAAATGAGGATGTATTTCTTAATATCTTAATAATAATAATAATAATAATAATAATAATAAAATTTGTATAGCGCTGATACCAGACAAGTCTGACTCACAGCAATATCTTGCTGTGAGTCAGGAGAACAGGAGGTTGATATCTGTAAATTGTTTTATTTTATTACAGATATCATGAGGAAAAAGTTGTCATTAATGAGTCAAAACAAAAGTTATGAAAATATCCTGATCCCAAAATAACCAGATTTATTGAAGAAAATATCATTTACATGAAAGATGGAATTATTTCATGCAGTGGATTTCTGATGTGAGCGGGAAGTGGCAGGTTCCTGATATATTCATATATTTGTCATATCCTTCCATTCTAAATATAATTGGAATGGAATGAAGCTCACTATAAATATACAGATATGCTAATTAACCATTTCCCGTTATAATTTGACCTATAATATATAAACTAATTCACATAAGATGCACTCTTTATCATATTGAAAATATTTCATTTAAACAACCTTGGCAAATATATGTAAAATCTGCCTCAATGTCCCAGCATGCTATTGAGTTCTCGGTTGTTTCCAGTGTTTATATAGTGACAAGAAGCCACTGGAGGTGATACAAAGACAAAGCAACGTTTTATAGTTCACATCAACATGACTGAAGCTTACCAAGGACAGTAACTGACAAATATTTAACTCTCTTTATCAGCCAAACAGCGGCCATTCTTACTTTTACTACTTACACCTAGGTATTTTAAACAAATAGAAGTGTACTTTTCTATAACAGTTATAGCTAAATGATGAATAATACAAGAAGTAAAATGTGCAATCTCCACGATCAGCAGGTATAATGAATAAATGATTCATTCTCTTCTCTGCATCATGAATATATAATGATTCTGTACTGATATAAAACATAAAGTGATCTGGATTGTGACCAGAAAAGTTAAAGCTTGTAGATTAAATGAGATGCCAGAAGGCACATTCCCCACACAACAGTACCGCTGCTACCTCCAACATATATGAACACCATTTCTATCTTCCATTAAAAGTGTAATGCAACCATTCTAAAAGAATACATAATTTGTTTAAATAAGATCTGATAAGAATAAAATGAAGTATAAGATAATGAAGTAAATGAGTAATGATCATTATATTCATATTTTTTTCATTTAAAAGGCCATGATATGGTCTTAAATCATCCAAATTATTTTTCATAGTATAACATTTAAGCAGCCAAATGATTGGCAATCATCTGAATATTTTATTACAGATTTGCATATTTCAATCTACTTTATGCTTTCCAAACATTCCTGTTTATGTGTCGTGTATGAATTTGTTGCTTCCAACCTTTGTTTCCCAGTTTCTAGAAGACAGATACCCCGTCTATTAGAACCATATCCGTTTTTTATCAACATGTATTGAATAAATGCATTTCCTATAGTGGGTCTGATTCAGCAAATTATGGATTTAGTAGTTTAAACAAACTCCTCAGAAAAATCCCATCTGTACCCCTGTGTATGGATTAAACATGGAGAAACACATATTGGATGAACATGCATGTATATTTGATGTTTTGTGTGATTCTTGGTGTTAAATTCCTGAAATCAGAAATATTTTCCAGTTTGATAATCACAGCAGAAACTCTGCCTGTCAGAGAAGATTACTACGCTGACCCGGACATTTTGATGAAAGATGATTTCCTTAGCTCATTTCTGAATTATGACCAATCAATACAGAAATAATGAGAAATTGTAATCAGATATGAAGATGAATGACAAGTCAAAAATATGGAAAACCCTGGAAATGAATAAAAACTTCAAAGTTTTAAAAAGCATAAGGATATTAATGGTAGGGGATGTCTCATTGTCAGTAATAGGAAATAGATCTGAGGTGGAGAATATTCGACTTTTGGTTTGAATTGAGATGCTAATGTATTACTTCTGCACACGAATTCTTAGTTTTACAGTAAGAGTTAGCAGGTTATAATGGGAATAGGAAAATGGCCTGTTATTTCCGTGGGGATAACATTGCTCGGGGGGCCCTTGCTGATTGAGATAGAGACTCCTTCCGCAAGCTCAAGGAAACACCAAGACAATATCCGCCGGCAAAAGATGTCACATGTTAATAACAATCAACATGCATAAAACATGCATAAGAAGATCAGTGGTTAGGGAGAACGGTGATTGAGGTAGTTAAGAGACGAGAAAAACCGCAACCGCTAACCGCGCCTGCAGATGCGGGGCATTAAGACGTGGGAAATGATGAGGCTGCTGCTCAAGATGGGGAGGCTGAGAGGCTTGCGGAGGCTGAGAGATGTGTGCGGTGCCTTTAAGACAGACACCGAGCTCTATCAGCGTGCGGAGCCTGCAGGGTGCTTCCCCGCAGGGCCGCATCAGAGAAGCTATCTGAGCCTGGGTCATGCCATACACGGTAATGGAAAGGTCTTAACGACACCTTGATCTTAGATGGCAGTGTTTGCTGGTCATTGTCTCATGATGGTCGTGAGAGGTGTTGACGGGGCCCCTATCGCGGTCTTGATGCCCTCGTATGGCTCCTCACACCATTCATCACATGCCAATCAACACCCGTCAAATTCCCTCCTCGCGTTCCCACAGCGCTCTTAGCAGATGCCTTTAAGACAAACCACAGACGTCTGCCAGTTAAAGGGCCGGCCAGTCAACAGCAAGAAGAAGACGCTCCTCAGCCTCTACTGCGGCACGGCACGACCAGAACAACTCTGCTGCAGCCACTTAAGTGGTCACTGAAACACCACCAAGTCAATTATAGCAGACCTTAACATGACCATGTCTTAGGATCACTTGGCTAATACTTTCAAGTGTTGCCTTCCTATTGAATTAACTGTTTCCTGAAAGAAGCCCTTTGTGACTTGTGTTTGGCCAAATGTGATCGCGGAAGCTGGTTATCCAATAAGAGACCGACAATAGGAAGGTGACGGCCTTCTTTGTGGCTTATTTTACGCAGGATCAAGAAAGGTTACAATCCATTCAATAAGAAATTGACAAATGCCAGAAATGCACCATTCACAAAAAGGCCAAGTGATTCATTCATGATATCTGCCACAGACGGTCTTTGAAGGTCCTTTGAGGTCATCTCGGTCTCTTGTGTTGGGCAGTCAGTGGCTGCTTGAAAGCACAACAGATTTTATGCTCATATGAACTATTTTGTGTTCCAATATGAATGAACTTGCTTTTATTTTATCCCAAGAAGCTATTACAGATAGAATAGTTGATAAAGATTGCTTTATCCTCATTCTTCATTGAGTTATTATTTCAGTAATGGGATAAATCACCATTTTCTATTTATGTGTTCATTTTGCAGAAAACAAGCTTGTTAGAGGAAACACCTCTGATACTTTTCTGTTGAATTAAATTATATTATAATGAAATATTTGCTATTCATCATGAAGAGCATTATAACAAACAAAGCAAGGTAATTAAATAGCATAAAAAACATTGTATAAAACAATTAGTAAATTAAAATATCCCATGGAACACTTTGATAACAACAAGAAATGTTGCATCAGAAAAAATCTATTTAAGTTCCAGAGCAGTTAGATTTTCTTGTTTTTCCAATAAGAATTGAGTCGGTTGCCATGGAGGCCTTTGAAGGCTGGCATCAGAGGAGAGCATCTGTTGAGGAGGTCAGGGTGAGCATCTCAAGCATGCTGTTTGAGCTGCTCACAGGGGGATGCTCCATTTCTTTACATCTTGTCCCAGTGACATCATATCATGTCAAGGAAAATAGACTTGTTATTGTCTTCTGCCTGTCGGTCTCAGTGATACATTGGACTTTGATTCAATTTCTTTGCCCCGCAGCTGTGCCTGTGTGTAGCTTATATCTGATAAGTGATGGGCCGTAGTATTCAGGTCCATATCTTCTCCGATACGCTAATATCTCGGAGGAAGCCGGTAACAATGGCAGGATTACTCCCAACCCAGGGCATTTCAACGCCGTCCTGGTTCTTTAATAATGGACATTGAAACCTCTATTGAGACACCACTTGCAGATTTGCAAATTATTGTGTTTGGTCCACCACAGACCCAGCCTAAGAACCTAGCACAGGTCTTGATATGTGCTGTGTGTTTCCACAGAAGGATGAGAATGATCTCACACATCCATTTATCAACCACATCGCTGATTCATCTGCCAAGAAATTGATTGGCGAGTCTAATCTGAGACAGCACATGATGAGCGGGGAAGAAAGCTATGGTATAGGTGATACGTTCTCCGGTATGGGTGAGACGTGCTCCGGTATGGGTGATATGTGCTCCAGTATGGGCGATACATGCTCCGGTGTGGGTGACATGTGCTCCGGTATGGGTGATACGTGCTCCGGTATGGGTGATATGTGCTCCGGTATGGGCGATACATGCTCCGGTATGGGTGATACGTTCTCCGGTATGGGTGACATGTGCTCCGGTATGGGTGATACGTTCTCCGGTATGGGTGACATGTGCTCCGGTATGGGTGACATGTGCTCCGGTATGGGCAATACATGCTCTCCGGTATGGGTGATACGTGCTCCGGTATGGGTGACACGTGCTCTGGTATGGGTGATACATGCTCCGGTATGGGTGACATGTGCTCCGGTATGGGTGATACGTGCTCTGGTATGGGTGATACATGCTCTGGTATGGGTGATACATGCTCCGGTATGGGTGATACATGCTCTGGTATGGGTGATACATGCTCCGGTATGGGTGATACGTTCTCCGGTATGGGTGACGTGCTCTGGTATGGGCGACATGTGCTCCGGTATGGGTGACACGTGCTCCGGTATGGGTGAGATGTGCTCCGGTATGGGTGACATGTGCTCCGGTATGGATAATACATGCTCCGGTATGGGTGAGATGTGCTCTGGTATGGGTGATACGTACTCCGGTATGGGTGATACGTTCTCCGGTATGGGTGATACGTGCTCCGGTATGGGTGACATGTGCTCCGGTATGGGTGACACGTGCTCCGATATGGGTGACACGTGCTCCGGTATGGGTGACATGTGCTCCGGTATGGGTGATACATGCTCCGGTATGGGTGATACGTTCACCGGTATGCGTGAGATGTGCTCTGGTATGGGTCACATGCTCCGGTATGCGTGAGATGTGCTCCGGTATGGGTGAGACGTGCTCCGGTATGGGTGACACGTGCTCCGGTATGGGTGATACATGCTCCGGTATGGGTGAGATGTGCTCCGGTATGGGTGAGATGTGCTCCGGTATGCGTGAGATGTGCTCCGGGATGGGTGAGACGTGCTCCGGTATGGGTCACATGTGCTCCGGTATGGGTCACATGTGCTCCGGTATGGGTCACATGTGCTCCGGTATGGGTGAGATGTGCTCCGGTATGGGTCACATGTGCTCCGGTATGGGTGACATGTGCTCCGGTATGGGTCACATGCTCCGGCCTCCTGGCTGACATCAAGGGTGGATGTCTTGGAGGAAAGATTGAGCCAAATGCACCACAACTCAACAACACTGTGCCACGACTCATCCGAATGCACCTCAAATTATCCAACCCTGATTCACTAAAACTCATCCAAACCAAATGCATCAAAACTCATCCAAACCAAATGCACCAAAACTCATCCAAACCAAATGCACCAAAACTCATCCAAACCAAATGCACCAAAACTCATCCAAACCAAATGCACCAAAACTCACACAACCAAAACTCATCCAAACTGAGTGCAATTCAACTCTTCCAAACTGAATGGACCAAAACTCACCTAAACCAAATTCACCTCCAAAAGGGAATTTTTTGTAAACAATGATATTGAGTTGCTCCTTTTGACCACTTTTATTGTCTGAAAAGATCATCTTGTTCTTTCTTTAAACAACCTAGTCTTGTCTCTTTTCTTGTCTGAATTGAATTTTTATTCAACCTACATTTACTAGTAGTCAGATACTTCTCATATTATAATATCTGATATGATGTGAATGTTATTTGCGATTTGGTTTGGCCTCATTGTGAGCCCCTGATTATCGGGTTTAGTGAACACCTCATATTATAATAACTGATATGATGTGAATGTTATTTGCTATTTGGTTTGGCCTTACTGTGAGCACCTGATTATCGGGTTTAGTGAACACCTCATATTATAATATCTGATATGATGTGAATGTTATTTGCTATTTGGTTTGGCCTTACTGTGAGCACCTGATTATCGGGTTTAGTGAACACCTCATATTATAATAACTGATATGATGTGAATGTTATTTGCTATTTGGTTTGGCCTTACTGTGAGCACCTGATTATCGGGTTTAGTGCACACCTCATATTATAATAACTGATATGATGTGAATGTTATTTGCTATTTGGTTTGGCCTTACTGTGAGCACCTGATTATCGGGTTTAGTGAACACCTCATATTATAATAACTGATATGATGTGAATGTTATTTGCTATTTGGTTTGGCCTTACTGTGAGCACCTGATTATCGGGTTTAGTGCACACCTCATATTATAATAACTGATATGATGTGAATGTTATTTGCTATTTGGTTTGGCCTTACTGTGAGCACCTGATTATCGGGTTTAGTGAACACCTCATATTATAATATCTGATATGATGTGAATGTTATTTGCTATTTGGTTTGGCCTTACTGTGAGCACCTGATTATCGGGTTTAGTGCACACCTCATATTATAATAACTGATATGATGTGAATGTTATTTGCTATTTGGTTTGGCCTTACTGTGAGCACCTGATTATCGGGTTTAGTGCACACCTCATATTATAATAACTGATATGATGTGAATGTTATTTGCTATTTGGTTTGGCCTTACTGTGAGCACCTGATTATCGGGTTTAGTGAACACCTCATATTATAATATCTGATATGATGTGAATGTTATTTGCTATTTGGTTTGGCCTTACTGTGAGCACCTGATTATCGGGTTTAGTGAACACCTCATATTATAATAACTGATATGATGTGAATGTTATTTGCTATTTGGTTTGGCCTTACTGTGAGCACCTGATTATCGGGTTTAGTGCACACCTCATATTATAATAACTGATATGATGTGAATGTTATTTGCTATTTGGTTTGGCCTTACTGTGAGCACCTGATTATCGGGTTTAGTGAACACCTCATATTATAATAACTGATATGATGTGAATGTTATTTGCTATTTGGTTTGGCCTTACTGTGAGCACCTGATTATCGGGTTTAGTGCACACCTCATATTATAATAACTGATATGATGTGAATGTTATTTGCTATTTGGTTTGGCCTTACTGTGAGCACCTGATTATCGGGTTTAGTGCACACCTCATATTATAATAACTGATATGATGTGAATGTTATTTGCTATTTGGTTTGGCCTTACTGTGAGCACCTGATTATCGGGTTTAGTGCACACCTCATATTATAATAACTGATATGATGTGAATGTTATTTGCTATTTGGTTTGGCCTCATTGTGAGCCCCTGATTATCGGGTTTAGTGCACACCTCATATTATAATATCTGATATGATGTGAATGTTATTTGCTATTTGGTTTGGCCTTACTGTGAGCACCTGATTATCGGGTTTAGTGCACACCTCATATTATAATAACTGATATGATGTGAATGTTATTTGCTATTTGGTTTGGCCTTACTGTGAGCACCTGATTATCGGGTTTAGTGCACACCTCATATTATAATAACTGATATGATGTGAATGTTATTTGCTATTTGGTTTGGCCTTACTGTGAGCACCTGATTATCGGGTTTAGTGAACACCTCATATTATAATAACTGATATGATGTGAATGTTATTTGCTATTTGGTTTGGCCTTACTGTGAGCACCTGATTATCGGGTTTAGTGCACACCTCATATTATAATAACTGATATGATGTGAATGTTATTTGCTATTTGGTTTGGCCTTACTGTGAGCACCTGATTATCGGGTTTAGTGAACACCTCATATTATAATATCTGATATGATGTGAATGTTATTTGCTATTTGGTTTGGCCTTACTGTGAGCACCTGATTATCGGGTTTAGTGCACACCTCATATTATAATAACTGATATGATGTGAATGTTATTTGCTATTTGGTTTGGCCTTACTGTGAGCACCTGATTATCGGGTTTAGTGCACACCTCATATTATAATAACTGATATGATGTGAATGTTATTTGCTATTTGGTTTGGCCTTACTGTGAGCACCTGATTATCGGGTTTAGTGAACACCTCATATTATAATATCTGATATGATGTGAATGTTATTTGCTATTTGGTTTGGCCTTACTGTGAGCACCTGATTATCGGGTTTAGTGCACACCTCGGAGAGAAATAATATCTGCTTTCCAGTGGTCCTCTCCGGAACTCATCAGGCGACGTTCCACCAATCTCCTTGTGAACTCCAACAGTCTTTTGTTACGCGTCTCTTTGTGCATTTAAATAGGCTGATTATGAAAGGAAAACAGGCGCGTGTTGATGTAGGCCTCCTCCTTACTCCCTGAAGGAATTGGTAAAGTTTATGATATATTGAGTGCTGTTTACCTTGTCTCGCTACCAGACGTCTTTATTCTATTTGATAGCCAAGATGCAGGGAACATGACAACCTCTTTCATATCGCAGAGAGCACCCTGTCTTAGAAGCGGCGGAGGTGCTGTAAAGGGCGGCCAGCATGCAAAGTTACGCCGCAGGGACTCACCTGTCACTGATCCAGCAATGCATCTTGGGAAATTGACGCCCTCAAAGAAAGGATGAAATACAGAGTTATTGTGTTGTGTGATAAGCAGAAAGGATATTTAGTTTGTGATGTGTTCAGGAGGGTTGATGGTTAACCCCTTAAACACAAAATGTTTTTGTTATGGGAAACCTAAGGAAATATGAAAACTCCAAGGAACAATGAAGTTCATGATGTGTTATTTCCATAAGACAATTTTGCCACATTTTCATTTAGTCATACAGGCAAATTCATCCAAAGTAATGACTCCATTAGATATTCTATATGTATGTGTATGTATGTATGTATATATATATATATATATATATATATATATATATATATATATATATATATATATATATATATATATATATATATATATATATATATATATATATATATATATATATATATATATATATATATATATATATATATATATGTGGATAACACCAAATGTTGAGGACATGTTTATATATATATATTTTTAAAAAAATGAGTGGAAATGTCTATATTTAAGCCATATGATATCTTATAGCTTACTAATTATGACTGTGCCTATTGTGTGACTCTGGACAAGCCAGTGAGGTGTACCGGTTGACTTGGATATTGATGGATGTGGGAGTGATATGAAAGAAGGCGCTGTGTGCACCGAGGCAGAGTATCTGAGACATGACTGTTGTCACACCAATACCACAACCCTGCCTGCCCAGGGATAAAGACCTTGCCCATTTGAGCTGATCTTAATGTACAAACAGCTGTCGACTAATGCCAAAACACATGTAATCAGCCCAAGGCAATCCTCCAAAGAGGCAACTTGGCTAAAAGCACTGGAAGTAGCAACTGTGCACACTGACTTATAGATCAGAGAAACTTGTAGAATTGTAGAAAGGCGGCCCAAGAAGAGGGTGTCTCATGTGCAGATATTGCTGAAGTTTAAACTCAGATATGTTCTTTGTGATATTATTAATACTAATTACCGGTAGTAATAGGACACCTATCGCATACATTTATTAAGGCCTCATTGTTGAACATATTAAATGAACTATTTCTTTCAGTTTTTATGACTTGTGTGGCAAATTTATTCAGAAAATCAACTAACAATGGAAGTTGAAGAATTGCAGGTCATATTTTGGCAATGTTGCGGTCTCAGTGCTGATTGCAGAGAGTGCCAACTGTTCCATTACTGAGACTTCTTAAAGAAGATTCAATATCACATAAAGTCTGAGATCTAAGTCTCCAAATGACACAGTGACTGAGTCATTACTTAATGACTTCCTGTTTAAGGATGGATGATTAACCTAGACTGTTACCCTATCCTGTCCACACCCAACGTTAACGGACCCAGTTGGCACTTTTGTACAAAGTTTTGTACAACAAATTACTCCTAATGAAACGTGTCTTCTTTAGAATCGTTTCATCAAAGGTGTAGTACATTTGCCGAGACAAAGCTATAATTAAACTCAATTATCTCTGTTTGTCTATGTGTTTGGGCATGTTGGCAGACTTTCAATGTAACCATCTTAGAGAGTTCCGCCAAAAAAGGCATTTCTCGCTGATTTACAACGACCTTGCTGAGACCTTGTAAATGTCCTGTGTGCAGGGACCCAGACTAAATGCTTCAGTTGGCCGTACATCTGAAGACGTTAAGAACAGGAAGTGGACTTTGCATGACTCTCACACTCTTTCCAATCCGTTATCACACATCAGGGTCAGTGATTCACCTTGGCGCCATCTCACAAGACACTTAACGTCTCAGATCTGAGAGAGCAGAAAACTGCCAGGAGATGAGCGACATTTAGAGAAAATTGGACAAGAAACAAACATGCAAAATGGAAAACAATAAATCAGAAATCACTTTCTTTTGATTTCTCACTCTGTGTGATTTGGATCGTATTTCCATGTGTGGCAAATGTAATCTGCTTTCAAAAAGCTTTTCACAAATAGGAGATATAATCTTGTATAGAAATAGACAACCTCTTATTGATATGGGATCTGGCAGGGCATTCCAAGAAAGCCGAGATAGGAGTTGTCAAAGGAAAGCTGGTAGATTTGGCAGCATTGTCAGTACACAAAAGTGCACTGAGCAGTGAGGGGGGGTTTGACTGCCACGGATACAACATAGAAGTCAGCTCTTAAAACAGTTAATGTGATCTATGCAAACTACGTTATAAAAGTATGTACTTAATTAAACAATTGCTATTCATCTCTTGCTTTTAAGTTAAAACATTTGAACTCAAAACGAAAAGACAGATGCAAAATCTATAGGATTATATTATTTATGTAAACATTCAAAGTGTTAAAGGTCTAAGACGTGTGCATATTGATTGTCATTAGTGTTTTGGATCCATATCTTTTGACACTTTGATGCTGCATTGTGGGAAGACCAAAAGGTTAAGATAAAGAAAAGAATGGCGGATACGATATATGAGAGAATAAGCTGACAATGCGTTAGACTCAATATATCCCCAGGGACCTTGTGGACAGATCACAGCTTCCTACTCTCTGTCCTCTCCACCCAGATCAGTGACTGCCTTCCTGATCTCTGTCCTCTCCACCCAGATCAGTGACCGCCTTCCTAATCTCTGTCCTCTCCACCCAGATCAGTGACCGCCTTCCTAGTCTCTGTCCACTCCATTCAGATCAGTGACCGCCTTCCTGATCTCTGTCCTCTCCACCCAGATCAGTGACCGCCTTCCTAATCTCTGTCCTCTCCACCCAGATCAGTGACCGCCTTCCTACTCTCTGTCCTCTCCACCCAGATCAGTGACCGCCTTCCTAGTCTCTGTCCACTCCATTCAGATCAGTGACCGCCTTCCTGATCTCTGTCCTCTCCACCCAGATCAGTGACCGCCTTCCAAATCTCTGTCCTCTCCACCCAGATCAGTGACCGCCTTCCTAATCTCTGTCCTCTCCACCCAGATCAGTGACCGCCTTCCTAGTCTCTGTCCTCTCCACCCAGATCAGTGACCGCCTTCCTACTCTCTGTCCCCATCACCCAGATCAGTGACCGCCTTCCTACTCTCTGTCCCCATCACCCAGATCAGTGACCGCCTTCCTACTCTCTGTCCCCATCAGCCAGATCAGTGACCGCCTTCCTACTCTCTGTCCCCATCACCCAGATCAGTGACCGCCTTCCTAGTCTCTGTCCACTCCATTCAGATCAGTGACCGCCTTCCTGATCTCTGTCCTCTCCACCCAGATCAGTGACCGCCTTCCTAATCTCTGTCCTCTCCACCCAGATCAGTGACCGCCTTCCTACTCTCTGTCCTCTCCATTCAGATCAGTGACCGCCTTCCTAGTCTCTGTCCACTCCACCCAGATCAGTGACCGCCTTCCTAATCTCTGTCCACTCCATTCAGATCAGTGACTGCCTTCCTAGTCTCTGTCCTCTCCATTCAGATCAGTGACCGCCTTCCTTGTCTCTGTCCCCTCCACCCAGATCAGTGACCGCCTTCCTAATCTACATCCAGATCAGTGACCGCCTTCCTAATCTCTGTCCTCTCCACCCAGATCAGTGACCGCCTTCCTAATCTCTGTCCCCTCCACCCAGATCAGTGACCGCCTTCCTAATCTCTGTCCTCTCCACCCAGATCAGTGACCGCCTTCCTAATCTCTGTCCCCTCCACCCAGATCAGTGACTGCCTTCCTAATCTCTGTCCTCTCCATTCAGATCAGTGACCGCCTTCCTAATCTACATCCAGATCAGTGACCGCCTTCCTGATCTCTGTCCTCTCCACCCAGATCAGTGACCGCCTTCCTGATCTCTGTCCTCTCCATCCAGATCAGTGACCGCCTTCCTAATCTCTGTCCTCTCCATTCAGATCAGTGACCGCCTTCCTGATCTCTGTCCTCTCCATTCAGATCAGTGACCGCCTTCCTTGTCTCTGTCCCCTCCACCCAGATCAGTGACCGCCTTCCTAATCTACATCCAGATCAGTGACCGCCTTCCTAATCTCTGTCCCCTCCACCCAGATCAGTGACCGCCTTCCTAATCTCTGTCCCCTCCACCCAGATCAGTGACCGCCTTCCTAATCTCTGTCCTCTCCACCCAGATCAGTGACCGCCTTCCTGATCTCTGTCCTCTCCACCCAGATCAGTGACCGCCTTCCTAATCTCTGTCCTCTCCACCCAGATCAGTGACCGCCTTCCTGATCTCTGTCCTCTCCACCCAGATCAGTGACCGCCTTCCTGATCTCTGTCCTCTCCACCCAGATCAGTGACCGCCTTCCTGATCTCTGTCCTCTCCACCCAGATCAGTGACCGCCTTCCTAATCTCTGTCCTCTCCACCCAGATCAGTGACCGCCTTCCTAATCTCTGTCCTCTCCATTCAGATCAGTGACCGCCTTCCTAATCTACATCCAGATCAGTGACCGCCTTCCTGATCTCTGTCCTCTCCATCCAGATCAGTGACCGCCTTCCTAATCTCTGTCCCCTCCATCCAGATCAGTGACTGCCTTCCTAATCTCTGTCCTCTCCACCCAGATCAGTGACCGCCTTCCTAATCTCTGTCCTCTCCATTCAGATCAGTGACCGCCTTCCTAATCTCTGTCCCCTCCATCCAGATCAGTGACTGCCTTCCTAATCTCTGTCCTCTCCACCCAGATCAGTGACCGCCTTCCTAATCTCTGTCCTCTCCATTCAGATCAGTGACCGCCTTCCTAATCTACATCCAGATCAGTGACCGCCTTCCTAATCTCTGTCCTCTCCATTCAGATCAGTGACCGCCTTCCTAATCTACATCCAGATCAGTGACCGCCTTCCTGATCTCTGTCCTCTCCACCCAGATCAGTGACCGCCTTCCTAATCTCTGTCCCCTCCATCCAGATCAGTGACTGCCTTCCTAATCTCTGTCCTCTCCACCCAGATCAGTGACCGCCTTCCTAATCTCTGTCCCTTCCATCCAGATCAGTGACTGCCTTCCTAATCTCTGTCCTCTCCACCCAGATCAGTGACCGCCTTCCTAATCTCTGTCCTCTCCATTCAGATCAGTGACCGCCTTCCTAATCTACATCCAGATCAGTGACCGCCTTCCTAATCTCTGTCCTCTCCATTCAGATCAGTGATTGCCTTCCTAATCTCTGCCCTCTCCATTCAGATCAGTGACCGCCTTCCTAATCTCTGTCCTCTCTCCACCCAGATCAGTGACCGCCTTCCTAGTCTCTGACCTCTCCACCCAGATCAGTGACCGCCTTCCTAGTCTCTGACCTCTCCACCCAGATCAGTGACCGCCTTCCTAGTCTCTGTCCTCTCCACCCAGATCAGTGACCGCCTTCCTAATCTCTGTCCTCTCCACCCAGATCAGTGACCGCCTTCCTAGTCTCTGTCCTCTCCACCCAGATCAGTGACCGCCTTCCTGATCTCTGTCCTCTCCACCCAGATCAGTGACCGCCTTCCTGATCTCTGTCCTCTCCACCCAGATCAGTGACCGCCTTCCTAATCTCTGTCCTCTCCACCCAGATCAGTGACCGCCTTCCTAATCTCTGTCCTCTCCACCCAGATCAGTGACCGCCTTCCTAGTCTCTGTCCTCTCCACCCAGATCAGTGACCGCCTTCCTAATCTCTGTCCTCTCCACCCAGATCAGTGACCGCCTTCCTGATCTCTGTCCTCTCCACCCAGATCAGTGACTGCCTTCCTGATCTCTGTCCTCTCCACCCAGATCAGTGACTGCCTTCCTGATCTCTGGCCAGTCACATAGTCTAGGATCGCCGAACAATAGTTGTCATGGTATCCAGCCTATTATGACATCATACCTGGGCTCATTGTGACTTAATCTTTGATGTCACATTAATTTGTAAGGGTATGACAACTGTTTCATCCCTCAATATATACATATCAACAAATGTGTGACGTCATGACTTGATTACCAAAGTTTGAAGGGCTGGGCTGGAATGGACCAAGATTAGGGATGGGTCCGAGATTAGGGATGGGTCCGAGATTAGGGATGGGTCCGAGATTAGGGATGGGTCCGAGATTAGGGATGGGTCCGAGATTAGGGATGGGTCTTATATTTGGGTTGGAGAGGACACAGATTTTGGGATGGGATCAAAGATTAATGCCTGACAAATATACTCAAGGAAATGAAAGTATTTATTATAATGTCAAATATGACAACTGACTGATAAAAGTCCTCGGGGGCTGGGAAGAACTTTACAAAGAATGCAAAGTATATTATAGTATGAATATCTGTCAGTATTATAAAGACAGCAGACAATCAAAATATACGGAAATTCACAAGGAGAAATAAGAAGACATCTGTAAGCAGCTACTCTCCTTGGTATTAAATTTACCCCATGTCTTTTGTAGACTCGGTGTGACCTATAAAATGACTTCATGCTAAATGAAGGGACTCTTATTGGTCAATACAAGGAGACAAGATGACGTTATGATACTGTATGTGACAGTTGCCATGACAAATGTAAGATTTGACTTATAATTATTGAGAGGTCAATTTGAACACTGATATTAACCATAAGCACTAGGCCAGTAATCAGAGAGAGAAGGCCTTGTATTGGTGGGTATAAGTGAGCTGACCTTGGTCGGTATGAGGCGGTGTATGAAGCAATCAAAGGCACGTCTGTATGGGAATCACTTCATATCACATCTACCGCAAGAAAAACTCTCACACCTGATGAGTTCACTGAAGATATTGGATATTAATATTCTATGAACATGAAAAAGCTTCTTTTTTCTCGGGTATGTCTTGCACTGGCGATGTAAGATGAGGTTTTTGTCCTGATGAGCATTGAATGTAAGAACGGCCTGTACCTCAACGTTCCCTCGCTGACAGATGAGCTGTAGAAATGACAAGAAACCCATTCAAGATGAAACACGAATTCCAGTACTTACATGAAAGCCAGAGATAATGAAAATTCTAACTATATGCTCCACTTCGACAGGTTTCAATAGATTAAAGAAGCGCATTTGCTGAATAGAAATGTAAAGATGTGAAGTCCTTATATATCTATGGTCCTGATTTCCGTGTGGAGAGCTGTATGAAAGAGATAAAAGATCCAAGTGCCAGGGGGACATGCTGGTGTCATGCAAGAATTATCTCCAATCTTTCTTAGAAGTTAATGGTAACAAAACGATACATGCCTCAGAAAGAAGGTGTCGTGTAGAATAGACGGGCAGACGTGTGAGTCGATGAGACAGGTTATGAGATCGTGAAGACTGCGCTGTGTTCTCTGATGATGTTGTACAAATGACAGGCACATTGCTTTGAAATCTTGCTTGGCTTGTCACTTGCTAGTGTCACTTGTGGGTGAGGATGGTTCAAGCCATTTCTTGCTGCCAATGTTGTGTCATTCCTCACAAACGTCTTACGTATTCCAGTTTTTCTCATGAAATAATAAATCTTAAAGGCAAATTTCAAAAGATTTGTCATTTCTATGATGCTATTGGTAAATTTTGTTGAAATTTTAAAGATTATAATCACACGTTTGAAGAGGAATAAGAGAAAAGTATGACAAAGTTGAGAGATGCAAAACCAGTGGCAGCCATGTTGAATCTGTTGCATGTCAGTGGCAGTCGTCAGGGATCATGTTAAGAAGCTGGAAAGCCTCAAGATGCAAGCGGAGTGCCTTGAAGCCTGTGTTGGTTAAGTGATGTGATAGAAAACATAGCGCATTATACTTGTGACACTGTCAACTCAGTGTGCACACATTAACCAACCAATTACCCAAACATAAAGCCCCACTTGGCTCTTGATTTCTTTCTGTCGCCTCTGAACGATAAAGACTCGGAAATGTAACTTTAAGATCAGTGGTACGAAGTAGGGTATCTGTGCCAACTTTGTGACACATTTTGATGCGTTGTGTTTGGATGAATAAAATCTAAAATTCTTGCTATGTGTATAGGTGATGCATTGTTTTTTATTGACAATTTACAATGTGCCCATTCAGGTTTGTGTGAGTGCATGTTTTTCTGAGCTCATTGGGTCGGTGACATTGTCAGCTACCCAGTCCACTACGTACTCAATTCTCACTTCATATCTCCAATCATTTGCTGTCACCTCCTCAAAAATTTCATATTTAATTTTCTCGTAAACCTGTGCAGTTTTTTCATGTGTGTAGGTGAAATTTGAAAAAATCCATTTTTTCACACCAGACCAGCAAATACGATATTGCTTTCATTTGCAGGCAGCACCATCAAAGACACAAGAAATATCTCTGTTGTGTCTTGTAAGATGAGAAAATGAAAAACAGATTGATTTTCTACGACATCAAATGATACGATTGTTGACAGTAGGCAGGTACAAGAAGGGATGTGCTGATTGCTAGTGCAGCAATTTGAAGTTGTGTATCTTTGAACATAGAAGCTGATTTGCACACTATGATTACCTTACAATATTCTCCTAATCTCCAGGTTTAACCCTTTTCTTTCCAGGGGGAAGGGAGAATATATGTAGCTCCTTTTGGAAAAGCCAAGTTCCTGATGACCTCTTCATGAAAAAAACAACTTATGGCCAAGAAGAAGGAGGTAAATTTGTTTTAATCATGTGTTATTAAATTTTCTTTACACACAGATCCAACTGCTCCTTTCCGCGGAGGTACTCATGTCTACGAGTTCTGACGGCCATTAATTGCATTTCCAGTGCTCGCCTGTGTCAGCATCTTTCATGGTGAGACCAAGTGCATTTGTTGTTTAAAAGTGTAATTTTCTCAGTTGTTAATTGGCAGCTGTGCTTGACGGCTGGCGGTCTTTTCGCAGGCAGTAAAGTGGTCATCTTATGGGAGTGCCTTCATCCTCTGATGTTAGATGTTCTTTATCCGTTAGCCACTACACAAAGTCTTTATTACAAGTGAAAATCTCACCAGATCATGTCGAGTGAAGGATAAAATGAAAAGTGATCTTGAAAGGTTACAAAAAATTGACATGAAGTGCATGATAAAAGGCGTTGGTTCTGTGAAGATTGAGTTAGAGGAAGGGATTTGGGTTCTTAAGTCTCCGATTGGCAGGTTCAGGGAGTATGTTCTCAGATCGTGCAGTTCATTGTCAATTTTATTGCAGGGAACAATAAGGAATATTGATGGTCCTCTTCTTAGAAGGCAAAAGAAAACCGCATTCTCAGATCAATCTGGGCTGTAGGAGGTGTACTATGTGTGACAGTGGATGATGTCCCCCAGTAAACTTGGTGTAGTAGATGATGTCACCCAGTATACTTGGTGTAGTGGATGATGTCACCCAGTATACTTGGTGTAGTAGTGGATGATGTCCCCCAGTATACTTGGTGTAGAAGTGGATGATGTCACCCAGTATACTTGGTGTAGAAGTGGATGATGTCACCCAGTATACTTGGTGTAGTGGATGATGTCACCCAGTATACTTGGTGTAGTAGTGGATGATGTCACCCAGTATACTTGGTGTAGTAGTGGATGATGTCACCCAGTATACTTGGTGTAGTAGTGGATGATGTCACCCAGTATACTTGGTTTATTGGATGATGTCACTCAGTATACTTGGTGTAGTAGTGGATGATGTCACCCAGTATACTTGGTGTAGTGGATGATGTCCCCCAGTATACTTGGTGTAGTAGTGGATGATGTCACCCAGTATACTTGGTGTCGTGGTAGATGTTGTCCGCCATAATACAGGTGAAATACTTAACGTTTCCATATCAAGGTCCTTTTTCATGTAAAGTTGTAAGATTACCGTTCTGATGAGTCTATTGCTGTCAAAAAGAAATCACTAAAGACACAAATTAATGGATGTTACGGCAAGCGTCCATTTGATGACCTGACAGGTTAAAAGGGACATCTAGGGACATTTCTTAGATCTGAGTAGATTTTGTAACATAATTTCAGGATGTAACTTGACAAAGGAGACATGCTTTTTGCTATCAAGCAGATTTTTCATGGGGTGAGGCAATTTAGTCCATGATGATACGCAAGATGAGGGAAGTGCTCGGTGAGTGTGGTTTTAAGGTTATGATGACTATCTCATCTGCCGACAACTTGAAAGAGAAAGATGAGCAGACCAGGCCTTTGGTCATCAAAATGGCTGCTTTAAAGGACGCTGGTCGCAGATGGTGCAGGAATAAAAACGCTGCTTTGCACTCAGAGAAAAGAGAGATGGTTGAGCAGAGAAAGAATGAATTGATTCTGAGCATAATTACAGGAAATTAGCTTGTTTCAATGGGCTGTTTTAAGTAGTCCCAAAGATCCAAGACATGATTGAATTCTACAAAGACATTATGTTGGGGTAGAACCAGTACAGAACAGCAGGTCAAGAACCCATGCCAAAGATAAGGCGATTGAAACTCACAGGCTCGGACAGTCTTCAAGAGCTCTCGCTTTGAGTAGAACAGGTTGTTTTAGTGCAGAGCTCAATGTGGAGAAGAAAGCAAATTAAGACGTGATTATTACAGATTTAATTGTCTCAGCATGCCACTTACTTGATTGAATCATGCTCTGTCTCATCAGATCTGTTTGTCGCGTATTCTCTCACGTCCCTAAGTTTTAGTTTCTTTTCCCGCAGCCATTTAATCAGGCTGTTCAAGGCTAGGTTGAAAAACAATTGTGACAAAAAAGTTATCTTACTCCGATCTTTTCATATGAATGAGTGTAAACATGAAGCCTTTATTTTCTGAATTGTTTCTAAAGGAATTATCTCAGCGTGAGCTCTTATGATTATCTGATAAAAGTCTACAATTATCAATGATAGACTCGTGTCAATGTGCATGTGAGCAGCAAACAAGAAAAGCATTTTTTAGTAACTGTGTCAGTCATTGTTGTAGGGGGCATTTCCATGATGTTCTAAGAGGCCCTATGTTGGTCACACTCATCGTTTGACCTTGGGCATTGTCTGCTGTGCTGTGTGCTACTTTATGGTCTTGATATTCATCATCATATTTGTTTTATTATCACCCTCCAGACAGATGGCCGAGGTGGGTTTTCCAATAATCAGAACTGAAAAAAATATGATTCAGAATTGTGTGGAATGAGGTCATAGTGAGTCTTATGTGGTCTCTTTGTGCAGA
This sequence comes from Amphiduros pacificus, assembly GCA_949316495.1. Taxonomy (NCBI): domain Eukaryota; kingdom Metazoa; phylum Annelida; class Polychaeta; order Phyllodocida; family Hesionidae; genus Amphiduros; species Amphiduros pacificus. The sequence continues at coordinate 51,199,029 of OX439005.1, forward strand.
GTGTCACAGAATATGGAGTAGAGTTTGATAATTTGGCTTGACTCTTGGCTATATTACAGCTATTACCGTCCATGATTTCCATGTCATCTGTCAGCTTGGGTATTGTCCTCATGGGTATATGCCTCGGTCTTTATTCTCCACTAATGACCTGCTATGCTCAGATGGCATCTCTTCAAGGTCATATTCATGTCATCATGTCATATTTAATTCCCAGGTTTTATTGGCCTTAAATAGTGTCACGCTGTAATTAAATGTGGGATGAGAAATGTATGTATTGTGAAAATCTTACTTCGCAAAGATTTGTTGGCGTATTTTGCAAAGGGAATAAAGGAAAAATATAGATTCTTTAATGGTCGGTTAAACACATTTGGTTGCCATTCATTGATGCGATTTCTGTATTGATTTTGTTTGAAGTTGGCAGCATAGTACTACAGCCTGTATTTCATGTTGCAGCATGTAGTTTGATGTCACTGTCATCATTACGATTCATCCCTCCCCCTATCATCACTCATCCCGCGCTCATCTCTGACAACCATCTTGACCTTTAATATCCGCCACCACAACACGTCTATTTCTCGTCCATTTCACAAAGCATCTTGTATCATCTGTCATCATCTTGTCGTTATTATCACCGGAATTGTCAGATTTCTCAGCCGCCCATCATAGTAATTGTCATCTTGCCTTCATCTTATCGCTTGCACCATCAGAGGGCGCTACAGAACCAGCAGGCCCTGGTTTGTGAGGTCTTCTCACCACGGTGGAGCGGACCTTTCTCTATGTCACAAATTAATGTCACTTATCTCTTATTTAGATTTTACCTTAATGCTGTCAATAGTTTTGTGCTTATAATATGCAGATCTAACCATAAGAATCTTCAGTAGAAATTTTCTAAATGTTCATTATTCTAACTTTTGCTTGTTGCTTGTCCTGTGGAGAAGCTGTATATCAAACATAAGGTCCTTTGTTTATCACTTGCCATGCGTAGCAGCTGTATATTCTATAAAAGGTCTTTAATTCCCTCATTGTGCTGCATGGATAATCTACTCAAGGTCATTTATTGAGTTTTATCTCAGATGGTAACAGTACAATACTTTTTTTCACCGCTTAAGAGGTCCTATCTTCAATGTTAACCAGACAGCAGTGTCCATGTCTAAGAAGTGACTAATTCAATAAGTGATTGCATTATGTCATGAATTTTAAAAAATACAATTGCTTTAGTTGTGTAACTTTTCAAGATTTTGATTTTCACACAATTGCAATTTTGACATTTAATGCTTCATTTCAGATTTCCATGACACGATGTGTCTTTTTTATAGAGGATAGTAACGTGTCTCACATGATGCGGCCCATTGTTTCCCAGTCACATGACTGAGACCCCATACCCTCCCAGCTCCTTGCCCCATTTACCCAACACCCCCAATTATCACTCCCCCTTTGTCCTATCTCAGCGGGAAGCTTCCCTCACATTCCCCGATTTCCATGCTTATCATCACTTAATCTGAGGCTAAGGAGTTTTTCAATCGGTCTTGCATGACTGGCGTTTTCTTGGCTGACATGCAGGCTAATCGGTTGAATGGCTCGGCTTGAGGACAAAGCCCTCATGACATGCTATGAGGCCAACATGCTCTAAATGGGTGTTTAGTGCTGTTTATGCACATTTCCGCCATTCACATTCCCTTTTCAAGGCGATCTATCTTGTAGATTTGAATCAGCGATAAAGTCTGCCTGCAAGTCACCTGAGCGAGTACTGGATGGAAACATGGCATGCTTAAACGCGACTAGCGTGTCTGCCAGCCCGGCCTCACGTGCCCAAACCTACAACTTTATCTTTCTCGGACACAACCAGTCCAGAGACTAAAACACACAGCCTTTTAACCTTTCAATGCTACAAGGTATCGTCAGTCTTTTTAATGCACTCTTTGAAAGCTTTTTCCTGACTTGTCCCACTTGCCAACTCTAAAGATGCAAACTGAAAATGGATTAGCTGATCTTAAGACGGGCACATTGTTTGAGTGGGCTTGCAAGTCTTTGTTGTTTATGAATACACATATTGAAGTCAGCAAAGCTGGATTATTGGATCTGGTGCTGAGATATAAGATTTAATCTTCTTGTTTCCCCGCCGGATAACACTTTGGCTGCCATAGCGTTATTTATAACAGAGTCAATACGGAAAATGTTGGCATAAAATGAATCTCGGTCCTCATTTCCTGAATACAATACTATCATTATACTCACATGACAATAGAATTCTTTCCAAGAATAGATATATAACAGATAGATGTTTTGAGAGTATTTGGGTATTTAACCCGGATGAAGCTCCGGTCGTATCTGTGGTGTGGATGGAGATGTGTGTTATCTTCTACAAGACTTACAACGAGCAATAAACTGATGTTATCTGCACTTATTTGACTGGAACACCTTAATAAGCCTCTCCGCATCCAGCACAGGGATGACACTTGCACACATTAAGATACTGTCACCGGAAATTACACTCCAACTCTAAACACTCACTTTTGAATTAATACATTTATTTACTGAGTATCTGTTTTTGAGTGCTCTTTCATTCTATGACAGCAGTAAATAATATATTGAATATTCAGATGAGGATATTTTTCAAATCTTCATCTAAATCATTGATATAATAGTTAAATTCATAACTATTATATATTGAGAAAATCAAATAAATTTGATTTACATTTCCATCATTCCTAAAGATGATATGGCCAGGTTTAGCATGAGATGATATGGCCAGGTATAGCATGAGATGATATGGCCAGGTTTAACATGAGATGATATGGCCAGGTTTAGCATGAGATGATATGGCCAGGTTTAGTATGAGATGATATGGCCAGGTTTAGCATGAGATGATATGGCCAGGTTTAGCATGAGATGATATGGCCAGGTTTAGTATGAGATGATATGGCCAGGTTTAGCATGAGATGATATGGCCAGGTTTAGCATGAGATGATATGGCCAGGTTTAGCATGAGATGATATGGCCAGGTTTAGTATGAGATGATATGGCCAGGTTTAGCATGAGATGATATGGCCAGGTTTAGTATGAGATGATATGGCCAGGTTTAGCATGAGATGATATGGCCAGGTTTAGCATGAGATGATATGGCCAGGTTTAGCATGAGATGATATGGCCAGGTTTAGCATGAGATGATATGGCCAGGTTTAGCATGAGATGATATGGCCAGGTTTAGCATGAGATGATATGGCCAGGTTTAGCATGAGATGATATGGCCAGGTTTAGCATGAGATGATATGGCCAGGTTTAGCATGAGATGATATGGCCAGGTTTAGCATGAGATGATATGGCCAGGTTTAGTATGAGATGATATGGCCAGGTTTAGCATGAGATGATATGGCCAGGTTTAGCATGAGATGATATGGCCAGGTTTAGCATGAGATGATATGGCCAGGTTTAGCATGAGATGATATGGCCAGGTTTAGCATGAGATGATATGGCCAGGTTTAGCATGAGATGATATGGCCAGGTTTAGCCTCCCACTAATCGTCACCTATGGTCCCTTCGTGTCATAAAAACATTAATCCTCCCTCATATAATAATATGTCGCACAGGTAATAATCCATTTATGTCATCCATCCTGACTTCAGAACTTCAGCTTATCCTTTTGAATTTAACAATGTGTTTGTAATTACTATGAAAATGATAATAATTTGCATTCATGGTTTCTTTATTTTTTGGTTTTTGATGAAGTACATCACCCGAGGGGTGTGGTTCCTTAGTGCATCTATCAGAAGCTACATGGTCATTGATGTTATATCTCTAGAAGTGCTCTGTTTGACAGTGCAGTATAACTCTACCTCTAAGTATCATATATTATAATTAGTAGAGGGTTATACTATCATATATAGCATTGTTCATGATCCTGGAAACTTGACCTTTATGAATTATGATTGCTCTACATTAAATGACCTAATTCAGGAACAGATAAATTCTTGGTGGGATTTCTATAAGTCACTTTTTGTCAGTAGAATATTACGGCTGGGATGAGGTATCACACATGAATGTTGTGTGAGTGTGTATTGTGTTGTTGACAGAGGGAAGGTATCACAGGTAGCGGTTACCTACACGAGACACGCATCTAGAGAATGCTGCAGTCGTAGCGGAGGCTCTGTACTACAGCTCCATATCAACGTCCCACAATGCACTCCTACTCTCATATCTTTGTACATCCTGCCCAGCATACGATGTCCTTTTAGTTTTATGAAGCTGTGATACTTTCATCTCTAGCCGACCTCGTTACTTTTCCCACGATCCTCTGCTGTCACAAGTGACAAGGGTTCAGATATTTCGGCCATGCAAGGTCATTGGAAGGTCATGTTCAGGTTGTACTGACTGAGGAGACCTTTTTGGGAACACAGGAAGTCAGTCTATTCCAGAAACAAGAAAAATGGCAGAGAGCAACTTTGAGCAAGACCACACTTACATGGGCAAGGCTGTTAGGATGTTGACATTTTGACTGTGTCCTGACCGGCATAACTTTACCTCAAATAGAGTAAATGTATAAGTATTGTCTCCCTGATCACCATTCACACACGACTTTCGGTAGAATTATGGTATTGGTACAATTTTGTAGTATTAGTAAGAAGATTAAAAAATAGTAAAATGCACTGCAAGGTTAAAAAAAGAGTAAAATGCATGAACTGCATAACACACATATATATTATTTCCTTTATATATTCAAACAAATTATTATTATTTCTGTTGGCCAGGTAATAGAACAAGTCAGAAGGTTGCAAATTTGTTAAATAAGCTACCCCCATTCATTTTATGTCAGGTCGCTCAATGTATGTCAGGTCATTCAATGTATGTCAGGTCATTCAATGTATGTCAGGTCACTAATGTCAGGTCAAGTTTCCAAATGAGTTTGCCATTATTATATGTTCATTGGCAAGAGGATATTATTAATAAAGCATAAGCAGTAACTGGGATACCAGGTGGTTGACTCACACTAAAGCTGCCTTTGTTCTACCAGATTCTATAATATAATGAAACTATGAACCACAATTTACAGCTAGAATTATAATCTAGATAAAACATGTATAAGATATAAATAGATAGATTTCTGGGATAAAATTAGATTGATTTTGTCAATTCATCAATGCCAATGTGTAACCATTTCCTTACATCTCTTGATCTATCCAACAGAATAATGAGTGTTTAGTGAGTGTTGCTATCATGAGTGTATAGTGAGTGTTGCTATCATGAGTGTATAGTGAGTGTTGCTATCATGAGTGTATAGTGAGTGTTGCTATCATGAGTGTATAGTGAGTGTTGCTATCATGAGTGTATATCGAGTGTTGCTATCATGAATGTATAGTGAGTGTTGCTATCATGAGTGTATAGCGAGTGTTGCTATCATGAGTGTTTAGTGAGTGCTGCTATCATGAGTGTTTAGTGAGTGTTGCTATCATGAGTGTATAGTGAGTGTTGCTATCATGAATGTATAGTGAGTGTTGCTATCATGAATGTATAGTGAGTGTTGCTATCATGAATGTATAGTGAGTGTTGCTATCATGAGTGGAAAGTAAGTCTCTCGGCTGTCTCCATGGAGTTTAATTAAATTAATGATGTATCCCTTCTCTACGATGCTCATTACTATGAAATATAATGTCATCCTTCTGTTTACATCCTGGTGACACATTAAATATTACTTTGTCTTATAATTATTCTCATTCAGAACAATAATTATGAAATGTGGTTAGAATTTGTGATATCTTCCAGAGGTTTATGCATATATGTATGTGTATATATACTTTCACTGCTATATTTGAATACTTTAACATTTATGGTGTAGTTTTGAGCAGCGAGGTATTCCTAGTCTTCCATTTCACCCAGCCAGAAGTCTGCATCATATTTTGAAGAGTTGAAAAGATAGAAGACTTAATAATTTATATGACTCTAAGCATAGATCGGACCCCCTTGCCCCAAAATAGGGAGAACTCTATGTGTCTCATTTTTATGTTAATGCTACTACATTTTTTGTTTCTGTTTCAAATAAGATATCTGCAAACTTGATGTTTTGATTAGCAGACTTTTCTTCTCTTACCAATAAAAATTGTATTGATCAACTAATTACAAGAACTATTCTGTTTGCATTAAAATGATAAATCAAATTGACACTTAATTTAAGCTCTACATCATATACAACTGTAAATATCTTTGTTTGCTATTTTTTAAAATCAAATAGAACATCCCTAATGGTGATGGGACGTCCCTGGGAGTGGCTGGACACCCCTGGGAGTGGCTGGGCACTGCTGGAAGTGGCTGGACATCCCTGGGAGTGGCTGGACACCCCTGGAAGTGTTGGACACCTTTGGAAGTGTTGGACACCCCTGGGAGTGGTTAGACACCCCTGGAAGTGGCTGGACACCCCTGGCAGTGGCTGGACACCCCTGTGAGTGGCTGGACACCCCTGGCAGTGGTTGGACACCCCTGGGAGTGGCTGGACACCCCTGGCAGTGGTTGGACACCCCTGGCAGTGGCTGGACGCCCCTGGCAGTGGTTGGACACCCCTGGCAGTGGCTGGACACCCCTGGCAGTGGCTGGACACCCTTGGGAGTGACTGGACACCCCTGGCAGTGGCTGGACGCCCCTGGCAGTGGCTGGACGCCCCTGGCAGTGGTTGGACGCCCCTGGCAGTGGCTGGACACCCCTGGCAGTGGCTAGACACCCCTGGAAGTGGTTGGAAACCCCTGGCAGTGGCTGGACACCCCTGGCAGTGGCTGGACACCCCTGGCAGTGGCTGGACACCCCTGGCAGTGGCTAGACACCCCTGGCAGTGGCTAGACACCCCTGGCAGTGGTTGGACACCCCTGGCAGTGGCTGGACACCCCTGGCAGTGGCTAGACACCCCTGGCAGTGGTTGGACACCCCTGGCAGTGGCTGGACACCCCTGGCAGTGGCTAGACACCCCTGGCAGTGGTTGGACACCCCTGGCAGTGGCTGGCACCCTTGGGAGTGACTGGACACCCCTGGCAGTGGCTGGACGCCCCTGGCAGTGGCTGGACACCCTTGGGAGTGACTGGACACCCCTGGCAGTGGCTGGACACCCTTGGCAGTGGCTGGACACCCCTGGCAGTGGCTGGACACCCCTGGCAGTGGCCGGACACCCCTGTGAGTGGCTGGACACCTTTGGAAGTGTTGGACACCCCTGGCAGTGGCTAGACACCCCTGGCAGTGGCTAGACACCCCTGAGAGTGGTTGGACACCCCTGGCAGTGGTTGGACACCCCTGTGGCTGGGAGCTGGTCAGATTGCGTGATATTTATCATGTATGATGTCACTTTCGTGGCAGTGAGTCACCTTAAGCATGTTGTTGTGTTCCACAAAGGTCAGCCTTCTCCACGTCTTTGTCACGACCTGTACAAGACCTGGTGGCCGCCGACCTTAATCATCACAGTCTTTGGAGGAATGTTTGCGAGCAGGATGGCGTGACAGCATCACTGAAACGTTGCTGAGACATAAAGCTACGCCGACTTCATGATTCACTTAAGACACTCGTAACAAAAGAACTATGAAATAAACTGATGTATCCCAGCATTCAATGGGAGCGAGACCCCGTGAGAAACTGTCCCTTTTATATGAGGAAATATAGTCATTATCTCATTAATTATGCAGGATTAGTTGTCAATTTCATAAAGTGATTTAACAGCGGGTAATTATAGAGTCAACTTTATTGCTATTTTGTTTTGGGTTGATATTTAAGAAATAAAAGGTTTTATGGAAAGTAATGTAAGAGGAAAAATCTATTTTATTGAGTGCATTAAAGTTTGATCTGTCTCAGCAATGTATTGTGTCATAAACACTCTGTAAAGGTTATACATGGAAATCTGTCGTGCAGAAATGAAGCAAACAAAGACATGAACTTTACTGCTTGGAGAAAGCACCAAAGTGATTCCCTGACTGCCACCGCTAACATTTGACGCTGACATTTCTATACTTCTAGATGACGATTATCAACCTGAAATACCATAGCTAAAGCTGGTTTATTATATACAGGTTTATTATACACAGGTTTATTATACACAGGTTTATTATACACCGGTTTATTATACACTGGTTTATTATACACCAGTTTATTATACACCAGTTTATTATACACAGGTTTATTATACACAGGTTCATTATACACAGGTTTATTATGCACAGGTTTATTATACACAGGTTCATTATGTACTGGTTTATTATGTGCAGGTTCATTATGCACCAGTTTATCATGTGCTGGTTTATTATGTGCTGGTTCATTATGCACCGGTTCATTATGCACCGGTTTATTATGTGCTGGTTTATTATGCACCGGTTTATTATGTGCTGGTTTATTATGCACAGGTTTATTATATACAGGTTTATTATACACTGGTTTATAATACACCGGTTTAATATGCACCGGTTTACTATGTGCTGGTTTATTATACACTGGTTTATTATACACTGGTTTATTATACACTGGTTTATTATACACTGGTTTATAATACACTGGTTTAATATGCACCGGTTTATTATACACCGGTTTATTATGCAGCGGTTTATTATGTGCTGGTTTATTATGCACAGGTTTATTATACACCGGTTTATTATACACAGGTTTATTATACACCGGTTTATTATATACCGCCGTATTATATACAGGTTTATTATACACCGGTTTATTATATACTGCCGTATTATATACAGGTTTATTACACACCGGTATATTATGCACAGGTTTATCATTCGCTGGTTTATTATACACAGATTTATCAATTTTGATAAATTTCAATATACTAAGATTTAAAAAATGAAAGTTTAAATATTTGAATAGTAAATGATACAGTTCCATCAGTAAAGGTTTCCATATCTCAATGTAATATTGAATTTCCCAGCATATACTTATGATAACAGTTAGAAGAAGATTCATTTAAAAGAGTGAAAGTGAAATTGTGTGAATTTACAATATAAAGTGTCGTGTGGCAGCTGAGCTCTCCTCTGAGGGAGATTAATATTGATGGTGTTTTTATTTTTAGAATTTCTTTCCTGACAGAGTAAATGACAAATTTCAATAAATCACTCTTAAAACCCCATTTAGAAAAGATTATCAGTAATGGGCCCGAAGGAAAAATGAGGAAATATTTCTGTTGAAGAAGACATGATTTAGTGTGTTGTTCTGCCAACTGAATCACGGATGAATGTTTTGGCAAATCCATCATCCAATTGTCTTATTAATTAATTAACTAAATTGGCAAATGATGAGGGGAAAGAGGAAACAATGTGCAACAAGGTTTGAAAAAAATGAAAGATGATTTCTCAAATATAATCATGGTAGTAGTTTAATTAACTTTTTTTTTCTGAAAACCAATAAATTACATATCTTTAACTTATTATATTTTGTTATCATATAAATATCATAGAATTAGTTAATTACCCATGTAATTCTAATCAGAAGAGTGGAAAATATTCAGGATTTTCGGAACAACTAATTAAAAATGTCCGTCTGAAAAGGATTCTGCATTTTGAACAGAAACATTTTGGAGCACACTTGGCAGAGAGACACTTTCAGATATATGAGGAGTGAGGATGGGTGATATTGAGGGAGATGCCAACCCCGTCCCACCCCCCTTGCTTTGTTGTGTAAAGTGTCCACTCCAGCCAAGCTGTTCTACTCGTAACTATTCAGGACCGGGAGATTTTTGAGAAGGATCCAAGAAATGGTTCACCCCTCGGAAGCTCGTCACTTGTTGTCGGACACATGGGTCATCTGCTCCTCACGCCTAGCTTATTGTCCACAAATTAACTATATTGACCATTTGGGGGCTCACTATGGGAGCTTCAACCTTATTATAATTAACATAAATAATAAACATAATATTTCTTTTAAAATTTTCCTTTTATTGATGACCCCTTTAGACGTATTATTGATAAAAATATTGTGTTTGGAAAATTGTATTTGAATGATTTCTTGATTTATATTTCCCCCCGTAAGTGCCCCTCATATGTGATACCTGTACTTGGACATCAAAGCAACTTGTGTCACATGTTGAGTTAATCCCCCGGGTGCGGCAGCTGCTCCCGACCCACAAGTCTTAGTTCAAATCAGGTGCCAAGAATGTCCACTGTGCTGGCTTGATCACTGTCCAAATGCACAAAGATGGCATCAAAATCATTTAATAATTTTTAAAAAGTCTCGATGATTTTAATCATGATTCATTCAGCAAAGATTTTCTCATAGATTACAAGACATCAAATGCAGAGCACATATGTCCTGATGTAGCAAAGGTTTATTCCTGAAATTTAAAATTGAAACTTGAGGTGATAATCTGATGTTGGTTACATTGTCATATAAAGACAAGCACGCATTAAACATGCCCACAGCCAGAGTCGCTGGCGTTGACGGTGGTAGATGCGTTGACGGTGGTAGATGCGGTCAAAGGAGCGGAATTTTAATTGGGGTGAGTACAGGGGTGAGTCCAACAAGGGAGGGTGATGTCCCAGGATGCACCAGCAAGGTGGCGCAAGCAAAGATATGCCAATTAAGGCTGTGTATTTGTAAACAGGTAAGAATGCGAGGTAAACTTGGCTGCAACCCACCATGACAACCAGGTGTGGCCACGACCTAGTTCAAGGGCCTCAAATGGAGAGAATAATTGCATTCATTTTCACTGGATTTTGTTTGTATGATTCTCATTGTATTGAGTTAGAAATGACAAGTTGTGTATGACTGCGAGTTTAGATACCAGCATGGCCATTCAGTCAAGAGCAAGAGCGAATCAAGCAATGTGTGCACGACAAAGAGAATTGCCTCAAGTTTCTTGATATTCTGCTCGGTATTTTGATATTTTCTCCCTATTTTGTGGATATTTCTGCTCTTTCATCCTCCTTATTTTATTATCAATAATATGACTTCCTGAATCTGAAGATTATTCATGTAAAAGTAGTAATAAAGATTTGAATCATATTGAATCTTGTGTTTTATTGTGCCATTTAAAAAAAAGTAATTTTCTGGTTTAACCTTCAAAGCACATTTGAGACAGAAAAAAGAAAATGAAAGGACGTTACCACATTAGTTGTGAATAACTGTAGATGATGGTGGATATTTCTATCTAACAGTTAAAGTGAATTGCTCTGCTATTCTAAACATACATTTATACTCAATTTATACTCTGTCTGATTACCGTCAAAACAATCAAGTTAGACAGAAGGTTCCTACCACACATTCACCTCACGAAGGCCTCCATTTATATTCTCAAATATAATCTTGACTTTTTTCTTAAAGGCTTCATGATATCAACAGAACTTTGTCATTTTATTCTATTTTACTCCCTGTATAATTTCTACCCATTTCACCTGAGTATTATCTTGGATTGAAAAAAAGAAATGATTTTCAGTCACATCCCTCACTTCACATCAAGTCACAGTCACATCCCTCACTTCACAGCAAGTCACAGTCACATTCCTCACTTCACATCAAGTCACAGTCACATTCCTCACTTCACAACAAGTCACAGTCACATCCCTCACTTCACAGCAAGTCGCAGTCACAGGATTTCCACGAGACAGAATTGAATGGACTTAGAAGAATCAGATATTTTGTTGGGGAATTTTTATGATGTTATGTAGTATAAAATAAACAGGAAGACTCCCATCCAGCGACTCCTGAGTTCAAATATTACCACAAAAGACGATGCACTCAACTTACTGTGTTATCTTATCTTTTATTAGCACAAACTCGGGCTTTGTGACACTTTCTTGATCTTTGTAGACATAATATAACAAGACAACAGAATGTCTTCATGGTGCAGAGAATGATAACAAACGACAAGTAAGATAACATATGTGATGACAGACCCCCGTCAGCCTGGGAGATAACCGCCACATCTAAACAAAGAAAGTTAAAAATAATCTAAAAACATACAAGTTGTGCATGTAGATGCATGCAAATTACTGTATTTTAATTAAAAAATTAAAATCAACATATTTCTTAACACATCTTTTTAGCACCAGTAAATCATGGAGGTTAGATAAAGATTTATATCTTTGTTGCATGGTGATAGAAATTGGTTTTCTCTTGACTTAGTGATGAGTGTATGAGCCCATGTATATATTGTGTGGTGACCAGGATCTGGGGAACACACAATGGACACCAGCTATGTGATGTATTCCTGTACTTTGGTCATGCCTCTCACCTCAAGAATTTACCCCATGTTTATATGTATGAGCTAGAATAATATCTTACTCCACAGCACACTGTTCCCTCAGGATCAAAGGTTTATTTTTTATGATTGGTGAAATACAATTGAGTTGTTGCAAAGCTGTAATTTGTTTTGCTTAGCTATAATTCTCATAATTCAAAATGATATTAAACTTTGTAAATTATCTGTTTTCAGGGCTTAATATCAGTCTTGCTAAGTTGATATGAATGTTTTTGTACAACTGAGAACACATCTACTTGTTATAAGCACAAGATACAGTCAGATGTGATGAGTCAGTGCCGTGATAAAGTTTATCAGGAATTAAACAAAAAAAATTAGGGAGAAGTTTAGTTATGTGTCAGCAATCCAATGTGCCAAGGGAATGGTCTGGAATGTGGGAGGGAACTGCTTCATACTCAGAGAAGAAAGGGATGGTCCATGGTCCCACCTGGTTAGATGCACCCTGGCTGCTACTATTGCCCTCCTCCACAGGGTTAGATGCACCCTGGCTGCTACTATTACCCCCCTCCACGGGGTTAGATGCACCCTGGCTGCTACTATTTCCCTCCTCCACGGGGTTAGATGCACCCTGGCTGCTACTATTGCCCTCCTCCACTGGGTTAGATGCACCCTGGCTGCTACTATTGCCCTCCTCCACTGGGTTAGATGCACCCTGGCTGCTACTATTGCCCTCCTCCACTGGGTTAGATGCACCCTGGCTGCTTCTATTGCCCTCCTCCACTGGGTTAGATGCACCCTGGCTGCTTCTATTGCCCTCCTCCACGGGGTTAGATGCACCCTGGCTGCTTCTATTGCCCTCCTCCATGGGGTTAGATGCACCCTGGCTGCTTCTATTGCCCTCCTCCACGGGGTTAGATGCACCCTGGCTGCTTCTATTGCCCTCCTCCATGGGGTTAGATGCACCCTGGCTGTTACTATTACCCCCTCCACGGGGTTAGATGCACCCTGGCTGCTACTATTTCCCCCCTCCACAGGGTTAGATGCACCCTGGCTGCTTCTATTGCCCTCCTCCACGGGGTTAGATGCACCCTGGCTGCTACTATTGCCCTCCTCCACGGGGTTAGATGTACCCTGGCTGCTACTATTGCCCTCCTCCACGGGGTTAGATGTACCCTGGCTGCTACTATTTCCCCCCTCCACAGGGTTAGATGCACCCTGGCTGCTACTATTGCCCTCCTCCACGGGGTTAGATGCACCCTGGCTGCTACTATTACCCCCCTCCATGGGGTTAGATGCACCCTGGCTGCTACTATTTCCCCCCTCCACGACATTAGATGCACCCTAGCTGTCACAATTTCCCCCCTCCACAAGTATAATGTACTCTGGTTGGTACAATTGACTGATTTATTGACCTCAGAAGTCTATTATCCAAAGAAAAAAGAACTTTTTGCTATCTGTGACACTTTAGACAATGTCAGACTTTAGAGTCAATAGTAAAGTGGAATTTTAGCTGATGATAAATGCATCCGATGTTGACAAAGCATGGACGGAGAAAAACAAAGAAAGGGAACAATGCCGTCAAGTGAAACGTAAGACTAAGGAATTATTTGTTCATTTTATGTTTCCCAGGTATTGTCACACATTTCCTGTCATTTGTGACTTCTGGGACATCCCCAAGTCACATCAGGCAAATAAACTTGCTGTTGAGATGACAGATGCCTTTCTTGGCTTTTATCTGAGGCCTTTGTATAGCTTCCAAGCTGAGCAACTTCATGCCACAAACAGGTATCCCCATGAATCAGGTATCCCAATAAGTCAGGTATCTAAATCAGGCATCCCAATAAATCAGGTATCCCAATAAATCAGGTTCCCAATAAATCAGGTATCCCAATAAATCAGGTATCCCAATAAATCAGGTATCCCCATGAATCAGGTATCCCAATAAATCAGGTTTCCTAATAAATCAGGTATCCCAATAAATCAGGTATCCCAATAAATCAGGTATCCCAATAAATCAGGTATCCCAATAAATCAGGTATCCCAATAAATCAGGTATCCCAATAAATCAGGTATCCCAATAAATCAGGTATCCCAATAAATCAGGTTTCCCAATATCCAATAAATCAGGTATCCCAATAAATCAGGTATCCCAATAAATCAGGTATCCAATAAATCAGGTATCCCAATAAATCAGGTATCCCAATAAATCAGGTATCCCAATAAATCAGGTTCCCAATAAATCAGGTATCCCAATAAATCAGGTTCCCACTAAATCAGGTTCCCAATAAATCAGGTATCTCAATAAATCCGGTATCCCAATAAATCAGGTTCCCAATAAATTAGGTTCCCAATAAATCAGGTATCCCATTAAATCAGGTATCTCAATAAATCCGGTATCACAATAAATCTGGTATCCCAATAAGTCAGGTATCCCAATAAATCTGCCAGGGATACTGCAAAAAGCACTAGTAGTCTGTGAATGTTTGTACTCCATGTTTCTCTTTGTTTATATTTAAGAGCAATAATTGTTGGTTAACATTGAGATACATGACATACCTGTTAGTGTGAGGGGGCTGCTCGCTGTATATAATGGTGTTATAACAGCGTATATACATAACTTACAGATGTACAGAAGGCAATGACAATGATAGAATTCAGAAAACTCTCACTGAAGTCTGACAAAGGTCTATATACTGTCCAAACAATTACAATCCAATACAGGGGTGTCTCAAATATAATGTGGCCTCAAAAGTTATTTGTCCCGTCCATATATTAAGTAGAAGTCTTGCTTGGCATGTTTTATTATTTTGCAGACAAAGAATGAAATAAACCAGTCTAATGGCTGCTATCAATGAAATCACAATATCATTTTCCATCAAGAGATTCTGTGACATGAGCAAAAACTGTTGAGAACTCCCCATTGACCGAGTTATAAACATGATCTTCAGTAAATAGTTTCAAAATGAACAATTATTCATTTTTATTGCAGTATTCAACAATAGTGTACCTATAATAATATTAATAGCAGTGATATGATTATAAACATCAAAGAACAAGGGGGGGCATCTGATGCAGGACTGTGTCAACACCAACATCCGCGCCTATATCGATCCTGTGTAACGCGAGTCCACGCCAGAAACAGATCTCCTGTGAACAAATATTTCTAATTCACTTCTTTCTCGACTCTGGGCAGCTTAACACCTTAATGTTCAAACATGGTCGTATCTGAGACACCTTGGATCGTCCGCATGAGAACTGCCTGAGAACTGTTTGTGCATTCACTGTTGTCCGCAGCTGTTGCCAGTCTCCAGCAAGATCCAGCAAGATCCAGCAAGATCCAGCAAGCCATCCACTTCTCTCCATCATCTTCTTAAGGATCAGTCTGCCATATGGCGAGCTCACAAAAATCACTTCTAATTCTGAGAGGCCCTCATGCTATTTCTTATTAATGATGTCAACAGAACGGCTTGCTTGATTACACAGCGCCGACACAAAGTGCTATTGCCATTTCTTACCTCGCCATCTGTCATCTTATAAAGAGCGATGGGACAGCGGTTTCCATGTGCAAAGCAAGCCCCTGACAATGCAGGCCTAATCCGCCATTGTACTCCGCTTCCCATCCCTAACAACCTGATCACACCAGTTTTGTTCTGCAGATCAGCCAATTTTCATTCTTAAGACCTCATTATGGCAACTTTTGTGGCAAATCTACTTTGCATTTGTCTTTGGTGGGCCACAGCGGGGCTGGAGACAATGGAATGGTTTTGTTTTAAAACTAGCACCCCCCTCCCTCCCCCAAGACAATACCCCCTCTCCCCCCTCCCCCTCCCTCTCTCTCAGGCAACTACTCTACATCAAATATTGTGAGTCTTTGCATCGACGGCAGATCATCCATTCCCACTGGTGTCTGGTGTCTCCTCCACAACTTGCCTTTTGACAATCTCAGCACTTAAGGGGGACACACAAGATGTGGGAAATGAGCGTGCATATTGTGTCCTCACGTTCACCTTCTTGTCGATTTCTTGTCATCAATTATTCATAGAAATTGGCTAGACCTTCTGTACACCCCAACAACTCATAATAGATCCTTGCATATAAGATGTCTTTTGAATATGTTTCTGTTATAGGAAAAGATACTGCTGTTATTCAGCTAGAATCCTACTCAAATACACTTAGGTCACTGCGTGCAGCCTCCATGATTGCGGACACCCACTAACATTAAGTCTGGTGGAGAAAATTTGGGGTGAAAATTGGCTGGGTAATTTGCTACTAAATAGGTCAATCAATTTATAGTTACTCCTTCAGGCTGAGAGATCACGTGGCAAAATGTGACTCAACTGCAGTTGGAAAAGTAAATAGAAAATGTAAAGTGGATGAAGTTGATGTGTAAGTTCTGGGCATGTTAAACCTGCTGTACACGAGAGAAGTATACTGGGGCTGTACGAGAGAAGAACTGCTATATTAAGCTACGTTAGGAAGTTTAGAACGCCACCAAGCAAAAGTACATGCAAATATTGTGTATCATTTGCCAGTGCCGGTGACAATTGAGGTCAAGGTCATTATGGTGACATCAGGAGGACTGGTGTACAATGCATGATGGGAGTGACCTAGTTAGGCAGCAATGTATCCTCATCAGCTGTGGGGAGGTCCTCACCCTGAGTAGAATGCCTCCAAATGTCCTGGCAAACATCACCACAAGACTGGATTATCCTCAGTTAATCCTATAATCCAATGTAGTCTATATAAGGTAACGATGTCTTCAGTCCTATCATTTAGGGGAATCTGCCCAGAATGTCTTAATGAATATTGTATGTTTGAAACGACTATCCATAAAAAAATCTCAAATATTTTGTAAAAATCAGTAAATTGTATCAATATATCAATGTTTTAAGTTAGTTTAAAGGTTTTAAGGATTAAAAGTTTACACTAGCTTCACAATCCCATATGAGAAGTCATATACTTACATTAAATATGTATTTGTAGGAATTTGAGTTATATATAAGTGCTTTTGTAGTTGAAATCGTTTACATGCCTAACATTTATAAATTATTTAGATTTTATATAACTTTTTCAAGGCAATCTACAATTTAATCATCTCATAAACTATAAAATTCTTCTCTTTTTTTATTGTTTTATCATATAATTATAATCGGCCAGTTTTTATGCATTTTCCATCTTGTCCTGGGGTTTTACCACTTTCATTCCCTCCAGCAATAAAAAACATTAAACGAGTAATACCATTTTTATCCCATCTATAATTATGCACATAAAATTCTTAGATAAATTTGATGTCGCATAAAAAATTTCTGGTCACATTAAAGTTGAAGCATATCTAGCCAAAAAGTTACACTAAAAATAAAGTATCTTGTCCCCATTAGCCAAAGTGACTGTGAACAAAAATACAAGCATGATGAATTGGCATTTTTTTTTGGTATTTTTTAGATCACTGATATTCAAATAAGGAGTACAAATGTTTTAAACATGCTACAAAGATGAGATTTGGGGACGGCCAGGTCAATGCTGTTTGCCTTGCTCGACATGTTTGCAACGGAGATGTTTGCATATTACTGTTTAGAGATAGCAGCATCCGCTGAGAACACTGAAGGAAGGATCAATACATATAAAAGATAACTGGCAAGAAATAGCGCCTCCAAGGCTTAAGGCGTAATCTTTCTCATTTGGCATTCTCATTGGTATGCGGAGTGTGCACACTCCTCTGACCTTGTGGATTTCCTTGTCTTAGGGAAGCCTACAATAAAGACCTGGGACGTCCATCACCAATACTATAACCAACTTATATTATCTTGTGTAATGGTTGGTTTTGATCCGGCAAGTTATCTATTCTCTCTGTCGGTGGGACTAATGACAAGCCCAACTGTGGCTCGGCGGTTCTAATACCACACACGCAACAAAAAACCCTCCTAAGACCTCACGGTGCCTACTTTTGGGGGCCAAGACACAGACAGGGGGGACTAATGGGGGAACAAAAAGGGTGCATATTTGAGTGACAAGATGAGTGCGCGGCAAAAGCCTGGGCTTTGCTGTCTTGAGGGAGGGATGGGGCTATAATGTCTTGACTTGTCAGATTACGTTCACCTTTGCTCACAATCACATTACAGGTCCATGAATCACAGGCGGCCATGACACAAGAAATATGACACATGTCCTGCTTGGCATTCATGTATTCATAAGAACATCAGGCAGCGATTGGTATTGTATCTGTTCTGACACGCTGTGTCTCCCGGAGTGATATGCTTCTCAAATCCCGTCAGCTAATGTATCAAGCCCTGACACTTTCTGAGGCTCCGTTACTAATGATACTGACAGAAAGGAATCCCTCCTATTCGCCACATCATTCCTTCTCTGAGCACGATGCCTCCGCTTTTAGAGCCCCTCTCTCGCGCTATCTAATGCCTTCTCATTCTTCAAGTACAGCCGCTTTTTTTTTTATTTCACAATAAACCTTAAGGCATGAAGACCCCGCCACCGTTCCTGGAGGGCGACACGAGAGCAGGAAGACTGATGAAGACAACAGGATGCGGCAGACAGATAATGCTGAATAAAACGATGAAATATCACTCCATTATTGGGCTGGCAAATATGAGAACAAATGTGAGGTGCCGTCTGCTGGTCTTGGCTGCTTGGCGCTTGCATCTTTGAGAGTCGTATGTCATCATCACACTTGTCAGCCATCTCACCATTCCTCATCCCTTGCACCGCCCTCATATCTTCTCATCTCATTAAAGTCATCACACTTCAAACACCTAGCGCTGTTAGGACTTTAATTACTTTTAAAATGTCATCACTCTGATGGTGAATAAAGACCTGGCTACTTAAATAAAAGCCAAACAAGAGACTTGATTTCCAAGTATACACAAAAAGTGAACTTTATTTTTCTTAAGTTTTCACACAGTCAATCCATCAACCATGATCCCATATAGTTTGTGTATATTTACAGTCGGGAAGCTGACAAATCAAAAATGATTCTCCAATAATTTAAATAATATCTTACATTAATGCACTCCAAATTATCTATTTGCTATACTCTCTAGTACCACCGTTTCTACAAACTTTTGATATTTACGCTACATCCGCTAATCCTAATACACTTTCTCTTTCAAATTTAAAATTCAAATGCATGATTATAAATAATTTAAAACAACTTTAAATATGGCAATTTGGAATGGGAAAAAATTGAAAATAAAATATAACCTTGGAGTCACCATTCCTGTGATCTCCAACCTTTCACACCTGAATGTAACATCATCAATTTAATAGTAACAAATTGTACAATATAAGGCAATAAAAAATACATTCTAAAATGACTTTGTATGTGGGGTTGATTTTCCAGGAGTTGCAAGTCAGTAGCATGAGACTTTCTCTGAGACTGTTATCACTTTGGCATGCTTCCAGCCAGACTTCTCACAGGTTGTTCTTGTGAAGTCTTAAACCAGGCTGCCCCCTTATATTCCCAGGGATGGAGTTTAGCCGAGCACTTTACAGGAGAGAAACCAGACTTTGTGATCTTGGCCACCAAGCAGGGTGCCGTGACTTCTAAAAGAATAAGCACATTGACTGCACCCGTTGTACCTGGCCAGATCAATACTGTCCCAGAGGTTTCGTGAACGTTGTCGTCTCCGCCCAGGTGGCCGAGGCAAATGGCCCGCCACCGAGGAAGTGATTGAGCTGAGGTGCTCCTGACGGCCCGCACTTTGTGCACAAGAGCTTCTATGACTAGATCTGATTCTGTGAGCTGGAAAGTCCTAATGTCTCCCCCGTGGCTCCTTAAATGTGTCTTTTTCCGATCTGGGCTTCCTGGACAGGCGCACTTTGTGGCCTTTTGCCACCAGGGGGTGCCCAGATAAGAGGCATGAGACAAACAATGGCGCCCTTCCTTACCAACCTGAACCCACTTTGTGCCAACCAGGCAACCCACACATTCATTACACACTTTGCTTGATTGCACTTTGGTTTTTTTCCTTGGCCATCATTTAAGGGGCTGACAATCAAATATAAGAAATCCAAGACTCGTCTCAAATCTTGATTTTGGAGAAGAAAAAACCCACAAAAAAAGTGAATTATTACAAAATATATGGTCAGGATTTATTTAATGATTGATCCCCTTGATAATGGCCAGATTTCCTGAATACAAACCCTTTTGAAAAAAAAAATATAAAAAGCTAAATAGTCAATTTTGACAGTAGTAGCTCCAACTTCGACTAGGTGAGCACTTTAGTTTCCATGGAAACAGTGCACCCGACTGATCAGCACCATTTAACGTGAACAAAAATAAATCATAAACCTACAAAAATCGGAGACTATAACTACCAATTGTTTGATTCATCCCATTATAGCAATTATGCATTGCACTTTGGTAATAATACTCAACTAAAATATGTCTCTAAGAATAGTAATAAATAGAAAATGTGCTTTTAAACTGACTAATCATGTATGTTTGTATATATATATATATATAATCCCCAAAGTGGAATACCCTAATATCTAAAATGCTATGTCCTAGCACCCGTAATGGATTAACTTAAACGCTCCATTACAGCTTGTGACTTTTCCTGACACACAATATTGTCGGCAACACAAGGAACTTTTCATCTTGAACCATGTGAAACAGGTTATAATAAGTTTATCCTCTTGAACATTCTCACCAACTTTCTCACCATTAGCACTTGTACCTTACATAATCACATAAATAATTTCTTCACATCTCTACATCCAGAGAATTTAGTTTAAACCATCTTATGTAATAGTGTACCCCCTTTTATACATATATATATATATATTTTTTTACTATAAATTGCATATTTTGTAGACCAACACATACATTTGTTATTTCTACATATTATATATAATGTAATATTCCAAACATGGCAATCGCTTATATGATAATTACAAAAATAGCAAAGATTTTTTCCTCTTTCAAGGAAAAAAACACATTTATAGAAGACATTTGGATGATGTGAGAGTTGAGAATGGAATGAAATATGTATTTACAGAGTATAATATATAGTGTATTGACAGGAATGGAAACAGTTTAGAGTGTGTATGGAATGTGATACATAACAGACAACCCACCAATGTTACCATATCTGAGGACACGTATAAACTGTCATCAAAAGATTTCATTTCCAACACCAGCCTTTTTTTTTGTTCATTCCACGTCAGTGTGTACATAATTACATAAAACCTCATTGTTCATTTTTTACAGTTATATACGAGCACGTGTGCTCAGTATTTACAGTTATTCTTATACATATGTGCGCATATTGTTGCACACTCTGAGTATATAACAGTGCGGAGTTAAAAAGACCATTCTTGTCAAATGCCAAGTGTGTCAAGGTCACGGGGACCTCTGGACTTGTCTTCAATGGAGAAGTGGTACTTTACTGATGTAGAAATGCTTCTGTTGGGACATTTATACATTATGATTAAACATCATCAATTTGTTTCCAAGCGTAACATGTAGAAAAGCCTAGTTTGGCTCTGCGTATTTGTTCGAATCTTTGTAAATTTGGATACAGTCAGCTGGGATATTGACCTCAACTATCACAGTACTAAGGTGTGGGTCGGAATGATAAGATTTCAAGTATTTTGTTGGAAATGTTCATTAAGGAGAGACTCTAACATAACATTTACTGAGATAAAACCGTCTCTGAGACAAAAAGTGAAACACGTCGAGACTACCAGACAGCATCCTGGTGATTAAAGATGGCAATACATGGTAATATCAAAATAAATCATAATAATCATTTATAATTCTCCTAGAATTAAACTTTCATTTTCCTATTCTACTAAATGTACAAGCATGTAAGGAACTTGTAAATACTATCATGTGTGTATGTGTCAATGATTATTAAACATAAATGTGCTATGAGTGCAATTTGAGAATCACAAAATTGTCTCTGACTTTGACCAGGAAGTTTATGAAAGAAAACAAATTATATATATACATACACATATAGCATATAATCATCATGCACTCGACATGAGTTGTGAAAAGTGTCTATGGGCCAAACAGTAACATCTTTGTACAATTCAATCTAATTATAATATCACCATAGCAACATGGAATACTCTTCCCATAATGCACCTCTGCTGTTGCACCATGGGATATAACTCCCATGATGCATCATTCTAAGCTTTTATCTATTCAACAAAAAGCTGTAAGCAAAGTGTTTACCGATCTCTGTAACACTTTCCCTATTACAATCTCTTAATAAAGCACTTAATGAATGAATATTGTTTGTAACATCAGGTCAAAGTTCATGATTCAAATGTATGGTCTTCCTTGTTTACAAGGTCATGCTGCCATTATGCAAGCAACATGCTATTGCAAATGTCCTGTTTTAAGAAACATGCATCTGTTCAGTAAACAGTTCACATCCTGTTCTAGATGAACCGAGTCCTGTAATTATATTTTCATCCTGCTTACTGATTTCTTGTGTGAGTATCCTGTTTACAGGTCATTGAGTTGCTCCATCCAGTTTGGGGACTTGAAGTATTCTGGTATTTGATCGTCCATGCGGGCAATGACTTTATAAATGGCCTTCTTCCACGACTGCTCGGTATCCTTGCCGGCTGACAATGACTTGAAAAATTCACGAAGTGTACCCTGAACTACGATGCGGAAGTTTTCTGGAACCTACAAAATATACAAATGTCATTTATTAGTAATTTGGATTTAATTTCTTACATCTTTTAATACATGTGAATTATATGAAGCATTTCATGGTCTGTATGTACTGCAGTGTTTCAAGGAGAGTGTGTTAGTTTATATTTTTGGTCAGCAGATAATGGGGGAGATATTTGCACCCAGAGTCACCCTGGCTCAGCCCAATTCCACAATTCCTAGTTCTCCATATTCAGGAGGATCAGACATTCTCATAATAACCACACTTCATTACTCCACAATTTCCTTGTGGGCAGACCGTTTTATTTGTGAACTCTGTGTGGCGGCCATTATGTATGAGTCTCAGCCTCTATATGAGTTCCCTGGTCATTAAGGCAATCATGCAGAAACTCCGAGATGATCAAGTTTTGCTTAACCCAGTGCACCAGCGGTTACATTGTTTGAGATCACCACCGCGACAGGAAGCGCGGTGTTGTGCCTCTCAGCCAATCAGATGGCAGTGTTGATCTAAGGCCCTGGTAATGATCATCTATCAAACTGCAGCGTCCGACACATTGCTTCTCATAAACATACAAGTAAGATGCACGCATCGTGTCCACAGAACGCCAGCTTCAACAATTTAGCCGCGGGCATTTTCTCTACCTGTTATGATCTTGCACCAAGATATTTATGTCGCACATAGACTGGTGTGTGATTACTCATGCCCATCACGCAGAAAGTCCCGTTAGCTGCCCACGGGCAAAGCTACATTTCTATTGTTATGTCTCCCAGAGAATCAGCTCCTAACTTAACGCCTGAGGGCTTTAAATTTGACGGTGTACCTGCCTGTATCTTGGCGGACCATTTTATGATACCTACAAAATAGCGGTGCATGTTGTGCCAAAAGAACAGTTACTTTCCTCGCGGCTACTATCTACGTGGCTTCACTTGTGACCCGCAGCCATTCTGTACTGCGGGCCTATCATTTATTGGTGCTCTACTTGACTACCTACACCAGTAAATCGTAATTCACGTTAACATACACCAGCCTACAATACATTCTTATGTGATCGGCCTCATTTGTTCTCTTTTGTGAAATATGATAAATTTGGCTTGAGGTCTATTGTATTGAGCCAGCATTACCTTAGGGAGCTAACTGTGAGAGAACCTAGTTAACTTTACCCACAATGACTGATCCCTTGAGGCCCTTGCTGGTGGCTGTTTTGGCCTTGGTCACTGTACTGAGGCCCTCCCTGCTTGAATCTTTTAACCTAACTTCCCATTTATATTCCTAAAACAGTAACTTGATCTCCTAAGCAGGTAAATGAAAACACCCCCTCCCTACCATGAAATTCTACAAAGATTGCAATCCTATTAAGTTGGTAAAATAATACACGTGTGAATATTCATAAGCGAACGCTGAGAAAAGGACAAAGGGAAGCGATGAAGCAAGAAGACTTTGATACTCGGAGCTCTTCCGAGCGTGCACTCGGTACGGTTTACATCATGAATAAATCAACATTCCCCTTCAATAAACTTGTTATGTAAACACTCTTACATCACCAATCTTCCCTATTTTCTTTACTTTTTGCAAGTATTCCATGTGCTTGACAAAAGTGACATCAAAGAAAAGCTGAGAGGAATTGATCGGCACAGAACACAGGCATTGATGAGCTGACGAGCCTCACGCGACAGACAACACCATGAATTATTGACTCCTCCCTTACTATAATAAGATAGATTTATAATTTACATTCAAAGAGAATTGGTGAAACAATTGATGCAAGACAAAGCTGTGGTTGGTGGGGAGCTTGTTATCAGGCACCGCTCGGTGATACCCTAGCAACAGCTCTCACACCAAGAAATAAAGCACCCATCACTGAAGAACTTAGCAAACAAATCGGACACGTTGCGAATGTCTTGTGCAAATGAAGCAGTTCGCAGGACAGGTTGATGGGCGCTAATTTCAACACTACCTGGATCAGCGAACCTTTGATTGCATTCATATTCAACAACTGCACGCTACTCTGGGCTTTCCATAATCTAATGCACAGCTGATTGTCCTTCCTCCTTCTTTGTCCTCAGCCGATCTTTAATGTATTCCCTCCACACAGTGCCCACAGAATGACGGGCTCTGAAACGTCCGCTCTTAATTTTGTCAACACATTGACTTTGAGGTGGGAAATGGTGGCTTGAGTGTTGTATTATGAGCTGAAGCATTGGCTGAGCCTGGGACGGCCGACTCAACCAACCTCAGCTGCCACACACCCAGCAGAACTACCTGCGATTTTATCTTCTCCATCAGTCATTGCAAGGTCCTTTACCTGTGAGACCGGACTAATGGCATTGACGTACCTCACACCAACACCACATGACAATGGACGAGGCAAATAAATGTCCTATTTGCTGTTTTATCTCCAGCTGTTGCCATAAAGTAGGACGGTTAACATATTCTCTTTCCAGCCATCTCCGAGAAATGAACCCATTTTACCATCCACCGATCAATACAACTTTAGAGATAAGTTTTAATATGGTTATCCCAAATACAATTACATTTTCTTTGCAAACTGGCCAGGTCTTGTCATACAAAGACATTAATGACACGTGTGACGCTTATTAAAATGTAGCATTGGCTAGGTCGGCGACCAGACAGTTAATAACAGTGCAATTCTCAAGACAGCACAGCAGGACCTCTCGGCAGTCTTTGATCTAAGGCGAGCAGAACAACTTAACGGCCCTATTGTCAGTCTTGCAAAATTGAATTTCTTTTGAAATCTGATGCAACAAAGGCCGTGTGAGTGCTCGCGAGGGGACACGAAGCCTGGTCGGGAAAGCTGGATCCAAGATGGCAATAAGCGACTTTATGCCATGAAGGATGGGCAGCGTGATCAGTTGCGACACACAACGCGGCACAGTTTGTCTTTGTGGCAGATGTAACAGCTTTTGTATGGTTCTCTGAGGGGCAACTTCTGAGGCCTCTCTCAAAGTCACTGAACCTAAGTCACATATTGACACGCTATGTCACACAAGCCAATAATAACACTCACAGCCTGATCACAAACGCTACAAATTGTCTTGACGAGTCTGGCATTTGTCTTGCGTTTTGTTTTTTCACCTCTGAAGGCCGTATATTGTAGTACGACTCAGGCCGCTTTGACAGCAAAGGCCTCGGCACACGAGACTTGTGCCGAGGAGAGAAGTGGGAGTGTGTCAGGGTTTACACAGCGAACATAAGACCCTGCTGAGTAACTGTCACTCTACACCTCTACAAAACTAAATATTGTATTTGCTGTGTTGTGTAAGTGATGGCTGTGTCCATGTGACACAGAGTCAATAGTCAGCATCTTATCACAGTACAGGTGCCGCCACCATTCTATGGGCTTCTCCAATAGGAACACCAACACTTGCCATTCCTCTGTTACCTTATTATGTTGCCAGGTCCAGTTTCAAAAGCTTTGCGATATTATCGGGAGAACTATATTCTGTGCTCTTCTGTCCCACACAATGGTAAAGTTTCACACAATCTTTTATGTCTGTGTTTTATTGATCCCGGTGACAAAGGAACTCTGAAGAGTGCTAACTTCGTACAAAGACATGTCGTGAAGTTTGGCAACAGCATGGTTCAAGATGTCCCCCCCACCTCCCCCAAGTGTCAGCTTTATGTGTTAGACTGGAAGTCTTGCATGTACAAAAGATTGCAACATCCTGGTGGGTTGCTTCCTGTCACCTCCAAACTTGAAAACGCTCTCATGTCTTGGCATTTCCTAACTGTCTTTTGCAGAGGAGGCTGAGAGAGGGTTTGCCAAGGAGGCAAGAAGAGCGTCCTTGTCTTCTCGCACCTGTCCTGCATAAACCACTTAGAGCGGGCCTTAAGTCGATCGACAATCAACACGAGGCTTCCCCCAATCACAATGGGGCTGACTATTGTGTGCGGGACTACAATGGGCACAAGAAGACGGTCGCTTAGTGGTCACACACCCAACTCATGGCAAAGCCCTTCATCTTAAATGCACACAATCATGTTTGAACAAAAGGTGACATTCAGGGCTTCATAATTAGGCATCACTCCATCAAGCACCTCCCGTCTCACTCACACCCTTTGAAAATCTGCCTCTGGGGGGGAGGCAACTGTATCAGTCCAACTTTCCCACCCCCTTTTTCAAAAGAATCTGCCCACTGCAAAAACAAAATTTGACTTATGTCCAGCAGTATTTCTTCATATTTTACTGCATATTTATTCCTGTCAAACCACAATGGAAATGAAATGTTTGGCAGTGTGGTGTAAACAGATGGTTGGGAGGCCACAATAAAGGGCATCTCATTGAGGCTACATAGGGGTGAAAGATCAAGTATTATAATCCAAAATGTCTGTACAGCCCAAACCCCCCACCCTTTGAGGTTTCCATACGTAGGTTATGACCTTGAATAAAATAAGGCTTTATAGATTCACCCCCTTTCTGTGCACCCCACCTTGATTGTCAGCAAAGGACCTTGACACAAAAGTAAGGTCATTTACCATGTTTCACCTCCCCCCCTCCCTGATGACAAATGAGTTAATCCTGCACTGACTGGTACCCTACCTACGTTTCCTGTGTTATTTACATAAGCAGTGTGTCGATGGACAGGTGATACAGCAGTATAGATTTTCTGACTTTAACACACACTAGTTTCTTCAAGTTGCATTGGCAGAATGGCTAAGTTGTTTTAGGCGAGGCACTCAACGACTCCAAAGTTTAACTGCACATTGAGTAGAGCAAATATACAGATTGCAAATGTGTGGCCAGGATAAATGGGATGTTGTGACTGGGTAAACGAAGTCGTGAGACACAAGAAGGTCCAAGATGGGGCCGCCATTATGTAAGTGTACCCACAAATGATGCATTATATTGTCATAACCACTCATTCATCTTGCGGCCGCCTCCAGCACATGCCACTTTGTAAACTCACTGTCCTTCAAGAGTTACTCCAAGGGCCCGCCGAGTGTTTAACGTACACTAAGACAACACGCCGCTCGCTAAGTTACACGCAGACTTTAAGTGAAAATCTATACCCATCGCAGAGCACGCTACGATGACTCCGACATGATCACCACTGCCCATGATTGGTCACCCAACCGATCCACCCAAACATGTAAAACACATGTCATCTTAAATGTTCATGCCCCGTGCCCCGACCCGAACTACCAAAGCTCCGAGTCGCTGATCAATATTTGAGCTATCTTCTCAGCACATTTGTCAATACAATCAACACAAAGTGCTAGGAAACATCAGATGTGAAATTTCTCAGACAATTTTTACTTTGTAAAATTTAA
This sequence comes from Amphiduros pacificus, assembly GCA_949316495.1. NCBI lineage: Eukaryota > Metazoa > Annelida > Polychaeta > Phyllodocida > Hesionidae > Amphiduros > Amphiduros pacificus. The sequence continues at coordinate 51,227,124 of OX439005.1, forward strand.
ATTAAATTTCTTAAATTAAAACCACCATCAATCATATTAAAATGCTGTCTGTTTGAGTCTGATTCTTTTGTGGCTGAGCTGTGTGATCTAGAATGCACTGCAGATTAAAGATGGCCTTTTGCTAGGGTCTATAGAAACTTGTCATAAATTTTTCTGGCATGATGACATGAGCGTGGCTTTTTACGCAACTAATCAAATCGAATCATCTTCAGAATCAGTGAAGCATGATAGGAGTCATGGGGCTCGTGCGACCCTCGGCTTGATCGATCTGCCTGGCGGTTTTGTCGTCATTTTTGGTGGGTGCTTGGCACCTGGAGACGTAGTCTGGTCGCCGCATCATGCGACTGTGGTGTGACCTTGCCTCGCATGAAGGGATGACCGCCGTCAAGGCTCAAAACCAAATCACTCATAACGGCCGAGACAAGAAATGACAAAACATCTGTCCCTGCCCCACTGCACCTAACGGTGTGTTTCAACCTAAATAATTGACTTAGCAATAAATAATGGATGACGTTCCATATTGTCTTGTGTCTCAGTCATCTTGTGCGCACCTACCACCACAAGGTAGGGACGCATATAAAACCACAATATGTAATTTCTCATCCCAAAGGCTGGTCCAGAAAGCAAACAAATGTCCCTAGTTCTATATTATATTCCTAAGTCTCAATGCTTCATCCTGCTTCATCATGTCATGCTTCACTTATTATATTTCTCGTTTATATATTAATATAATGCTTGTTTTAGGACCACGAGGGGTGTGGAGGACGAGAGACCCCCCTTGACACGCCGTTCCCAGCTCCTTTATATCCATGGTTTAATTGACTGTCGCCCGGCAGACCCGGCTTTGTATTGTACTTGTCAGAATGAATAATTTGTCACAGCCCAACAAGTCAGCAGATATAGGAGAGATGATGAGAAGAATATGGGCATACATTATAGATGGCGCCACTCCCTCGCCGTGTCTCAGTGTGTATCGCTGACTTAGGATGCCAGCCGCTTGATGGACATCAACTGGCTCGTATCCTCCGAGACACTCCGATGAATTATGAACTCAGACTATCCACAATGACTTAAGTGTGCTGTAAACTTTAAACTATCCTCGGCAATGTTTTAATAATGTACCCGCGATCGGGCCACAGGCATGGAAATCTTCAAATTATTTAACATTTGAAAAGGACCCAAGGCCTTGGTTGAAGATATATGAATAATGAACTAATATGATCTAAACATTTTCTGCAAAAATATTAAATTATGTAGATCCACCATTACAAAAAGACTCTTACATTCGACCCTTCATTTCTCATAAATAAATTATAAGTCTTTCTGAGATGGGTTGTACTTGTTTGCTACCAGTAATGATGAGATATGCCTGAGTCTATTCCTCAAAGAAACACTAATAGGCACGTATAAGAAAATCCTTTATAAACATCCATTTGGACATTTTGCCGTGACTTCCAATTTACCCTTTTCCTGTGACAAACACAGACAGTTATGGCTTTTGTTTGGTATATATGAAGTGTTTGCTGCGGAGGTTGACGTCCATATTTGACACCTGAGTGCCAGTCAATGCACATAATTATGGTTACGTGCACGCTGTGTGCATCTTCCACTACAGCCGTCTCAACCTTGCCAACCTCCGTCAATATTTAGCGTCCACTATTGGTCAACTATTGGTCATCTCGTCCACATCCAATCAAATCAACATCCGATTTAGTGCTTAAAACAAATAATATTGCACGCGAGGTCATTGGGAAGATTTTGGGTGTGCCTTACTGGTGGCGACCAGTCTGAGGTGGCCGGGGCAGGAAGTGGAGGTAGTTAAGGTGCTGGCTCTTGTGATTATCAAGCTTGACGAGTTGTGCTCGCAGCCCGAGTGTGCAGCTAGTAGTCGCCACAAATACTTGCCCAGGTAACAGAGGAAACTGGCACCCATTATTCACTCGCCCTTTGAAGTCGGTTTTCCCTTTGCTTGCACGTTTCCTTCAATCAAGGTGAAACGGCGGAAATTTTCATGCCTGGAAGAGGGCTGGGGAGATTAAAAAGTCAAACGTGATTGACCAGGTAGCGGTGGCTCGGAGTGGCTCGGCGTGGCTCGGAGTGGCGGCTGTGTTTATTACAGGCTAAGACTGCCACTTCCTGTGGACACACCTTGACGGGGGACATGCTCTCTTACCACCAATCTCCTACGCCCCGCGCAAATGGCAACCTTCATTGGTAACCACACCAACAGATCTCTGTCAGGAGTAAAGCCAGCCAAGCACACCCTCCCAGCTATGATCACAACAAACTCCACGCCAATCAAAGGAAAATACACTCTCATTATGGCTTCATGGAACCTTCAAGTTGGTCACCGGCGTCTCACATCACCGCTGCAGGATTTCTAATCAACATGAGAGGTCATGATTTAATGCTGACCGCTGATTGATTCAGACAAAATGGCCGCACCCTGTGTTGGGTCCGCCTTCTCTCCATCTTCAACACTTTTGCTATTGAACTTTTAATTAAAACAATTGTAATGGCCATTCCCCGCAGATGACCGAGCAAAATGGCAACCCCAGCAGCCAAACAAAGCTGAGGCATCAATCAATCAGGAACAATCCCAATGTCTCTCTCTCTCCCCCTGAGAGGCTATAATTGTGTGTCTATAATTCAATGGAAACATGTCTTCTGTGCATTATGGGATGCTCACACAAAAAGAAATAATTCATGCAATTGGTCTGGGGAGCAGAGTCCAAGCGTAGAATGTGCCAGACTGACTCAACTATACAATTACACCTCAGCTAACCGACTTTTAATGAAGTGTTACTGAAGTCAGTTTGAAAGGTTACACAATGGCAAATCACTCTACAGGTTTCCTTGGGCTCTTTTAGATGATTGGGGATTTTCCCCGGAGGTTCGCTCTCCCCCATCATTACCCCGTCACTGGGCCTCTGCCATCCCCAGATGAATCGTCCACTGGGGCAGGTCAGGCTTGATTTAATTGTCCCATCCCAAATGTTGCTTTACTCAAGCGAGACACTGCTCACTTGAGTTGACCTGTTGTTTTCATCCCCTGAAGGGACAGGACTAACGGTGCAAGCGGTGTCGCTTTCTTGCCGCGGCCTCCTCCTCCCGACCACTAATTTACGCACACACCTTGCAGCATATTTATGAAGCCCCACTTGGTATTTACATTAATGCAGCACACTTGCAAAATGTCAGTCCCCTTCTGTATCCTTGTGCCCTTTGTTTAGGTGGGATTTCTCTGTCAATGTCCCAAAGAGATCTGTCTCAACAAGCCGTTCTCGTGGGAGCAAACAGCGGCCATTTTTGAGCGATTATTTACAGACTTCATCTCATAAATGGAGAGCCTCTCTTTTTTCCTTGCTTATTGATATTTTCTATTTAATAAAATTAAAAGCTGCAAGACAATAGTCTGTGCCTGTTTAAAGGTCATTGATACTTGGCGGCCATGTTTGTTTAGTGCTATTCACAATTGTTGGAAGCAAGAGAAAAAATATGCTGGAGGTGTCTAAAACTAACAAGGAATGCAAACGCCCAAGCATGACCTGAATATAAATTGCTCGGCTGTATTGGGACGAGTGAATGAGAAATGGGGAGAAATGCCCCTGCTGAGTGTTGGGTGTTCCCACACTTGCTTACCCATTACACCGGTGCTGACCTCTGTGGGCTGGCTTTCTGTCTTGCTGCATCACGCAGTGCCACACGTTTGCCGTCACATATAGTTTACCCAACCAACACCCTACACGAGCCCGCCGAAGATGAGAATCGGTGGGCCACTTCTAACGAAGACTGTGGCGCACAGTCGGTGCCGTAACTCAAACCACCTTCTTCTCTCCTATCCAAATGGAGGCTTCGAGTGCTTGCCACCACGCTAAGATAGGATTTCCCATAAGCCTCCTCATGGTTTCTTTACTCAGGACACGGAGAATGATTCGCACATAATTTCTACCAATATAAGCACTATGATATTAGCTGGTTCCGAGACTTATGGATTTTCTTGCCTATCTCAAACACAGAATCTACTCAGATGTGCCAAAGATGCAGATTGGGACTTAATAAAAGTGAAATGAAGAAGCTCGCGTCTTCAGAACTTTCCCATGTTCACAGTGTGAGCAAATCTATTTTTTATTGCCAAGACCGTGGAGCAGACACAGATGTCATCTTATTTGAATTTCTGATTTTTCTAAGTTGACTTTCAAGTCTCTTTTTCTGGTGAGAACAATTGAGAGGAACAATGCAGTGGAGCATGTGACCTCCCTCCTAGCCAATCAGCACTCTGCCATGCATATGTCCTGTCTTTTCATAATTCTTAAATTGCTTTGTTGGGTTACGCCATCCTTTATGCAGCGATATTAGCTAATTTTGCAGCTTTCTATTCTACCCTGCCTCCCACGAGGGCGTGAGATTGTTCTTTTCATCATGGCTGTATACGTTTCAAAACCAAGTCCTTCAAAAATGCTTCATCAAAGAAAACATCCTGGCTAAACATATGGCTTATTTGGGGCCTACCAGATGCAGGTCCCGGCGTACTTGAGGCCCGAGTAGGACCTTCCTTTCACTCGCCCCCCTGGCCCCCCTTCCCAGATTACGCACCTTTTTTGTGTCCTCCTGAAGGAAAGCCACAGATGTTTCAAGGCATTGTGTTGTGACAGGCAACGATGCTCGCCAGGCTTCACTGCTTCCTTTGTTCACTGCTATTGTTTTTATGCAAGATACGGTCAGAAGGACAGGGCATCCCAAACATAGATGTAACCCATGTGATACTAATCCTGGCATGTCCAGGAACAGGACTCATCTCTCAATTCATTTTTCTTTTTTTTTTATTTCATTATGACGATTATTGCCAATTAAGATTTATCTATTATGGAAATAGTGTTATTTGTTATCTGACAAAACCTCTATTTAAGGTCACTTTCACCCCCCTGAGGCCTCTATTTAAGGTCACTTTAACCCCCCTGAGGCCCCTAAAGATGCCACTTGCTGTGACAGGGAGAATATACACAAATGTTCTAAGGGGGCAAGCATTAAAGATGGGTTATTATGCGCTCCATGAAAGCGGTCACGAGACCCAAGCACGGAGTACCCCCCTTGCATGCAATGTCTTCCTTAAACAGTCACCCCTATACAATCATCTCATGTGACCCCTCCCCGTGAGCCCAACATCCAGTCATTGTGACATTTTCTAAATTAGCTCATTTTTTGTCACCTATTGCTCTGAAGCCACTGATATTAAGATGCTCATGCAGACAATTTTCTCGTCAGATTGCCCAGATAACATCTCACACAAAATCTGCCATACTTGCCTCCAGGGCAGACAACATTTGAGAAATAACACTCGGTAAAATAATAAAACATCAAAAATACTCTCAAAGCTGCCTTGACACCTTTCCAAATTTTTATTCTTTACTTAGCACTTATCATTGAATAATAAAATGCATTGTATGGGGCAGATGAGCTTGAACTTTGCCGAGAGAGTGTCAACTAATTTATCTGCGATTCGTGAGACATCTGTCCTTAGCATCGTTGCCAAACCAAATGAGGAAATTTAGGAAATTATATATTTGTTCAAAGAATTATTACAAGATATGATAAAGCAATCAACTGAGTATTAACAATAATTATATCAATATAATTATATATAGCGCATTCATAAAACTTCCTTTTCCATATCTCCTGCTTTATTTTTTAATCAGCTTTTCAGTGCCATTAATTACGACAGAACTAGACCTCTTGCAAACAAACTTGGCAGAAACGTGAGAGAGAAGATTTATATATACTAAAAGACAATAAGTTAGAGGTCAAACTATATTATTGTTAATTTGTGCTGATTAGCACCGTGTCGTGGGCAGGATGTCAGGATGGTTCAGGCAAGGCAAGCAGGAACCAAGGCTCGGGCACTGCCACTTGTACTTAATACTATATCTTTTCAAGAACTCGACTCATTCAAACTTCTATTTAAAACTCATTAAGTTCTAGATGATGAAATAATTTTGATCTGGATTTTGTCATTTCTACCTAATAAGCAGGATGTTCTTAGGATGAGATTGGAATGAGAAGTGTTGAGACTTACGTCAATCTGGTTGTTCCTGTTGTAGTGGAGGTTGAGAACGCGGTACAGTTCATGGTCCGTCGTGATGATCAGTTCCTCGGCATTCTTCACTCCCTCCGCCATCGCCTGCCTAGCATACTTCTCCATTTGGATGTAATAAAATTCCCTGCAAATACACAAGAGCAACAAATATTAAACATTTGATATTACCCATTAATTTTATGTGCCATTAAACATCAAACCATAAGTTTTTCACTACATGTAATAATACAATTATTAAAAGAAATGTGGATTTTTATAGCAAATTATGTTCAACAGGATCTATTGTGGTAAACACAATCCAAAGTCTTTGAGAAAACAACAGATCTACTCTAGACAACAGCACCCTGATTTCACTACACAAATACCCTGGAAGTTGATATCAAACCTGATACAAGTCAAATTGTCTTATTTCTTAAACAACATATTTTGTGTGTCTTTGAAATGTGATCTCAATTATAACAGTTTATCTATAACTTTTTCAAGAGCATTATTGAATATTCTGAATAGAATGATATCATCTGATAGTTTTTGTCATCTGAGTTAATATGGACATATGCCTATTTTTGATAGACTTCATTTCAGTCACACGAGCTTATAATGTCATTTGAGTTTTTTTTATTTGACCTGCCATACAAAAGTCGGGTAGTCAAAGACATTAAAAGATGTCATGGAGTATGTGTCAAGTGCCAGCAAAGCTGGTGTAGCATGTCATCTTTTGTTGAACGCTGCTATAGCCCTGCCAAGAGATGGCGCCTCATGTTCCCAATGAAGAAGGGCTTGACAGATCTCACACGCGATTACTTGTGGTGATTAGAACCGTTATAATGTGGCCTCAATGAGTGGCCAAGAAAGCCAGTCTCCTATTTCCACCTAATCCAATGCTTTGTCTAATTATGTCTTTATTAAGGAATTCTCAGTGCATATGGCCTTTGGTTTCAAGTCCAGTTAGGACCATTCTTTGCCTTGTAACTGCACCTTAATTTATGTCGCAGGGGTCAGAGCCTGGGGTCGCGACCCCAAACAATCATGAAACAATGGTCCTGTCAAAATTGAAGAATTTGGTATCGGCTGAGGAGGGAGGTTGTGTTAAGCAAATCACTGATGATTCTTGGACTTGCTGACCATCTGCGGTGCAAACCAACAAGACAGAAGCCGGGCTGGGGGTCGTGTATATCATTAGGCTTGTCAGCCTCCATGTACAACGACCACGTGATTTGTTGTCACGGACGACAGTCTGGCAGTGCCCTTGTCACCACCAACAATCGGGTGATGCCCTCTTGGACATGTCCACTGTCTGGCAGGCCCCGGTTCACGATCTTGTCTGCAGGGCTCCACCGAGACAATGCAGCACCTAACTACATTTATGGCAGTGCCTGCGGTCTCCATCTTCGACTAACACCATTTCTATGATTACTCTACAATAGGCTGCGCCTCGCGCTCTGACAATATTAGCGATCCTCATCAAATTTGCTCCCCTTGTAGATTTCCCAAGATGCCACTGGTGTTTACCTTTAATCAGGCCTTGTTGTGGAAATCTTGGGAAATTAAAAGATATTGTGTACTCTGCAAACTCGGGGGAATAGCAGCGGATATTATCTTCAAATCGCTCTATGACAAAGTACTTTCTGATGGCTGCCCAAGTTGTAATAACAAATATGATATATGCTTTTAATTGGAGGAGTGAAAAATTGCTTGCTTTCTCTCATCCCCAGCAATGACAGATGTGCTAAGATGTGATAACAAAGTCAACAGTGGTCCACATCACTACACTCGTTTATCAAGCCCCAAGTCCTAATAGAAAATTGAAATGTTTATGGTTTGGCACCTTTGTTAGCTTCCTCTGAGCATTTGGATTAAGACTGGGATTCTCGGAGGTGCATTTGACAAACAATTAAGCAGCTGTCTATAGAAGATGCCCAAAAGTGGCCCATTTACAGCCCGGTGCCTTGAGATCTTTGCACTGGAGCAGAGCTGTAAAACTCTATCTTTGTATTGTGGTAGGGCGAGTGAAGCGTTGAGCATCTGGGACCATTAAAGGCAAGTGTTGCCACCATCGGTACCAGAAGGCATGCTACAAGAAGCCGCTGCCGGAGAACACCATGCAACCATTAAGGTGCGCACAGAAAGGCCCCACAACAATAAAGATGCAATTAAGTTGTTACAGATCTGTGGTGAGGAGGCTGGCAGCTGGCGTGAGGCTAAGACGTCTGCTCTCACAAATAAAAGCTGCAAAGGAGGCAAGTTTGTGAACAGCATCTGCCTTACAAGGCTTCTCTTCTGTGATCCTTTCTTGTCCTTGCATCTATTGAGGTCATATGATCACACCACATTACAGGCAAATTACCATAACACATTACAGGCAAACTACACGGAGAAACCCTCCAACAAAATGCACCTCATGATACATCTCCTATTGTTTCCCTTTCTATCTGGCAGAGAAGGTCACATTCAAACTAGAGGTTTCTTTTCTTACCCCAGGCACTGGTCTTTGAAGGGGAAAACCATTTCTTGTCAGGATTATGTGTAAATGAAACAGAGTGGAAAATGGAATGAGCCACCCTTTGCCACTACCTGCAGCTTATGAAAAGCCTTGTAAGACTGGGTAAGTCGTGAGGCTGGCTTAATTTTCTAGCTGGATAAATGCTGTGAATAGGGGTGACACTTGGAGGGTGGGCAGTGGAGTGTGGACAAAGGTGCATGGCAGTCATGAGGTACACAAAACCCACATCTCCAGGAGCGATACACAGATACTTAATTACCCAGCTGAACAAACACAGGGCTATGGTCAGCGGCCCTGTGGACCTCATGGTCCTTTTGTAGGGCAGGGCCTCGGCGCAGGTGAGCTCAGCTGACAGACAGGTGGTCAGCTGACACAATAGGTGAACTTCGACCTCCTACAGCCGCGGAGACTAAGACGGCCATCTTGGACAATAGTCTCTGGGAGGGGAGAGTGCTGCAACAATGGCTTCAGCTGGGGCCAAGACATGCCGCCACCCCCCACCTAGGCATGTGACATCTTGCCGACTTCTCTGACCAACTTGCACAGAGAATACCCCCCAAAAAACGAATATCAATTGAAATTTTGGCCACATTTCTCACGTTTTGACACCTTGTTCTCAGATCTAGCACCTTCTTGTTGGACATGTGAGGTTCTCACATGGCCTGGGTAAAGGGAAGCAGAGTTGTGTACCAAAGGTTGGGTCCTCTCCACCTCCTTCCTGCAACCTGCCTCCTTATCGTGGTGGGAATCTATCTGGCTGACCACTTAAGGGAATGATAAGAATACCGAGGAGGAAAGTCAGCCAAGTGGCCAGAGAGTCCCTCATAGCTTCTAATATTAGCATCCCCCTTCTTATAAGCCGGCTTGGGACGTTATTCCCGTTCTCAGCTCATCACCTGTGCTGTACATAATGCAGATACTTCTCTCACGTATTGACTTTCTGCCATATTAAGGTATTATACCTTTAAGCTTATCTTAGCAGACTGGAAGGCGGGCAAGACATATCCGTCCGTCAATGTGAGCCCGTCTTAATGCAGCTCAGCACAGGAGATAAAGACCTGACAGGCTACAATGGAGATATGATAAATATCTGCCACCAGGGGGCTCTGTGACACACACAGGTGATAGGACTTTTATAATCCTGGATTAGAGCAACTAAATACCATATGATTGGCCAAGGTGAGATGGGAAATCAATGGCAAGGCAAAACAAGTGAACACGAATGGCTCTCACAAGATATTCTCAACAAAAAATCTCCACTTCCAAAAGGGCTATACTGGCCAATAATAATGCGACTTTTATTTGTCTCTAGGATTTGTCTGATATGTTCTCTATTCTTATACCGCAGGGTCGGAGGAAAGAGATAATCAGTTAGTAAACACATAGAGGTGGGGGAGGTAAACAACACTGACATCATTTAATCTACTGTTTAACTTACTCTTTAGCATGTATTCTGTGTTATCGTGGCTTGTTTTGTGGGAAGGCCCTTGTCAGTGCATGGTCTACACGATGCGGGACGACTTTCAGTTGACTTTACACTTGTGAGTTGGCTTTAAGTGTGTGTATCTTGCCCTATCAGGTCTGACAACATATCATTATGATAATAACGGTGATTTTCTCCACCACGATGCTGGTAACTGTACTTTTGCCTCAGACCCTCATTGTTCTACAACCAAAAGCTAAAAAGAACAATGCCATGTCTGACCAAAATTGGCCCTGATAATCTTTGACTGGGCCCCCCTCTGAGCTTTGGGTTTCCTTGGTAACAAAGGTCTAATGCGGGTTTCTCCACGTGCCACAGCCATTATGAAAACTCCATAAATCGTTGTTCTGCCAAGCACCAAACACCCGCAAGTGAACCACGCGGTGATAAGGTAAAGGTGTAACAAACTCCTAAAAACAAGCACCTGGGCCTCGGCAAATTGCACGACACCCCCGATAGGCACGCGACAGGGGCCCCCATGCTTACGTACAAAATGAAAGGAATTTTTCGCAGCACTGGTCCTATATAAGGACCGCACTAAGTAATTGTCCCCACTCAATACTTCACCCTTAACACTTCTTAGCCACACTACCCGCAATCTTGGATTGGGTCCAAGGTAAATTTTGAATGTTTATGACCCCTTTCAATGCTGCCGATTTTTCACGATTTCAAATTGGAATGAATAATAGTCAAGGTGTAACTGTCACAAGTGTCCCGCCTTGAGGGTCATCGGGAGCTGACAGCCTGCCCACGATTCACTGCGGGACTGCTCTGATTATAATGATTATTACACTCTCCTGCATTGTTTTTCATGCGTTTCACGCTGTGTCCTGCCACTTTGTTTTTCAGGAAACTTTACGTAAGCATTTCTTTGTTCCATGATACATGAAAGCAGTGTAATTCTCATCAAATAAGATTATGAATTTGCTTGAGATAGATCAATTAAAAATATTTTGCACTCACTCAAGATCTACGAATAAAAGCAAAATATACTAAAGTGATGCATCTATATATAAGGTAAAGAAAGCTAATAACTTGTTGTTGGTGGTTAGCACTGCAGCTAAATGCAAGCTGACAGAAGCCTTCTGGGGTGTGCCTCCAGGACGCTACCAATTTGCTGGGACATACTGGTACCTGTGTCTCAATTACAAAGATAAGACAGGGTACCAGGTTAGATCAAATTACGCCCAGCGTGGCCCGCAATGGGAGCCCATGGGGAACGCAAATAAAAATTAAGTGAGAGAGACAACGGCAGGAGGAGTGGACGATCTTTATCAGGCCAACACGGGCCCCTGTCATGGAGGCAACGCTAAGACAATAGGTCGCCGAGACAGCTACACCGTTGCTCTGGGGCCCCTATCCCATGATGCATTGCCAAACGCACTTGTAGCGCGTGCCACATCCAAACAACACAAAGATGTGTGACGTCCAACTTTAAAGAATTAGCCCCAATTTAATCAAGTTTGAAAGTCACATACAATCCATCAAAGACAGCTCAAGTTGGACTCTTTGCCCGCAGGCTTTTCTAATGGGAGCCCATTGTCTCTTATTCAATGCTGCTTGATGGCTAGAAAGTGAGGAGTTTGCAAATTAGCTTTAATGTGTTGTTGTGGCCAGCATGCCTCTATCACTGTCTGTGAGAAGTGATTATTGTGCTATAACCAAGGCTGCCTCTTATACACAATATCCCAATATCTACCTCAATTACCATCACAATCACTGTCAACATTTGGTAAATATCATCCATAACATAGGATTTATTTACACTAAAAATGTATGTGCCCTCAAAGTCTTATCAATAATTAACATTCAAATAGAACTGGAATTATAGATGATTCTTTGATCAAATATTAATTTGTGAATCTAATCTTGTAGAATTGTGACACTTGCATGCAAGCAGGAAGACAAGTATTCTTTGGAGGAGGTATGACCTATTTTATTTGACAGGCAAAAAGGTCAAAGCTGACAGGATATAATAATGGCACAGTTCTTCTGAATGGCAAAGTTCTAGAGAAAGGCTGAAAACTGCAAGTGAATTGCCAAGCATGGTTTATGCAGCCATCCCATTGTCTGCCCACATCTGCTGAGTTCTTGGTCATGTGACCAGAACGCCTAGAAACGCCTCCACCATTGTCCTGGCTTCTAACTCCACTGCTTGACTTTTTTTCACAAATTTTTATTTTTTTGTTCTGCCTCATCCCGAATCATTTTCTCCTTCTTTTCAGGTTTTGTTCTCCTCCTTCCTATCCCCACCCCTCGCTAGTTGAAATATCCTCCCCTCGCTGATCCCCACTTAAAGGGCCCACCGCAGCCCACAAAAGACCCGCACAAAGTCAATTTACTGCCCATCCCGGATCGAAGATTAACAGGCAGAAAGCGTGGGCAAAGATGGCCCTGTCCACACTCGGTGATTGATAGTGACTCTGCTAGCCGCACTGCTCTTACTTATAGACAAAGGACAAATAATTAACCAGCAGTCTGTCCTACCCATCATTTTCGATACAAATGCATGTATGCCAATTTTTCAATGTGAAGCAAACAATCATTTACAGCGCCGGGCGCCAGGCCCTTCCTTTGGGACAGCCCTCGACTTACATCGATCCAGCGATTCTCAGTCATTCACAGAAAATGATTTCCAATACTTGTGTGCAATTTATCCTTTCGGCCCTTCACCATTCAACAAGAGAAAGTAGCACAAAGTCTCCATTATGTCCCCGCAGTACACAGGAATACTCCGATCAGGCCATTCTCTTAATTAAACAGGCCATATTGAGGAACAATTCTTGGACGCATTATTTCCTAAGATAACAAGTAGTGCCGTTGACAAAAAGGTTTTATTTGTGACTTTTACGAGGGTAGGGCTGATTGGGTGGCGGCCATTCCTCATTGTTCTGTTGTCAGACACAGGTACGACTAAGTATGGACCACAAGACACTTATCCCTGACTTCTCATTTGGTGCGACTTTCACGCAAATATGTGCACTGCGCCATGTAACAATGTAATAGCTATCAGCGCCACTCACGTTTATTGAAGCCCACATCTCCACGAACACTATCTCATATTTTATTCATCGCCCGTCTACCTGAGCACAGAGAATAAGAAATGGCAATGCTTTGGAAATTTTGTGAATTGATAGAAACGTTAGGAGGATATAGAGGGTCCTAATGCTCTATAATTAGGTGATGGCTTTACTTGACGTGCTCCGTTGTCACCGGCAACGCCAAAACACTGCCCCACTTGTTTCTTTGATTCCAGCCCCTCTTTTCCCCTGACAGCGTTTTACACTTCTGCCTCTGTGTTTAAACTTTGGGCCCCGACCCACAGCAAACATGCTATAAAGTCATAAACTGGCTGTTGGGAATGCTTAAATACCCCCTCTTAAACAATTATCCTTGTCCATATTACATCTTTCACTTTGCGATGATTATTGACCGAGCAAAAGTGTCTCCAAGAAACTTTAAATATGTATAACATCAGATTGATTGACATGGCAATTGCCAAGGAAAATGCGTGTTATTGATGAAAAGATATGAAAGCATCGGAGCCTAATCACCGCTCAAATATGTATTATTTATTCCATCTACCAGTCTAATATTTATCGCATTTCCTTGATATGATTTTCTTATGCATGACAAGGAAAAAAGCTTGCCTGTAACTTTCAATTATGACATAAAAGGTACAAAAGCTCTGCTGCAGCAGGTCGTCATGGCGGCCATCTTGACGGCCATCATGGGTACAGCCATTATAGAGGCTGCAAGGTTTCTATCAGTTTATGACACAATTTGCCAAATGGTTGTCTGGCATAGGGAGCAGATCTGTTTTTATTTGTGGTTTAATCTTCCTTTGTGTTCTATGCTGTGGACAAAGTAAATGATAAAATAAAGCAGCTCAGGACTGGAGGCACGAAATGCCAAGGTCAATGACAAATTGATAATCAACGTTACTGCAGACAAGAAAAAAAACCTGATATTTATCATATAACAATCCTATTTTCCAGTATATTTATCACTTGTCAACTTAATAACATTTTATAAGTAAATGTAATAGGATTACTAAAGAAATTCAAATCATGTGAGGATATTATTTAACACTCCTTATGTATAAAATATACTTCTGCCAGCATCCGTAACATGTGATTTATCATGAGCAGGATATGGCCATTATAAGTGTGCAGTAATTACAAAGGAACAATAACAGCCCCTATCCCAGCTCTCACAAGATTAGCTGTGCACACATCCTCCTGTGCAAGCAAATTTTCTTGTTCCTGACCCAGTTCACAGAGGCTACATCCCGATTCACATTGAGATGGTCTCATTTTTCTCTCATCATTCATTAAAACATCCTATTATAATTTGAGATCGTGAAAACTTGCCGAATTGGCTACCATCCAAGTGTCATCAGTAGTGATTATATATGTATATATATATATACTTGGCTGACGACAGCGTGCCCTCGAGTCCAGAGGAAATTGTCGCAAAACTTTCTCATAAATGAGAGTGCAGTTATAGTTGATATGGAATGATGACATTTTCAATTTTTAATGGACTCTACCTATTTCTTTGCTATTAAATTGTGAATCAAATCGAGTTTGCTCATTGATATGGTATTTTCATTGTCTTTCTGCTGTCATTACTATTCATGTGTTGATCACATTGGAATAAACCAACAAGAAATCATCGGATTTCAGTGATCTGCATCAAACACATTGTGAAGGCAGCATCATGTGTCGTCAAGACAAGAGAAATAAGATGACTGCATTCGTTTCCCATGAATTTTCCTTTTCTAAATGACTCAGTTTGATCATCAAATGTCATCAGTAGATGACCTTAATAGGCTTAGTCCACGCAAGATTCTGTCGCCAGATAGGCAAAGGGTTAAATGGGCAAAACCAGTTGGCATGTTTAGACTAGTTACACTTATCCACTGCAATGTCTCAATTATCTCGGATACATTTTGCAAAACAAGTGCCAAAGTTCATTGCTACACTGGAGCTAGTTGTATTGCTCAGCGTGGCTCCAGCTCGGAGTCACCTTCCAGATCATACTTGGAGAATCTCCAATAAGATTTAACATATATCTTTTATTTACAGTTAGACAGATTCTTGTTGTTTGTTATTAAAGTTAGACATCTATTCTTAGCATGTGATAATGTCTGTCCCTGCCTGTCAATCTCACAATGTCATTCAATTCACACGCAGCATTTTTTATCTGCACAAGACACACAGCGAGCATTGATTGAAGTAATGTCAATATTTGCCTGCTGATGATCTTGTGGTGAGATTTTCAAGAATGCTGGGAGCAGCTCAAGACGAGTTGGGCGTGGCCTAAGACAATGAGAAGGAGACGGCGGGAGCTGGCAGAGAGCTGGAGCGGGGAGCAGAGTCAATCAAGTCTTTATAAATGGGCCTGGTGTGATGTTAGACAGCCCTTTCAAGGATCTTGCCACATCATCTCTTTAGCTATTTAACCTGCCGCTTCCTTCGTCGATTGACTGCGGCTTAGCAGCCAATTTGCCTGGTCGTCAGAGGGCAATTTTGTTCACAAGAGGACCTGTTTGCATGAAGTCATGTAGTTAAGTGTGGCTCAAGCACTTTAGGAAATTAACTTGATCAAGTCGTGGGGTTGGACCCAGACCTTGGGGATCTCTCGGTGGGCCTTTGTAAACTGCCAAGTCGTGATGTAGAGTGCCCTCTTGCAAAACACAATTAGACAATTAATTCCAAGTAGTCCGAAAGCAAAGTGGAGAAGATTCGTCTACAAAGGGCCCTATTCTCATGAAGCCAGAAGAAATGATTGTTTTTCATGTCAAAGGGTCAGGATGTGAGGTCCTTCCGACTCTTACCCTGTCTAGTAAATGGCTTACGTTAATCAGGCAGGAAGACCTCCTACCCCAAGCTAGGCCACAGACATGCACAAAGTCATGATCACGATCACGGCCATGGCACACGTTTAATACCAGCCTTTCTGCAATTAAAAGGTGGCCATGCCCTGTGGACCTTCTTGCGGGATATATGGTGAAACAATGACGGGATGGGTCTCAATGCCACAAGGCACGTAACTTTGACCTCTGTAACTCAAAAGGGCATTTTGTCTATGAGAACTCGGCATCATCTGGATGAAATATGTCATTACCATTATGTTCTTAATCACTTCTCCAATATAATCCCAATCAACTTGCCCAAAGGAGAACTATTGATCCACATGTCAGATGACCTACTACATGGCCATGTGCTTTACTGGCTCATAACAAACAGAGAAAAGTTTGTAAACAAAACTGAGATGGATAATGCAACACATAAGCTAATGTAACTAATAATGTTATTCTTCAGCAAACATGGCCGGGCTTGAGGCAGAAACTACCACCCATCTCTACATAAAGAATCCTCACTACTCCCGGCAAGAGCACACGTTAAATTTGCCTAGTCTTGTACCCTATCTTGTGAAGTGTGTTGACTGAATGTCTTTGCTTCCATTTTGGAGCAATGAGATAAAAAGATGACAATCAGATGGCTTTGAGAGTATCCTTGGGAATTGACTTGATGTTGTGTGCTAACTTTGTCAATGTTTTCCCAAGCATGATTCCAGAGAAGCGAGAAGCCAAGATAAAGCTGCCACACACATTAGAATGATTGCTTGTTGTCTTCTAGAGTTTCATGAGTAATTTTCTGTGGATGTACAAGTCAAACAAAAGGCAGATGAACAAAGGAGATCGCTGGTTCCTGGAGGTGGCGGCGCAAGAAAACTGTCTCAGTCCTATTTCCCAGGAGAGAAGGTCTAAAAAGGCATTAATGTCGTGTAAATAATTGCCAAAGTTTTCACAATCAATAAGTCAAACAATGTCTGCTATGAAATCAGCCCAATGGAGATTCAATTCTCTGTAACAAATTGTGGATAGTGCGGTGTGCTTCTATTGTCCCACGATGCCCTGCACGGCTCACAAGGGCACCGAGGTGGAGAATGTCCCTCAAGTAATACTCTCCTCTCTAAAAGTGATTCTTTTCAATAGACCATTTGCGGGCAACACTTTTTTTTTTACTTTATTGTGAAGACATAAATGAAAGTCTCCATAAATCACTTTAATTCCCATTAGACATTGAAGCTTTGCAATCTCTTTTCAGTAATTTCATCAAGTTTTCCTTGCAGTCAAACACAGAACTATATATGAATGGGCTTTCCTGAGAAAGGTGGTGAGTTTATCAAATCAGCGATCATTCTTAGTAGACCAGTCCATTCAGAACTTGTTTCTCTTGTGATTTGCTACTTGGGACATTCTGCGTCCAGAAGAATGGACAAGAAAGGAGGCGATATCGACGATTGTCAGCCAGCAGATTCTGATTCCCACAATCAATTAGCACTGCAATGAGAACCGTGAAACTACCCATGATGCCTCACTGAAGTTCCCTGTCAGAGCCTCCACGCAGAAAAACTTGTCCCCTGAGAAATTATTACATAATTCTATAATATCAAAATTGTCATTATTCAAAGAAATCTTTTTTTTTTTAATATTAAAAATATTGAATGATAGGTTTAGTGTATTAAGCAGTTTTTGTTAGCTTGGTAGGTTTGGTGCTTGCCGCTGGAGACAATGCCTTCGCACCTACTTACACTCAGGACAACACACGTCTTCACTCACTCTGCTTTCTCAAGCTGAAAACAACCTCAGCATTGCAAAGGGCCCTCAAAGAAATAATTGACGAAAGTAAGCCAGGGTGCCGAAAACAGAGCTGTTTACTCCGCCTTTGATCCAAATTGCTGAACTAAAATTAAAAGATATTGTGCAATGACTTCTAAGGGATTGAGTGATGTCTTGAATGGTATTCTCTCGCTCATTTTGCTCAGCTGTTATGGTGAGTGATGGGAGATACAGCAAGCATTAATCAATGCTGTTTTACTAGGTATGTAGTTATTGAACAGTTCTGGTATGATATGATGAGTTCCCATTGGAGAAGCATGTCAATCTTTGTTTTCATTCTCTCAGACTCACTGACCTTACTGTGTATGTATAGCAGTTATAATTTCTCCGTGGATAGAGACATGAAACCAAAGCAGCTGCTCACTACGTGAAATCAACCAGAAACTGGCCTGGAAATTGACAATCAAACCATTCATGTCATATTTCTTTGAGTTATTCATACTTGGATGAAATGAAAGAAAATCTTTTATTTTGTCCTTTTTTCAATAAAATAAATATGCATGGTGATAATTCAATGCTCGCCTCTGTAAAGATATTTTTTCTTGGGAAATTTCACAACTTTAGTTGAGTCATAAGTTCTCCTGCCTTTAGGTGAGTCATATTTTCTCCTGCCTTTAGGTGAGTGATATTTCATCCTTGTTGTTTGGACCTGGGCGGCTATTGCACCGAGCCTCCACTATGGTGAGTGTATGGTGGCTTTGGTCATCCGCTGATGGTCTCCGCCAGATTTGTTGAGGTATAAGAGATAGAGGCGGGGAAGATGGAGACAGATGGTGAGATGTTAGGGCTGCGGTGGCGGTAACTATAGCATTTTACCATTGATCACCGGTTATCAGGACAGGACGATGCGTCCGAGGCTATCACCGCTCTCTAAAGGCACCAAGTCCCCCCCCATAATTGCGTCTGCCGCCGTATCTTGGCTTTCCCTCTGATCGACCACTCCAATGAGCCGTGTACCCAAACAGGAACTGTATGGCGCATAGCAACAAGTTCCAAGAAAGCAGCCAATCACAGAGCAATCTGTGGTATCATTATATGGATCAGATGGGGGACCAGGACAATTTAGTCTTGTCCCCAGGTTCCTATTGCGCGCTACTTTGGGCAAAGATGCCACCCACTAAAGGATGCGGCCGCTCAAATGTCATCTTTGTGCACTCGGCAAGAAGCACAGGCTCAATTTGTAAGACAAGCTGATGGTCGTATTGAAGCAGACAGGCACCCTATCTCAACATGCCGCCTGGGTGCCTATCATGGCCTCGTACAACTTGAGCCAATAAAAGATTTACAAGGTAATTCACTTAAGATGGCAGAAACAGGAGACTGCGGACACCTCATCTGTGACTGGGAGGATGTCGGGGACGCAGGCTGCGGCAGGCTGCGGCGCAGTGTAAATGTCCTGCCTCAGTTGACAAGACAGGCGTAAACAAGCTACTGTCACTTGTGCATGCTGCAGAACCCCACATCCACACAAGAAGACCTACGCTGATTTCTCACGGGGCCTCGTGCCATTAATAATGAATATCCCGAAGAATGATGAATGAAAGTTACCATGAAACCGCCTAAGATAGTCGCTATCTCCACCGCTGGATCAAGCCAACTTGGCTGAAATTGATTGCGGGATTCAATGCTTGAGTGACTTCTGATGAATAAGAAATGTTACAGAGCTTTGCCATGAAGTGCGCAATTAAATGGAAGCATCTGTTAGCTATTTGGTTGATATCCCTCCTGGGATCCTGTAGTTTGTACATCACAATACCCAACCACTTAGTTACTCCGTGTGGACCTATTACATCTTGGCAAACACACGGCCTTTTCTTTGCCAGGAAAGACCCTCATTCGCCATGCTTTGATTATTCTGCACTTTGTCTGATGGGGCTGAAAGTTGCCAAGGCCATGACTATATGGTCGTAATGTATTGAAATCATAGATCATAATCTCTTTATAAATAATTGAAGTGTCTCTATGATCAGATTTCAGACCATGAGACATGACTTTATGGAAATATCCTATGACCTTTATCCGATGAGCAGATCCTGTGGAGTAGGAAAGGGCATTGCCCTCTTGGTGTGGGGCCCAGGTCTGCCCGGTCTGAGGACCTCTGGTCATCTTCTGACCATCACCTCGGGATGTCCCCATCAAAGTTTAATATCACCAGTGCTGAGTGGCATCATTGAGATGGGGATGCTGAATGTCACCACACCAAGCCCTGTGCAGAGACCCACCCCCACCCAGAGACACACCCCCACCCACCCAGGCACCCACCCAGGCACCCACCCCATCAGCCTGACCCGTGTGTCCACTCCCTGGACAACTCCTGCTCATGAAACTTTGATGGTCATTTTATTTGACAGACAAGCTACTCAACAGTTTTCAATGTTGCATTAATGCCTCAGCCTCAGATGGTCCAGTTAATGTCTACATATCATATTAAAGATTAACAATATATTCTTTAAAGTGAAAAGAATTATATATATTTTACTATCCAAACATCAATATAACTTTTTATATCAATCTATATTTGCATATAATGTTTGATTGAATCAATCCTGAGTTATTCTGGAGGAATGTGGTTTGGCAAGTCTCTAGTGTTAATTATCTGATATCATGATAGTCTAGGGCAGGATTGGCCCAACTGTTGCCAGTACAGTTTGTAACACTGCCCTGTCTTTGTTAATTGTCCCTTAACACCCCCAATACCACCAAAGAACAAGATAATTGTTAATTAAGTTTTCTCATTTGTATTCTAATGACAGTGTAATCAACAGGAGTTGGCAAGCCAACATGGCTGCTTCCCCTGTCTCATTATAATAGTCCCCTCAGAAATATTCACTGTAATTACATGCACGATGCTGGTCTGGAACATGTCTAATATGCTGGGTTTTTTTCATGGGGGCTCTTATTGTTTTCTAGTATTTTTGTCATTGTTCATAACTTTTAATGGCAACCCATATCAAACAATACCATATGGTCATCTTATCTGAAACTCAAACTGATTTTGAAATTTTAGAATACAAGGAAGAAATGGGATATTCCTGAAGAAGTCTGTGTCTGGTTATCATGAATATCACAATTAAGGAACACCCCGAACTTGTCACTTTCTCTTATCACCATCTAACCACTTGATAGAGGATGCAGACCAGGAACTGTGGGGTTCTCACATGGATTGCCAATCAGGAATATATCCAAAAGAGACTCCATCTTGCGGAACTTTCTCCATCACTATCTCGCCTGTCACTTTTCTTATGATTTTCATATTTACACAACCGGACCATGATTTGCAGGGGGACATTGTTTTCGGTGACACATCACGTCTGGTATGGTTGTCCTGCTTGTCACTTTGAATTACAACTCGGACTATATCACTTTGATAGGTTGCCATGGCAATTGCTTATGACAGCCAGGTCTGATCGTGCTTGTAACTTTGTTAAATCAACTGTTACAAAGGCAAACAGACACAAATAAATTTGGCAACTTGATATCAAAGAGAGTTAGTGTGATAGCCTGTAGGGCCCCTCAAGGCAGAGTGGGCCCCTCGGGACCTTGATCACTCAGAAGTTTGCGTGTTTCGGCAAGTCACCACTCCCTCCAGCCTCCCTTTCAAGTCAACCATTACTTTTACCTTTCTAGATAACCAAACAGTATTAGCAACAATTTGCATGCCTCAATCTGGCGTAAAAGACCCGGTATCTTATTACAGTGGTAGTGATATGTATACCTACGCCTTCTGTGGTTGCCATGTATACAAACACGCTCAACGGTTGAGTAAAGAATCACCCTGATCTAAAGAATCCAATCAGCTGAGTTAATGATCAAGTTATTCTAGCTGGGTTATGGTAATTAAGGCCAGCCAAATGGACCTGGAGATGAAGTTTCAAAGTGTAACACCTTAGAGAATTTGATCACCATTGTTGGACAAACATAACACCTTCCTGCTGTGATTGAAACGGGAGAATGGGACAACAAAGGAATTCCTCTTGTGTGGTTAGGGGAGCAGTTAGTCTTTAATTGCTCTCTGATTTATCCTGGGTATCTTTACAATAACCTCAACACATCTCAACATTTACATACATCATCATTTCCTCTATGACCTTTCCGTCATTTCTCCTTAATTTAAAAAGTGATATTTAATCATTTTTTTCAAGCTTCAGAGAGAATTCTTACGTGAAATATTGCTCGGATTATACACTTGATAAAAATGATATTGAAATGTAAGGTGATGTTATGTATTGATGATGAGCTATCATAAAACACTAAAGTAATGGCTTTAACTATAATGTTACAGACAGCCTGGATGGGAAGATGGTAATTTCACTCTGGTCTGTCATATTGAACTGCACCAAATACCACCAGTCTAATATGAAGCATGCTCTGGTATATTTAGCCTTGTAGCGGCGGCATGAGAGGTTTTTTTATTCAATATTGAATGTACTCTCTGCCATAAATATCACCGAGACATGACCTCAGAGAATTCAAAACCAGCCTCATTCTGATGTCAACCAGTGACACCTAGTGGTGAATGCACTTGAGCTTTTTCTACACAGCCTGATTTGTACAAAATATCATAAATCATTTGATTTTATACAATATATTGCATATCTCACTGAGTGCACATTCACCACATTCTGTCAGCTCCTGCAGATCCCCTACCAATTATCAGCATAAATTCTGTCAATATTTGAGAATAAAACTTGAAAGAAATCCTAATATTCCACCCAATATGTTTATTCAATGACGAGCAGATAAACTGATAAGTTCTGTGTTTCCATTTCCTGTTTTGACCAGTTCGGGAGAAACTTTGCATGAGTCAGGATACTGATAACGGCAGCTTTTCTTGCAGAAACATTGCAACAGAGAAGATATAAATTTTGAATGAAGTGGTAACAATGCAGTATGTAAAGACGCACTACTTTGTAGCAATCGGGGTGGTGGGGGAGTGTTTGTACGGCCTTTCTCATTCCATTGATTCTCTCTCCATCAATTATACAGCGTAGAAATGTCTACATTTGTTTGTTTTCGCACAACCTCACTCCCACGTTCCACATGAGAGACAATATAGAGATTTTTATCTTGCTTCTCGGAAGCATGGAGCGATCAGCCATGAAACAGGAAACACCGGCCCCACCTGACTCCAGCAGATGGACCAAGCCCCAAAATCAATTGTCTTGTGTTTTGAGAAAGTAAGCACAAAGAAGAATGGGCTTGCCTCCCTAACAAATGTGAAATTTGCAATCAATGAAAGACTCCCATCAGAAGTTGTCGTAAAATTGCAAAAGCACTTCACCAACTGTGCGTATGTCTGATAATCAATAATTTCTTGAGGGAAACAATAGAATTTCAACTTGGTGAATAATCGTACATGAATGTTTGTTTAGGAAAGGATCGGGAACGACTGCTGTCTATTTCTAAACGAGGTGGGAACATCTGGACACGAAACCAACATGTGCGGGAGACAATAGGATGGTCGCGGTGTGTGATGTAAGCTGGCCTGAAAGACCTCACATTAAAGAGCACATGACGAGGTGGAGACTGCCACCTCCTGGGCCGGTCAATACACTGCAGCTTACCCATTTATTGAACCCAACCACCCTCAAGAGATACCCAGTTACGCTACTATTGTCTCATACATTCCACAAGACACGGGGATTTCGTGAAATGGAAGGTTTCAAAATTACACACACAGCTAACTGTCTATCTGCCTTGTATCACATCCTCCTGCGTCTATTTCAGCACAATGCATTGTGGGTTGTTTTTAGCAAACTTTATCTATTTTTGACAAGTCACACATCTTCAACATTCTAATTGGCATATCCTTTTTATTTTGATACGTGGAAGCTGTTGTCAAATGACTTTCATGATTTTTTAAAAAATAAAACGAAATTTTATCCTGTACCTCCTGAATACCAAACTACCCATTATCTTTCCAAGTCATTATAAAGAAAAACTTTATGCAAATTGGTTTCCTCAATGAACAAATGTCATTTAAATTAAATGTAAAGAAATGCACACTCAAAGTCTAATTTGTAAATTTAGATTAGCCATTGACCCATATCCGTCTCCCTTCCCACTCGGCCTCTTAGTTTTCATTGAGAAATTAGCATATAAGTAGATGTGGCCTCAGTTCACCGCCATCATGGCCAAAATTCATCGTGATCGGCGAATGACTGATATTTCAACTAATGAATGTGTTATTCTCCGGTGTTGGTAACCGCAACAATAAATAGCCGTGCATTGAGGCCATGACACCGACACACATATGGTGCAACCACTGCTCTTATCGCTGGCTTTCTACAAAAATGTATATTTACTAGCGGAGGCCAGTCAATCGAGCACTGTATGGTTGAGGGTGAGGAGAGAGGAGAGCATATTAAACATGCCGACCTTCACACCACCGACCTTCACACCACCATATTATGCCTGCCTGTCAGCCACAGGCAAACCATGTGGCCAAATGTATCAAATGTCAGCCGTAAATAAATTATTACAACTAATACATTTCATAAAGAGTGCTGAATTATTGAAATCTCCGGCCTAGAAACTGTTTAACAGCTGTCACAGACCTGTTAATAGGAGACTTCTTCACCATTAACGACCTTCCTCAGCTCTCCCCATTCATATCTTATAGTTCATTGTATTCAAAATTATCAACTCATTACCAGTGTAAATTATTCAACGACACCAATTCAAATACTGAGTTCTTTGAAGTAAATTACAAAAAATATATTATATCTATAACTGACTACCAAATAAATCTAGGTCTGCAAGTACAAAAATCAATTTAATCCCCAAAAAGTCTGAACATTGAACATGAAGTATGGTTTGATGAAATAATTTATGACTTTTTACAATAAAACATGATGCATTCAATGTAATAACCATTTTGTTGTTGACCTTATTAGCATAGATAACCATCCCTCATAAATATATAGAAATAGCTATTCAGTTCTTACCTGAAGTTGGAGAACCACTTGACAAGTTGGGCAGTGTTATTTTTGTTGAATTTCACATCTGGGAAGTAGATCTTCAAGATGGCGGAGCTAGGATAGCGGTTGTAGAAGAACATCAGCTTGGCCTTCCTCAGGTGCATGGGGGTCAGTGTGGTGGTGTGACAAACGTTAAGGAAAAACTTATACAAATATCAACTAAAGCAGCAAAAATGCCACTCACTCTAAACAATCATTAATCTCGTACAGTTGATTTATATTGAAATGGCATAATTTCATTGAATGTAGAAGCCAGGCATTTTAAATCAGATGTTAAATCTAGAAACACCTGGCCTGGAAGTGATCAGGTTCATAATCAGTAAAATCATCACATATTAGCATATATACAGTAGTTACTATGGCTACATGTTTATAGAAAACACTCCCTGTGAATTCAGTTAGTAGTCAATTAAAAAAAAACAATCTTCTATTTTGTAAAATAGTAAAGTAAATAGTATCAGTAATAAAATTTATAGATATTAAAAAATCCAACAAAAATATAACATTAAAATGATTTTTTTTTCATGAATCGGTGCTACCGGGTGATTTATGTAAATGTATTTGACCTTGTGAATTTAGAGGGCCATTTTGGAACACTTGTGTGTGCCCTTGTAGCCTCTTAGATATTGCTAGAGTTTGACATCTTAGTATTTGATCTTGCTAATCAACAAGTGCTAAAGATATGTTATATTTGAAGTCCAAGTGTTACATAAACACTGATAAGACTTTATCAGTTTGTGATAAACAAGATAAATGACTGAACCAACATTCCATAATGTGGCCTATTCGAAATCAGAAATCAAAGAGTAATGTTTCACATTATTAGCATGAAATTACTTGAGCCTCAGATCACATGACTTAGAACCCCCAATGAATATTCAGGACCAGCTGATCAAATCTTTTAGGAGGAATTATTTTTCTTGGCATTTTCCATTGTTTCTGATGAGATGATATAATCTCCTGTGTGAGACAATTGCAGGGAAAAAACGATGCCGATTTTAAGCCTCGTCAGAGAGTTGTTGAGTCAGACATCTGTCTGTAAATGGACCACATATGCAAATTAGGCAGAAAAGTTGTGCAGTGGCCACTGTCCATTGAGCACGCCAGCTGTTTGTTTTTCGTCTTAATTTTTGCTAATCACATTAAGTGCAAGTTTGATACATTTTCTCCCTACAAAAGGTGTCACGAAAATTAATGCACTTTGTAAATGATGTGTGGGGCCCTGCTGCCGTTCTGGGGTATGGCCGCTTTGCCGCATTCTAATTCAGGCCCTTATGGGTCAATTTACAAATTAGACCGCTTGTTTCTTGAAGACACCTGCTCATAGCACGTTTGTGTGGTTAGAATCCTTCGTGTTATTGCTCTATAAGGTTGCCATATCGACCCACAGGACGGCTTGGCAACAATAATGGGATGGGGGCTCAAGACAGTTTTCACCTGCCCCAAGTGGCACGTGGGGCTATTGTCTACACCACCTCGCCCCATTCTCAGGGGGGATAATAAACTACGACTTCAGGTATTAGCTAGCCGCCCGGTGACAATACAAACTGTCATGCCATTGTTTCAACTGCCTTCATGCAAATTGACATTTCATAACAGTGCTTGGGGCCAACAATGGCAGCCCCAAACCCCTCAGTGCCATTAGCTGATAAGTTTATCTTGGGGCTTAGCTTGTCTGTGAGTTTCTTCTGTGTGTACAGAACCAAGAAACGGAGCTAATTCTTGAGGTCTCTTTGCTCAATGGCCAATATTTACGGCCTGTCAACCTTGGTGACTTTTTAAGCTGGCTACTAACGACGGTTACCTAGCCGACGCCCACAAGACCTTGTAAGCCAATTGATTGAATCAAGGTATTATTCCGCTGTGATAAGTCTATTAAGCTGATAGTCTTAGAGGCATAAGTCTGCTATACAGTAATGAGCCCTCGGTGGCATGTTGACTGTGTCATCCCAGCCCCTCCCTTTGTGTCTTAATACCTCCTTACTTTATTGCATTGCCTACAAGAAAGTCCCCAGACTTTGGTCCTAATTGTCTGCTTCCCTTAAGACTCTACCACAAATTGTCAGAATGTAACTTAAAGGCTGAGGATGCTGGCAAGTGCAAGAATTATCCCCATCACACTGATACACAGCAAACAAGTGTCGGCTTGCACCGCCCTCTGGTGGGACCTTGTTGCATAATACCTTTGATCCCAGCCGGTGATGATCTCCCGGTCAATTGGTCGCGCTGGATTGTCTTGCACATTTCTTGTCCGCCATTATCTGGTTTGGCCCCATTGTGAATAATGCGGGGCCTTTGTCTTGATTTCCAACCATTTTCTCCATGAATAATACAGACTTCATTTGGCAATAATGGTGGGAGTGGGCTGACCAGGCTTTGTGTTTGCCTGGTGATCATGTCCCACGTCTTGCTACACCTCACTTACAGAACCTAAGCACCATCAATTATTCATTCCCTAAATGCTGCCGGGTAATTTTCTCTTTCTTCCTGCCGATCTACCTGGTCTGAACCTATCACTTCATAAAACGTTAACTGTCCCATCTTCACAATGCTTCCCGCTTTTCTTAATCCCACATCAGTCTTTATATCAATTACGTATTTATGGTGACTTGATGAGTGACAGGCAATGTGGCCACCCACCACTGAGACGTGTGATCTGACTCTATTCACCACATCTCACGAGCCAGTCACCGCTCCATTGTCATCTGACCGCCACAATCTTAGACGATCTTTTTCCATCAAGACAAGAATTAAGCTTTTAGCTATGATCGCTATTGCCCATGTTATAATACCTGGGGCTGTCATTTGCCTTAATAAATAATATGTCACTTTAGCAGGCTTTGGTGTTTTCTATTAGCCTGTCTGACAAATGACAAGCCCTGGCTTCCAGGACCCCCCCTGGACCTGCACACATCTCAAGTCAGGTACCATTACAGAATGGATGGCCCTCAACTGGTAGCTTCCAGTAATCTTCAATAGAAAGCCCCGAGAGCTAGGCCAGGATGGCGACCAGTCAACAATTTGGATTCTTGATAATCGGCGGGTGAGGGCACCAGTATAATCCTTGATTGAAAGGAAAATGTCTCCTCTTTTAAAGCCAAATTGCTCCATAATTCAGTGCACAAGAGCTGAATGGATTACCATGGTGGAGCACAAACACGACCAATTGTTGCCTCCTTAAATGGAGGTGCAGTCACCTGGAGATATTGCCTTTATGCTTCAACCATGGGGCTTTTTGCCTAAGTTGAAAAGTTTGGAGATTTTACCATTAGTCATTGAGTTGATGAAGACTTAATTGAAAGCGTGTTTTAGAAACCTGTGTGCCGTAAAGATCCAATTAATGGATATTTCTTTCATAATTTGTCAATACTGGACACTATTGAAGATGATGGCCTCATTGCATGATGCACAACTACCTGCACTTTCTACACACTCAAAAACATTGCAAACAATGCCGCTTCCCCGCATGTATAAACATCCACACAAAACCTGGGTGGCGATCGCTTATTGGGGTAGTGCAGTGATCCTAACTTATCGACGGGACATGAGAGCTTGTGTGTGTTATCTAAGGCCCAGACCAGATTCACTAGTTGCTCTACAACAAGCGAGATCAACAGACATTATTGATTACCGATGACACGACGTTGCGGCCGTGATGCGCCTACAACTGCGCCCTGACAGCGTATTGACGAGCTCACATGTGGCACTGTGTGGAGAGCGCCCCTTTATGGTCCTGACCATGTGAAATGATTGTGTCAGAAATGGCGTGCCACCCCTCCTCGGCGGGCCACGCTTTCTTTAAAGCTCACACTCCCAGCCTGCCATTTATTTAAGTTTGGTGCTGCCTAACTGCTTTAAGTATGACCCTTCTTCTCATTCATCTGAGATGCTGGGCTTTATCGCAAGCAGCCACGTTCCTCGTCTACTCACCATCGCCTCTCCGCCCTCCCAGCCTCCCCCACCAATCCTAACCCCACTCACATAAATAAGATCAGCCATATTTTTTTCAATTAACCTGCTCAGTGATCTATCCCCGAATCCTGCTCAGAACTGACTTATCTGAGTCTCTTAATGCCCCGGGATATAGCATTTCTTTTTGCCTGACTATCGGAGCAGAGAGAACATTTCATGCGCTGTAGCTGCTTAATGAAATCAAGAGCATGCAAGACATCGCTCAAGAAAATTGAAATTCTGTCCTCCGTGGCTTTTATGACAAGCTAAATGGTTTTACACTCTACTACAGTTAATTGAGTGGATCTATCTAGTTGTAACACTTATTCCAAGACATGAATGGCAAATCTGTAGATTACTATTAGCAACTTGTATCAATACCACAGACTACATTCCCCCTCCACACATACAGTATCACCAATACCAAGCTCCGTCAACACCTACTTTATGGGTATTGACAATCAGTTACCTTTCATGTTTGCAGTTGTAATGCTATTTATATAGAGTAACTTATCGATATTGATCAGTATGATAAATAAAGACCATTGTTTAAAAAAGGATATCATTTGCATGCCGTCTGCACTGAAGTCTTGTGCCATGGATGAGAAGTGTGGATGGTCGTGGAAGCTGTTGACGTAGCCCTCGGACTCCGCCTTGATCATGGCCATAGCCAGGCTCTCAGAGGGGGTGTGAGCCGTGTTGGGGGACCCGTGGTCACCGATCAGGGGCGAATGTGACATGGGGCGGCCGTCTGAAGAGAAGGGGTGCTCGCCACTGTGGGCGTGGGAGTACATGGCAAGAACCTCTGAGTGCTGCAGGCTTGGGTTGGGGATGGCCACGGAGGTGGGCAGGGTGACAGGCACCAGGGAGCTGGAGTAACCCCCCTCAGACATAGCCGCGTGGTGAGAGTGGGCCAGGTGAAGCTTCTCCATCTCGGACATGGGACTGCCCTCCTGTAGCAGAGCCCTGGCTGCCCTCGGGGACAGCCTCGTGTCCGTCACCTTGGTCCTCTTCTTCTTGGGGGTGCTGACCACCAGGGGGAGTGGCTCGGTCTGCTCCGGCTCCTTGGGGTACAGGGGCTGCATCGCAGGGGGCAGCTGGCTGGGGAAATAAGGTGGAGGCGGAAACAATGGAGGATGGTTCCTCATCATCTCAGAAAATGTCCTAAATCTACTGTCTATGAAAGGAGGCATGATTTTGTCGGTGATTTTGTGTCTGTTGTGTTTGGGCATGCTGGCATTTTCCCTGTCTATGGGCGGGGTGGAGGCCATTCTGGTTGGAAGCTTGGTCTCCTTGACTGGGGCCTCGGGCAGGTTGTTGTTATTATTGTGGTGTGGTGTGGGGGGTTTGCTTGGAGGTTTGGGGGTGGATGTTTTTGGCTGTTGAGTTTTCTGCTGGGCAAACTTTGCCACAATATTGTCTACAAGAGAGCCGACACTACTCACAAGTTCTGCTTTGAGAATTTTGGCCAATTTCTCCAAATCTGCAGGGGTGTCCCCACTGACTGGACTGACGGGGCTGTGTTTAGCCATGTGTTCTTGCTCCTTCACTAACTTGCTGGCCTGCTTGATGAACATACTGGGATCCATCTCTGACGACACCTCCGCTAGGTTGGTGATTGGGTGTGGTGACTTGAAAGCAGACTTCTCCACATGTGCGTGAAGTCCGTTCATTTTTTTCTCCATGAACTCCTGGTACTCAGCCATGTTCATGGGTGGCTGGCCGCTCTCATAGTTCTGGGTAAACAGTTCCATGTATCGACTGTGCATTTCTGACAGCTGACTCTGCATCATTGACAACTGTTGCCGGAGAACATCTTTCTCCATTTTTCTCATTTTGGGACTAGGTTCCATGCCGGCTGCGTCAGCCTGCTGACTGTGCTGAGGTAAATATTGCTTCCTCTTGGAGCGCTTCTCCAAGTTGTCTAAAGGCTTATAACAGGGCCCTGTCATTCTCATACTGGTAATTATGTTCTCTACACGTGCCCTCTTGGCCTCCACCGAGTCTCCCCCATCTCCCCCATCTTCTGAATTGTCTTTAAGTTTATCTTTATCATCTTCTTCACTAGGTGTGCAACTATTTTCATCAAAGCCATTGGGGCCTACCTGTTCTTGGTCTGAGTCATTCTGAGAACTCATGTCGACCGGCGAGTTAGACCTCATAGAGTCTAAGTCTGTGTCGAAACTGCCACTCCTCAGCATGGCCATGCCTTCCCTCATCTTGGCGAGCATGTCCTGCTCCTCGGGACTCACGTCAGACATATCACCGCCATTTACCAACCTCTTTTCCTTGCCCTGCAGGATGCCCCGGAGGAGTTTAGAAGTCTCCGAAGACACGGTATCATTCCTCATAAGTCCCAGACGGTGATGTCTTGCCATGGAGGCAATGTCATGTAAAGATCTCTCGGCCATTTCACCGTCTTCCTTTAAGCCGTTTCCTGAAGGAGAGCTCAGGTATTTTGACCTGTCACTCTCCTCATTGGTATATCCATCCCGACTTTTGTAACTCAAGTCCATTTCTTCCTCCTGCATATATTTGTCCTTCATTGATTCATTAAAGTCACATGGGCTTTGTCGGGCACTGCTGTTGTCCGTGTGTTTGACCACTGAGGTGTTCATCTTGTCTGATTTAGTCTGAGTTGTGTCCTCTGTCACGGGCACAGAGGGTGTGCTAACTGGACTGTTGCTCCGACTGTCCTTATCCGCTGACATGTTGCTAGACTCCACACACATACAATACTTGCTCGATGCTAATGCTGTGTGTGAGGCTCAGTGGCTCCACCTATCTCACAGTCTGCGTGCTAGATGCACCTTGTTGCACTGCTGCGTACTCCACCAGTGCTCTTTCTGTCCACTCACACACTCCCTCAAATGTCACGCCTATTCATTCCTGCAATGACAAAAGAAACAGATGTTGATTGTAATTATCTTAGCTGCACAGTGTGTATTCAAGTCTTGGACATGGCACAGCCTACAACAAAAGGATGGCTATAGCCACCGCTATACCCACACACCTCATTTCTACCAGAAACTTCTTAAGCTTTACTATTTTTTAACTTTTCACATTCCCACCTGTCTTAACATTATGACCAGAGCCAGCAATATAAAAAGTTGTGCCGATGGTGTTAATATGGCAAGAAATGCTTGTAGCAGTTGGTGAAGTCTTAGCGGGCATCTTACCTCTATTGTTTGATGTGACGGGACCCTCACAAGTGTGGCACCCTGCTGCTAATGTCAGTATGGGCATCAAGAGACACATGCATACTGTGTACTGTGTGTGTGAGTGAGTGTGCATATATGTGGTGTACATGTATACTAATGACTTGACCAATAAGAAGCCAGCTCCCCTCTGCCAAGTCACCAGGAAATTTGTAGGCCATATGTCCAAGAAATGAACGCATCACTTACCCTTTTCAAAATCAACATACAGCTGCTCTACACAAACAAAACACTTTAACTTTAAGTAAGAACTAAAGAAAACAACAGGCAGTGCCCATTGTTTCGTCTCGTATTATTTATCTTTTTTGCATTAGTTATCATCTAAGTGATGTTTTACTTGCGATGTTTACTTAAATGCCATATTGTTCAGAGATAACTTTGACAGTTATTTAAGATGCGCATAATAGAAATATGATACCGACTAATCTTTTAGCTATAAAGTTCAAATATCATAGCGAGAGGTTATAATGGGTGGTGTCATGAAACTTCTGACTGACACTGATCTTTAGAGTGACATGACAATACAGAGAGATACAGTGTAACAGTGAACTACAGAGTGGCACTGAGCATGGCCTACACACAACGCTCCCGGCCCGCACGCAAACTGCCGACTCCAACCCGGACAATCCGCCGCAGACTTGAATCATCTTATTTGATAAGTGACGTAAACCTGTCAAACGGATAATCAGCCACTATTGTAATCATCCCCCCCATGTGATTATAATGATCCCAGATCTGCAAAACCAAGAAGACCCAAAGTGTCACTTTGAGATGAGACTGGCTGGGCTGTTTGCCTATGCTTGATATGCATATCTCTCCAAACTTGGAAGACCACTTCTTGCATAACCACCAATTCACCTTTGCTCCGTTCTGGATTAGGGTGCTTGATAATTTCCTCCTGACGAGATAAGCTTTAAAAGATGGAGCAAATAAGCAAGCAAATAACGGTGGTACAAAAGCGTCCAAACAATATCAGGCCATTCATCATAAAACACTTTTAAAAGCAACCTTTAAATTTCTTTTAGCATGTTTATCAAGACAGATGCTTA
This sequence comes from Amphiduros pacificus, assembly GCA_949316495.1. Taxonomy (NCBI): domain Eukaryota; kingdom Metazoa; phylum Annelida; class Polychaeta; order Phyllodocida; family Hesionidae; genus Amphiduros; species Amphiduros pacificus. Next base: position 51,260,092 of record OX439005.1, read on the forward strand.
TTCCTCATGACAGCTTCCCAGAGGAAAATTAGGAAGATGAAATTTACAAAGACGAGAAAGTGGGCTTAAAATGAATTAATAGTGCAGAAATGTTTGATTGTTCCTCTTTCGCCAATAAAAACCTGTTAACATTCCATATTCCCACAATAGTTACAGGCTGGTATTATTTCTTTGCCCAAAGAAAGGTCAGTTGTGTTCTTCATGTTATTTCTACTAAGCGGAAAGTGAAGGTTTTGGTGGTCACCTGAGGAAGGAGAGTTCCCCGATGTAAACTCTAATGGGTTGGGCCTCTAATGGCTTGCTTCTTTCATATCTTCATGGGACTGAGCTTCCATCTCATCACTAATGATTGCTACTTCAATTTTATTAATAATTTATGTCTGACATCTTTATCTTTCTTTACTGGGCAATAACTCTGATGGATTTCAGTTTATCTAGAAACCTCTAAGGCATCTAATGTTAAAGCATCTCTGCACACAAGCACCAGGATACGCATGTTGGAAAATTAACTTTGGCAAATGCCAGTTCGACTTAATGGAAGAAAACAAAAGACATATTCTCCTGATGGGACAGAAAATAAATGTGGCACTTAAGTTGCTGCTCAGATGATCTAATATAAAACTAGAAGGAGTATCCTCGTACTTGGCAAATGGAAGCGGAATCCCGAAGGTGGCTGGTCCGCATCCTTGTCATCCACCAGACATCTGGTCGCTGATTCAATAAAGGATGGTGACATCCGAACCTTTCCTTTCCTGAATCATCTGATATGGCTCTAGAATCAACACCGCCCACATCAGAGAACTCCACAAAACTGTCTTGTGTGAGCCCAGTGAGAACTGAGAATTGTCAGACTAAATATGAACTAAGTCATATCACCACAGATGATGACAATGAGTCAGACAACTCCAAGGCAGTCATCTTTCATTGTGTCTGAGGTGTCCGGGTGATGGGCGCTGAGATCCTATTGTCATTTCTTGGCTCACCCCAGCATCCTTGTGAAATTAAAGTGCCCCCCAGTTTTTGGGTGTCAGTTGAAAAAAAATACATCTCAAAATGACGTGATGTATCAACCTCTTCTGTTCTATGATTAAGGGAAGCTGTCACTCGTGGAAACCACCGATATAACATGTGGCGTAGAAAACAAAGCGGGTCGATGGAAACCAACCGCTGTCATCATCTTTCCCACTCATCATCACTTGACTGAGTCAACCCCAAGATGCGACAACAGCGAATACTAGCCACAAAACCCTTGCAAACTCAACATATACGACATAACATGACGTGTTATTGTTGTTCTGGACCCCAATAAATGTTCATAATAATGCTGACAAAAATGTCTCACCTTCAGATCACGCTAAGATGTCCAATTTAATGTTAATCCACTGATGTCCCAAGACAGAATGACAGACTGATACCACACAAACTCACAACAAAGAAATGAGGCAGGGAGTGTGCGATGAGTGACCGGATTGCCTTTACGCCGCGCTCTGGAGAGTGCGGTGACGGGGCATGCGCACTCTCACGCCGGTAACCAAAATGGCCGCCGCCATGCTAGCGTCTTCGCGATTATTCCCCAGAAGTTTTTCCTGTCTTAGAGCTACCAGAATCCAACTAGGAAGAAACCAGGTAAATAATGACAATCTGGAGATGTTCTGGAATATACCGCCACCAATTAAGGTTCAGTAATTATTTGGAATATATCTAAACAGACCCCCATTTGGTATGTATCGGAAAGTCCTTGCAAGAAAGTGTCAGGTCAAACGTCAAGAAAGTGAAATCTTGTCAACTGGAGAAAAAAGACTTTATTCATGCATTCTAGTGGTTGATATTTAACTATATTTATCTGATAGGGTTCGTTTTTATCAAGTGTGCCTGCCTGTTAGTACGCATATATCAATTATCATTCCCCTTTTCTTCACGAGGTCTCCTTCAACTTCTTTTGCCCTCGACCTTCATGAATATTCATAACGACCTGGTTTTGGAGGTGTGTCACTATTTATATTTACATGGTGCACGTGGTATCCACACCCACGAAGGAGTGAATCTGGCATCCCAAATGACCTCTGCTCCCTTAGTTGAAGGAAATGCCACTAAACAGCCCCCACAGATAATGTTCTTTGACCTAGCCATTTCAGGTTAAATATAAGTTTTAAGACAGGATATTGCGGTTGGATAATATCCCTTGCTCAAAGCAGTAACCAAGACTTGACTTGACTTGAAGACTTGATATTCCACATTAAAAATTTCAACAAGAAAATTTGGTGCTCCACATGTAACATCAATAGCAAAAAAAAAGATTGAAAAAAATATCAAACAAAACATAGTCAGAAAAAAAACATTTAAACAAACTAAATAACGGTATAAAGGAACAACTCAACAAAAAAATTTAACACATCTTTAAAGTTTTTGTAACATACCAAAATGACCAATTCTCGTAGCTATTAAGTCATCGATTTATGTCATCGATTTATGTCATCCATTTGACATCACTATTTATTTTTGCTTTGACATGGGCCACCAACTCAACATTTGTATATTTTCTTGACATCCAATGGCAGAGAATATTAAATACTGCTCTATTATGAAAGCAATATAATGCAAAGAATATCAAGACTGACCATGAGATAAATGTGTGAACGAGGGCTTGCATAAGCTGCGACTAACAAACGTGAAAAGTGACACAACAGCTTGGCAACACACTGACAAATGCCCCCAACTTAATAGGAATTTAACTCACTTCAACTTTGCAGGCATTCAGTCAATAGAAACTTCATATCATAAAAACACATCAGAAATAAAATTGAAAAAAACCTGTTTAATACGTTTGTTAATAAGTTTGTGTCATTCATATTTTAATTACTGTATTGAGTCAAGAGAAATTTCTGTTTAATAGGTTCTGACAGCATCAATGGTGTTTACATATTTACACCACAAGTTGTGCAGAACGCCACCTTCTGGTCTTACTTGAAACAGCTAAACAGCTGATCTGATGGCAACGCAGTTCCACTTGATGGTTACATGGCCTCCACAACAGGCAGTTTTACCATAGGTGGCAGCACTATATGGTGGCAGGAAATTAAACCAAAAAAGTTGTTGCTTTAACAAAATTATTGTTCACAACTAAATGACAGCTGTTGCAATTTGTCGAAATGTGTTCAGATTGTTTTTAATGTTTTTTTTTATGAAAAACAAAACAAAACAAAACAAAATAATTTAAAATGAGAAGAGAAAAGATATTAAAAATATCTCAGTACATCCTTCCTGCATATAGAAAGAAGTAATTTAAGATGAAGAAAGATATCCTAAAGTGAAAAATTATACTTTTAAGAAACATTCATATGTATATTTTTGGACATGTCCATTGGTAGTTATAATCTACACTACACATCAATCTTTGGGAAGATTTCAGAGAATGGTTTGAGGAACAATAGGCTATTACTGCGAGAGTTGCTATATCTATTGCTAATAACTGAGCCAATATGTGGCCAGGTAGAGGTGGCATTGTGAACAACTCAGTCTCCCATCCTCAGCTCATTATGCCCACTCACATTTAACTTGCGATATCTTGAATGTGACTTCTTCATATATCATATAGAGTAAATGTCTGGCATAGAGAATTACTGTCTGTCACAGAATGTGGTGAAGAAGGTAAATGTCTGGTATTGAGAATAAATGTTTGGCATAGAATGTAATTATCTGGGAGAGATTGTAATTATTTGGTTTAGAATCATAGCTTTGTCCATAGCATTAAATACAATCTCAGTCATTTAGTTTGTGTAGAATGTATATTATCGGTGAACACTGCTCATTGAGAAGTTCTTGATTATAATTTAGTGTTTGCATCTTTTAACAAGAACAAGATAGAAACTGGGGCCAGAGTGCCTTGTATTGAGCAGGCAAGTGATGTGTAATGAAGACGCTACACCTCAAGTCATACACAGTTCATATATTGGCATGAAGACGTACTTAAGTGAGCAACAGGCTGTCAGAAAGCAGTAACCAGATCGGTGTAATTGTTCTTATGGTTTCTGCAAGGATATGGCTGTGGAAGAAGGGAAATGCTGGGTAGCCTGATACTGCGAAACTCACTGCTTTTCTGCTTGTTTCTGATATGAGAAGCTGTCACGATACCTTTTAGTGTCGACTTTGCGAGGCGGCTGGATTTTCTCATATCCTGTGGGAAGATTAATAAAGTGGCTTGTGCACACTTGAGGGACAGGCAGGACAGCCACAACCATGTGCCATCTTAGAAAGGCTTCTTTTAGCACAGATTGCCTTGTTATTGGGTGTGTTGAAACATCACGCCATAGTCATTTAGCCGTCAAGTGCTCTAAACTAATTGTCCCTCAGTTGTCTTATGGCTCATTCAGCCTTGTGCGCTTAAATTGTCAAAAATAAATCTATTTTAACATGGTATCTGTCCCAATATAATTGTCCTGGGGCAAAAGTGAAAGAAAATCTTGTATTTGAATGATTGATTTTTTTTGTTTTCAAACCAGTAGCATTTTGATAGAGATAGGATTGGTTCTAGATATTGAGAGATAAGACTGCTGATACTATAGGGCAGATTGCAAGTCCTGTTCCCTGATTTCCTCACCCTGAGATGTGCCTGTCCATTCATTTATTGCAAACATTTCAACAGTGTTGTTTGGCAAACAAAACTCCTTTATTGACAGTAAGGGCAATAAAGACAAGAATTTAGACAGGATCAACAACCAAGGAAATGAAAAAAGGTTGAAAAGAAAGTGATATATTTTGCAGGAATCTGTTCCATAGAGGTTTATGGGATGTTATAGTTTTTCTATTTGTTTCACAGATCAGTAGAGAAAACCACACAGGAAGGATAGTCCCAAATATAAGGCAAACACAAAGAATATCCCACTTACAGACAAGGTAAGTTGTTGAATTTATTGTGATTTCTCCAGGTTTAACCCTGAAACATGTCCTTTGAAATACAGATTCTTGAATTAGATTTGTTGCTCCACAAATCAATAGCTGCGTGTTGATATGATGCAGTGATCGCTGGGTAAATGTTGTTTGTTTGGCAGGTGCAGGAGGACATCTTCGGGTCAGAGTTTCCTAACCTTGCAGATCCCACGTGGGTTCCACACTACTGCAGTATTTTGTAAGTAATGTTTAGCTTTAGTAACAGTAAATACCACAAAATGCCACACACTTGATAATGTCTGCTGATTGAATGTAAAAGTCTTCTGTATTTTCTTTTCTTTTTTCTTTAGTTTTATTGACTTTATTAGCTACTCTAAATATAGCCTCCTATTTAGACTCATTAAGGGAGGTAATGTTGGAATGATGTAGTCATTCATTAGAATAGTTTTGCCTGCAAAGCTTTGTAAATATAAGTTTCATGCATTTCCAGGAAAAGTTCACAAAAGTTACAGACAAACAAGATTTCTTTAAAAAAAGAAACTATAATGTTTTGTGAAGATCTTCGAGACAGCCAGTGGTAATATATAATGTGTGGTATACATTGGTCTTTTATAAAGATGGCACTAGCACAGCACATTATAAAAAAGCAATGGTCAGCACAGCTCTTAGGCTTATGTTGTTCCTTTGATTTTTTTATGTATTGTTTGACATTTCAAAGAGGTTCTCAGGAAAACTGCTCTTCAACAACAGTTTAAAAAAATAATTGTGGGTGGTTTTTGGCAGATATTTCTGAAACTTTTGAATAAGAAAAGTATGACATAAATTACAGGTTGAATTTATGTATGTGGACTGTAATATGTTGTAAAGGAGATGTTTATTACAGATATGTAGCTTCATTATTGGTTATAATGTACAGAATCTCGCAATAAATGCCCGCCAGAGACCACAGAATGCAAGACGGAAGGTGACCTTTCACCAGTTTATGTAAATATCACCTAACTAAATAACATCACAAGCACTGACCAGATCAAAGACAACCCCATAAGAAATCAGGAATAAAAATAGAGTGTCTACAATATTTCACCAAGTTGACATGGTGATGCTTGGAGATGGGTGTTTTTGAGATGAGATGTGGGGTTAGAAATAGGCTAGCAGATGGTGGGCCTGTTATAAAGATGCAGTATCGCAGCCATTATTCACGTCTCAGCATAGAGACATTTGTATGTTTGCACACACCTCGCAGGTCCATGCTTCCATTTCTTAGTTACCACAGACTGGTTGTCTCCACCTCAGATTGGGGGCATCACAGGGCTTAGGAAAGCAACGACAGTTCCAATCATGGTCATACATATAAAGAAATACAGGCTGAGTGATTAACCCCCTTCCCACTTGTCTAATCCTGAATTACAGAGGTTGTCAGCTTTGTATTCCTAAATCATTTCAACTGAATGGAGCTTTTAATCTGGTTCCTTGTTGCATCAGTTTCTTAAAATCAATGAGTAAATCAGTGGTCAAAGAGTCATGCCTATTTGACCAAAGTGGTGCTGGAAAGGTTAGGATTAAGCTTAGTTTCCAATAGAGTAAGGTTGTGTCAGGGTTTATGGTTTTTCAAGGGGCAAGCAGCTTTTCAATATTACTCGCCAGTTGGACAAACGGATTGCAAATATCAATATCATGCTTTCTGTTCTTCCTCCAAAACATAAACAATTAGGAAAATGACAAGTATATTGGCAATGCAAAAAGTTCTCATTTTTAAAAATTCCATTTATTTTTGATAACTAACTTAAGTTCCTTATCAAAATTTACAGTCAACCTCTATCTTGGCAAAGTTCTAGAGGCTCTTTAATTGACTAATTTTATGTAAGCAGGAATTTATCAAGTGATCACATAAGCTTGATAATGGCTTTACGGGGTGCAGTGTTTGGAAGGCTCTTTGCTGAGCACTTATCCTTCAAGACGCCACATGGGATGGGCATATCTCTGCCGTGAAGGTTCCTCAAGATACACCATATGGCATCCTTCAAGATTGCCACATCTATTGTCAACGGCTCCCAAGGTCTTCAACACCTCACATAGCCATTTCCTGATGACGCATATTATTATTGAGTTAATAAACTACTATCATTAGATTCTGCTAAACGATTATATTAATATTAATAATGTCACTAGGAAAGCAGAAAATCACATATAAAATACTTCCGGACTGGAGAAATAATATCTGTTCTTGCTAATGAGTGATGACATCTTTTCTTATATAAATTGTATCCCCAAGTTTGACTTACTTGACCGGACCAAGCACTGAGGCCAAGAAATACAAATGTTTTGTATTTGAAATAGCAAAATCTTGGAATGCAGCAAGCATATTTTGTAATCATGCTAAAAATGATATTCAAAAGAGAAGTTTTGTACTCTCTGTTATGCAAAATACTAGCCCTGGGAAAGCTGATATGAAAGCATGTTGACAAAGGATGGCAGATAACAGATAAGGTATGCACAGATAACTAGACAGGCATAAAACTGGTCCAAACTTCACATCACAAGGAACTAGTACTCTTCTCAGAGAACTTGCTAATTGTTTGAAATTGTAATATAGTGGCAAAATAAATCTGGCATAAAAAAGTTGTCAATTCCCTGTTAATATAGATGACAATGTTTGTATTCCCTCCTGTGTTTCAAAGATTCACAAACACAATTTTTTGTGTTTTAATTGAATTACCCAAACCGAGAAAAGTAGTTCCAGTGAAGGCCTCAGGCAAAAATAACGAAACATATTTTATATTTATTATTGAATAATATGTAAAATACTCATTAGGGATATTAACAATCAGAAATTTCTATTGCAAAAAAAAACAAAACAAAACAATAAAACACATTTTTATTGTTTCACTTAAAATCCTGCACCAAAATCCTATTTTTAGATATTGATATTAAACATACTTGTTTACGTGAATATTTTATATAGAAGTGAGATGCCATTAAAGGCCTTGAATACAGCAAGAGGTCACAAAGCAAACACACTTGAAGTAGGCAGCATGTGATAAGATAGGACCTTGCAAGGACCTCTTACATCATAGGTCCTTGTGATGTCTGCCTAAGTCAACCTGGCGTGGACAAAGTCGTCGCACTCACACAACCACTGGGATACGTTGTCAGAGCTAGCCACTTGTGCCTCGCTATCTTAGTGACTCACTCCTGGGCTCTGTCTTTCCTGTTGACAAATTGTCACATCACTCTACACATCATGATCTATGGTCATGTGTACTATAAAATCACTACAATTGACGTCATGGTTTTGGAATTTTGTTGACACTTTGAAAAGTTAATTATATTTGTTGTGGTGGTAAAAATATATTTATCTTGGATTGCTTTGAAAATGATTAGATGAATACTAAGAAAATGACATGGTCATTTGTTAATATTAAATGTGGAAATCTGAAATTAATTCATGAAACAAGAATCTCTGAACAAATAATTTAATGACAAAAGAAACGATTGTTTCCTGTTTCATGAAGTTCTCAGAATAATAAAGATATAATATTTCTTGAGAATAGCGGTTGCTGTAAACACAACAAAAGATAACCAAATGAGGTCAAATAAGTGACCATAAAGTGCCATGCCTGACTAGATGAGGTCAGGAAGACCATATAGTGCCATGCCTGACTAGATGAGGTCAGGAAGACCATATAGTGCCATGCCTGACTAGATGAGGTCAGGAAGACCATATAGTGCCATGCCTGACTAGATGAGGTCAGGAAGACCATATAGTGCCATGCCTGACTAGATGAGGTCAGGAAGACCATATAGTGCCACGCATGACTAGATGAGGTCAGGAAGACTGTATAGTGCCACGCATGACTAGATGAGGTCAGGAAGACCATATAGTGCCACGCCTGACTAGATGAGGTCAGGAAGACCATATAGTGCCCCGCATGACTAGATGAGGTCAGGAAGACCATATAGTGCCATGCCTGACTAGATGAGGTCAGGAAGACCATATAGTGCCACACCTGACTAGATGAGGTCAGGAAGATCATATAGTGCCACGACTGACTAGATGAGGTCAGGAAGATCATATAGTGCCACACCTGACTAGATGAGGTCAGGAAGACCATATAGTGCCACGACTGACTAGATGAGGTCAGGAAGACCATATAATGCCACGCCTGACTAGATGAGGTCAGGAAGACCATATAGTGCCCCGCATGACTAGATGAGGTCAGGATGACTATATAGTGCCACGACTGATTAGATGAGGTCAGGAAGACTATAGTGCCATGACTGACTAGATGAGATCAGGAAGACTATATAATGCCACGACTGACTAGATGAAATCAGGAAGACTATATAGTGCCACGCATGACTAAATGAGGTCAGGATGACTATATAGTGCCACGACTGACTAGATGAGGTCAGGAAGACTATAGTGCCAAGCCTGATTAAATGAGGTCAGGATGACTATATAGTGCCACGACTGACTAGATGAGGTCAGGAAGACCATATAGTGCCACGCATGACTAGATGAGGTCAGGAAGACCATATAGTGCCACGCATGACTAGATGAGATCAGAAAGACCATATAGTGCTACGCCTGACTAAATGAGGTCAGGAAGACCATATAGTGCCACGCATGACTAGATGAGGTCAGGAAGACCATATAGTGCCACGCCTGACTAGATGAGATCAGGAAGACTATATAGTGCCACGCATGACTAAATGAGGTCAGGATGCCTATATAGTGCCACGACTGACTAGATGAGGTCAGGAAGACCATATAGTGCCATGCATGACTTGATGAGGTCAGGAAGACCATATAGTGCCATGCCTGACTAGATATGAGGTCAGGAAGACTGTATAGTGCCACGCATGACTAGATGAGGTCAGGAAGACTATATAGTGCCATGCATGACTAGGTGAGGTCAGGAAGACCATATAGTGCCACGCATGACTAGATGAGGTCAGGAAGACCATATAGTGCCACGCATGACTAGATGAGATCAGAAAGACCATATAGTGCTACGCCTGACTAAATGAGGTCAGGAAGACCATATAGTGCCACGCATGACTAGATGAGGTCAGGAAGACCATATAGTGCCACGCCTGACTAGATGAGATCAGGAAGACTATATAGTGCCACGCATGACTAAATGAGGTCAGGATGCCTATATAGTGCCACGACTGACTAGATGAGGTCAGGAAGACCATATAGTGCCATGCATGACTTGATGAGGTCAGGAAGACCATATAGTGCCATGCCTGACTAGATATGAGGTCAGGAAGACTGTATAGTGCCACGCATGACTAGATGAGGTCAGGAAGACTATATAGTGCCATGCATGACTAGGTGAGGTCAGGAAGACCATATAGTGCCACACATGACTAGATGAGGTCAGGAAGACCATATAGTGCCACGCCTGACTAGATGAGGTCAGGAAGATCATATAGTGCCACGCATGACTAGATGAGGTCAGGAAGACTGTATAGTGCCACGCATGACTAGATGAGGTCAGGAAAACCATATAGTGCCACGACTGACTAAATGAGGTCAGGAAGACTATATAGTGCTACGCCTGACTAAATGAGGTCAGGATGACTATATAGTGCCACGACTGACTAGATGAGGTCAGGAAGATCATATAGTGCCACACCTGACTAGATGAGGTCAGGAAGACCATATAGTGCCACGACTGACTAAATGAGGTCAGGAAGACCATATAATGCCACGCCTGACTAGATGAGGTCAGGAAGACTATATAATGCCATGACTGACTAGATGAAATCAGGAAGACTATATAGTGCTACGCCTGACTAAATGAGGTCAGGATGACTATATAGTGCCACGACTGACTAGATGAGGTCAGGAAGATCATATAGTGCCACACCTGACTAGATGAGGTCAGGAAGACCATATAGTGCCACGACTGACTAAATGAGGTCAGGAAGACTATAGTGCCACGACTGACTAGATGAAATCAGGAAGACTATATAATGCCATGACTGACTAGATGAAATCAGGAAGACTATATAGTGCCATGACTGACTAGATGAAATCAGGAAGACTATATAGTGCCACGACTGACTAGATGAGGTCAGGAAGACTATAGTGCCAAGCCTGATTAAATGAGGTCAGGATGACTATATAGTGCCACGACTGACTAGATGAGGTCAGGAAGACCATATAGTGCCACGCATGACTAGATGAGGTCAGGAAGACCATATAGTGCCACGCATGACTAGATGAGGTCAGGAAGACCATATAGTGCCACGCCTGACTAAATGAGGTCAGGAAGACCATATAGTGCCACGCATGACTAGATGAGGTCAGGAAGACCATATAGTGCCATGCCTGACTAGATGAGGTCAGGAAGACCATATAGTGCCACGCCTGACAAAATGAGGTCAGGATGACCATATAGTGCCACGCATGACTAGATGAGGTCAGGAAGACCATATAGTGCCATGCATGACTAGATGAGGTCAGGAAGACCATATAGTGCCACGCATGACTAGATGAGGTCAGGAAGACCATATAGTGCCACGCCTGACAAAATGAGGTCAGGATGACCATATAGTGCCACGACTGACTAGATGAGGTCAGGAAGCACCATTGGGTGACCAAAGAGGGCCATGCCTGAGGTAAGCATGACCATGTGAGGTCAGGAAGCACCAATGGTGATCATGTATGCCTGAACTATGATCATCAGAGGTCAGGTTACAGTTCAGTTTGCCCAAGTAGAATGCACAAACAGATAGATGTTCTGAAGAAATAGCAGATAGTGTGGCAGAGTGCTATCATAAAGAAAGGCCACATTATCAGCACCAAGCTGATAACGTAATAATTGCCACTGGCCTGGAAGAAGTTAAATTGAATGGCAAACAGTGTGTGTAGATAGGGGTAGGGCTTGATGACCTTTGTCTTTATGGTGGTGTCACTTATAACTGTGACAACCAGGATATTAGGCTCCACCAGAAGGATATGATTCCTGGCAGTTTGAGACTATTCATCTGTTTATCAATTTAATCATGTCATACCAATCATAATAATTGTTCCAAGACCCAGATCCAGGAAACTAATTCCCATTCTGTCCTAAGTTCTCTGTCACTATCTCTTCCTTCTTGCTTTCTTATTGTTTATTTCATGAGTATATGCAAAAGGCTGATTAAATATTCTTCACAGAAATTAAATCATTTTGAAATAGAAATCATTGAATTGATAAAGGGTATAAATAAGAATATATATAAGATATAAATGAATATGAGGTGAGATATGAACTTTGGGAAATATATATGTGTATGTGTTTATGTATATATAGAACTCCCTTTAGTTGTCCCTGCAATTTGAAGAAGTGCTTATGAAGAAATACAAATACATCCCATACCTTGTTCTTGTCAGAAGTTTTGAATTTGTCTTGTTTCTTCTTCAGGTGACGATGTTCAGATCGTGAAAACACCAGCTTTCGCAGAGTCTATCACAGAAGGAGACGTCAGGTGGCAAAAAGGTAAGGCAAGAAATACTGCTTATCCCCTCAGGTGATAGATTGAGTGACCACTGTCCAGGGGTGCACACTCCTCTTATCTTATTGCCTCATGTGATAGTCTTAAGATTGAGTGACCACTGTCCAGGGGTGCACACTCCTCTTATCTTATTGCCTCATGTCATAGTCTTAAGATTGAGTGACCACTGTCCAGGGGTGCACACTCCTCTTATCTTATTGCCTCATGTGATAGTCTTAAGATTGAGTGACCACTGTCCAGGGGTGCACACTCCTCTTATCTGATTGCCTCATGTGATAGTCTTAAGATTGAGTGACCACTGTCCAGGGGTGCACACTCCTCTTATCTTATTGCCTCATGTCACAGTCTTAAGATTGAGTGACCACTGTCCAGGGGTGCACACTCCTCTTATCTTATTGCCTCATGTGATAGTCTTAAGATTGAGTGACCACTGTCCAGGGGTGCACACTCCTCTTATCTTATTGCCTCATGTGATAGTCTTAAGATTGAGTGACCACTGTCCAGGGGTGCACACTCCTCTTATCTTATTGCCTCATGTCACAGTCTTAAGATTGAGTGACCACTGTCCAGGGGTGCACACTCCTCTTATCTTATTACCTCATGTGATAGTCTTAAGATTGAGTGACCACTGTCCAGGGGTGCACACTCCTCTTATCTTATTGCCTCATGTCATAGTCTTAAGATTGAGTGACCACTGTCCAGGGGTGCACACTCCTCTTATCTGGTCTCATCTGCCCGCAGTGTCCTATTTTCTGGTAACAAATATTGCGGCACAAATAGTCCGACCCATCCCATTGACGAGGCTCAACCTTTGGAAAGGAACAAGCAAGAAATAAACCACTTTCTACCATGGTCATATGAGATTTTTGTGTTATTAAAATCTGAACAATAATACAGAATAGACAACTTTCTTTTACTCATGTAACAAGTACCTGGAGAAAAGATTTAATTTCGTCCTGCAGATTGTAAAATTGTGATTTCAGTTTTTGGGTTATAAAAGAGAAAAACCACAGGCGTTTTCACTTGCATTAGGTAATCTTTAAACCATGCTTTCCGTCTTTATTGGTTGCTGATGTCTTGTTATTGTTCTCAGATTGCGTTTCCATTTAACTTTTATTGAAAGGTTTCACCTGAAATCTTCTCTTGTGTACTTTAATTTAACAAATGTGAGTATTTCATTTGTGTGGATTCAGAAGAGAAAAAATGGATAACAAGAGAACTGCTGGAGATGAAATAAAAATCTGGTGGAGTAATGCGTAAACTTATTAAGGTGTCAGTGTTTGTCATGCACAAGTTAGAGATGGTGTGAATAACATCTTGATATTTGTCAAGTGCTTTGTCCTCCATTTGTGAAATATTAGAATTATTTGAACATTATGGTGACAAGTTATCTTGTTTCTTGATTTTTTTGTCTTTTTACATTTTCATCAACGATTTTGTGGTTAATTAATTTGGTGTGACTGAGAAGTCATTGGAGTAAAATGGAAATAAAAACAAATCCTGTCCATCTCAATACGACCCAGAACTGGAAACAGATTTGCGAGTTATTGCTATAACGTGCCACCAACATGAGAAGAAGCTGCTTATTGTTTTAGACATAATTTGAGATGTTGCTATGAACTAGGCAGATGATAATAGAAAAGACCGGAGGTGAAGGAGAAGGTGTTAGCGATATGTATCGGGTGGAAGCGGCAGTGTCTCCGCTCCCATGTTAAGTTGCAGCCACAGATCTTGTCACTTGCTTGTCATTTGTTACAACCGAAATGTGAGAGGGGCAGGTGAGGGTCATCTTGACCGTGGCCATAATGGAGGTGGCATCAGAGTGCCTGCCCCACGTCTCCTATTGCACCGGCCTTACTCTTCTCAATCCCATCTTATACACAACACAGCCCCCCCCCCCCCATAACACTGGCTTTATAAACACTCTATTATATCTCACACCTTGATCAGCATTTGAAAATGTTATGAAACATCATATTTTAAGACATTCTTGATATAAAGTACAAGATTGGTCATGAATGCCTTTTGGTGATATTTTCTCCTTATTATTCTAAGATTTGGAAATATTACTTGCTAAGTATAGAATGGGAAATGGTAGGGGAAGATGAAGTGATACACTAGTAGGTTGATATATGTGGGGTTCTTGAAGACCACAAAGCGGGGCATATATGACTTGTATTGTGCAATGCTTGAGATAAGCCGCGACTGATTAGGGGATTAGGAATGGAGGCCTTATTGCCTGGGTGAGATGAATAAACATGGCTGCAATCACAGCAAGATAGCACGCCTCGTCCTCCTAAACCACAGCTCACTCTTAAAGAATGCAACACCCCATCCTCCAAAGTTATAACATCTCATTTAGAAAATAATAATTCTTATTGCTTCACATGAAAAGCTTATTAGATAGTTTGGAATCGGCAAGGCTAAAGAAAAGTTGAGTGATGAGTCGCAAGACAACATTTGCGGCAGTAAACAACAACTTGTGTTGTATCAGAGAGGGTTGATAAGACCAAGAGGCCGAGTTGTGACATGCCAAGAATCTGCTCTTATCACTGTGTTATCACCAGCTTATGTAACAGCACAGGCCAAGTCCAAGGAGTGGTGTTCACAAGATGACTGGGATCATACACGTCCTATCAGGCTTACGTAACCCTCCCTGGGCATAAATCACGCAGCCCTTCACTGCCACCAGGTCACCACATGTTCCTACCACAATAAAGGGTCATCTTGAGAAATAAACCATTACTTACTTAATATCAACTTAAAGTTTAACATTCTGCCCTTCCACAGCCTTTCTCTATATGCAAACAGGTCTCCTAAGACAAGTTATTAATATATATTACGTAATAAGAATAATGTGAAGGTGGTTGTTTTACCTGCTAGTTTGTTGGTGATATTTGTGGTGTCTTCTCCTTGCAGAGGTGGGCGATGCAGTGGAGGAGGATGAAGTGGTGGCCGAAATCGAAACTGACAAGGTGAGAAAGAATCTCCGTGTGGATACACGTATGAAACTAGACTTGTTCTGAGGATATAGGTATGAAACTAGACTCGTTCCCAGGATACATCTATGAAACTAGACTTGTTCTGAGGATATAGGTATGAAACTGGACTTGTTCTGAGGATATAGGTATGAAACTAGACTTGTTCTGAGGATATAGGTATGAAACTAGACTTGTTCTGAGGATATAGGTATGAAACTAGACTTGTTCCCAGGATATATGTATGAAACTGGACTCGTTCCCAGGATATAGGTATGAAACTAGACTTGTTCTGAGGATATAGGTATGAAACTAGACTTGTTCTGAGGATATATGTATGAAACTAGACTTGTTCTGAGGATATAGGTATGAAACTAGACTTGTTCTGAGGATATAGGTATGAAACTAGACTTGTTCTGAGGATATAGGTATGAAACTAGACTTGTTCTGAGGATATAGGTATGAAACTAGACTTGTTCCGAGGATATAGGTATGAAGCTAGACTTGTTCTGAGGATATAGGTATGAAACTAGACTTGTTCTGAGGATATAGGTATGAAACTGGACTTGTTCTGAGGATATAGGTATGAAACTGGACTTGTTCCCAGGATATAGGTATGAAACTGGACTTGTTCCCAGGATATAGGTATGAAACTGGACTCGTTCCCAGGATATAGGTATAAAACTAGACTTGTTCCCAGGATATAGGTATAAAACTAGACTTGTGTTCCTAGGATTTAATACATGTAAGTATGCCCTTCAATATGAGATGGTTTATGATGACCTTTTTGCCCAATAAACTGGGGGACATCAGAATTCCAGGGAAAAAATGTCATTCTGGTTACTTAATTGATTACAATTTGTGGAAAATGTGAAATATTTTCCTTTTTGATGGTATTATTTGATATGAGTAGCTCTTTGTTTGGTGTTTACAACATCCAAGTGGTGGTAATCTTCAGGGAAAATGAAACACTTTATTGGGAATTCCTGATTAAAATTCCTCCTGCTGCTATCCCTGGCTTCCACCAAAGGATATGTCCATACGATTCACACCAGATTCCACCACTTTCATTTTCTTCCTGCTATAGAAACACAATGATATCAACAATGTTCAGTGGTATCAATTACAATCACTGCTAAGAGCTGTGGGAAAATGTAATTAAATTTAGGATGTTCTGTCTAATTTTAGTGAGGTTTTGGTGAGTGAAGTCAGCGTGAGTGACACTTTGCGGTGATCAGTGGATGTAGATTGGTCCGGTTTTGGGGAAGGATTAAACCATGTGCCTCCTTGTACCAGCATCTTGTCCAGAACGGGGGCTCCTTACACCAAGTTAGCTTGTCCAGAATGGGGGCTCCTTACACCAAGTTAGCTTGTCCAGAGTAGGGGCTCCTTACACCAAGTTAGCTTGTCCAGAGTAGGGGCTCCTTACACCAAGTTAGCTTGTCCAGAGTGGGGCTCCTTACACCAAGTTAGCTTGTCCAGAGTAGGGGCTCCTTACACCAAGTTAGCTTGTCCAGAGTAGGGGCTCCTTACACCAAGTTAGCTTGTCCAGAGTGGGGGCTCCTTACACCAAGTTAGCTTGCCCAGAGTAGGGGCTCCTTACACCAAGTTAGCTTGTCCAGAGTAGGGGCTCCTTACACCAAGCTAGCTTGTCCAGAGTGGGGGCTCCTTACACCAAGTTAGCTTGTCCAGAGTGGGGGCTCCTTACACCAAGTTAGCTTGTCCAGAGTGGGGGGGGGGGCTCCTTACACCAAGCTAGCTTGTCCAGGGGCCTACACTGTCACATGGGCTTGTCCAGAAAGGGGTGAATGATAATGAATGTTGACAAACCTTTCTGGCACATGAATGATAATAATAAAAGTTGACAAACCTATGAATGATAATGAATAGTGAATGATAATGAATAGTGAATGATAATGAATAGTGAATGATAATGAATAGTGAATGATAAGGAATAGTGAATGATAAGGAATAGTGAATGATAAGGAATAGTGAATGATAAGGAATAGTGAATGATAAGGAATAGTGAATGATAAGGAATAGTGAATGATAAGGAATAGTGAATGATAATGAATAGTGAATGATAAGGAATAGTGAATGATAAGGAATAGTGAATGATAAGGAATAGTGAATGATAATGAATAGTGATGATCTTTCTGGCAATGATAATATTGAATGTTACCACAACCTTCAAGAATCTATTTTTAATAAGTGTTGATTTTTAAAAGTAGATAGGAGGATTTTCTTCAGAAGAAAACGTTGTCAATTCTAGTGAAAATTAGCACATTTTAAATCTTAAACCAGAGGCGTCATAGTCATACATAATATTTTTAAAAATAGATATAAAATAATGAGTTAAACATTTTAATCATGATTCAAGTTATTGCTGATATAGACGTAAGATATTCCAAGAAGTGTGGTGATGCCTTTAGTGGTGAGTGGTACCAGCCTGCTGTTCACATGACTGGTGGCTCCCCCTGGTGGCCCCCCCTGGTGGCCCCCAGCATGGGCTATTTCCTCCCTCTAAGAATCCCTGCCTCCTGCACAGCGGTATTTCCTGGCAGTCTTCACACACCATTAGGAATTCATTAAATTCTTTGAGGGGATATGATTTTATTTGTCTTATTTCATATTAGGATGTGCAAGGTGCTCAATTAATAGAATAGAATTGTTATAAAAATGAATTAGTAGCAATATTCATCAGCTTAACAACTATGTAAGTTTAAAATCGTCATTCGATGAGGACACATACTCAAAGAATTATTTGATTCTTATGAATTAATTTTTACTGCCTGACCTAAGCTTGAAATATTTGTGTCCAAATTCAGATTAAATGTCTTTTTTCTATAATGCTATTTGATACAGAATGTTAAATGTTAGAGGTTGTGCATGATGTTGACATTTGAAGAATAATGTAGAATTATTGGGCATAGAATGTGATGTTTCTGGGCATGGCCTCCTCCTCCCAGACATCTCTAGACGCTTCCTGATAATACAACAAGTATGTCTTGAAGAGTAGCACATTTCATGTTTATGACATGTGACACCGTGGAGGGCGGGAGAAATCAAGAAATGGAATCTAAATATTGGTGTATGTGACGTCATTCTCTGAAACTTACACAGCATGAAATAAAACATGACATCTAATCTAGGATTATATCTTCCTGCCACCAGATGTCAGTGTGAGCATGATGAGAATTTATGAGATACCACAGTATATATAACATGCCAGAATTGATTGTGTACCATAAGAACCCTTTCTTGTGGTGGTAGATAAGCTAGATTGAAGCAATCTGGGTCTTGCTTGTTCCTGAAACTTGACAAACTTACAGATCCTAGAAGAAATAGACAATGTGAAATGTGACGACTGTGACCAGGATGTAGTCCTATCTCCCAGACACACGCCTCTCACGCTAGTCTGTCTTGCCGCTTTCTCTTCCTTATCAAGGTTTATTATTTGACCCAACAAGGATGTATAATTTCACAGAAACATTGAATTTAATAATACCAGATGTTCAACATGAGTGTTTAATTACATAATTGGTTTTGTAAATGTTTGCATGTTGTAAATAGAAGTCATTTCTCTTGTGTGAAGTTAGGGATTTTGGAGGTATTTTAGCATAGCCTTGATACCCTCTAGTATGGACCTTCCTCGACATAACAAAGGTTCATAAGGGAAGTAATAGTCAAAGCTAAGGGAAGTAATAGTCAAAGCTAAGGGAAGTAATAGTCAAAGCATAGCCTTGACTCCCTCTATTATGGACCCTCACAACATAACAAGGTTCATAAGGGAAGTAATAGTCAAAGCTAAGGGAAGTAATAGTCAAAGCTAAGGGAAGTAATAGTCAAAGCTAAGGGAAGTAATAGTCAAAGCTAAGGGAAGTAATAGTCAAAGCTAAGGGAAGTAATAGTCAAAGCTAAGGGAAGTAATAGTCAAAGCTAAGGGAAGTAATAGTCAAAGCTAAGGGAAGTAATAGTCAAAGCTAAGGGAAGTAATAGTCAAAGCTAAGGGAAGTAATAGTCAAAGCTAAGGGAAGTAATAGTCAAAGCTAAGGGAAGTAATAGTCAAAGCTAAGGGAAGTAATAGTCAAAGCTAAGGGAAGTAATAGTCAAAGCTAAGGGAAGTAATAGTCAAAGCATAGCCTTTTGTGTTTGATATTGGCTAGATATATGTATAGTGGATGTTATTGCTGATGTCAGAAGGGTAAGGTGCGGTTCCTCGGCGGGATGCCAATTGGTTTTGCTGAGTGACCTTCTAGATGTAGATGTTCCTGATCAGCCTGGCCCTAATCTAGAAGTCAGCTTGGCCATATCTTCATAGTAAACTTGCCCTGACTAAGTGTACCACTATTGGAATTTATTCGCCAATCTTTTTAGAGGGGCAATAATTTAACTTGAACTGGGACAAGTTGAATTAACATAACCTACCAGATCCTACACCCTGTTGCATTTTATAAGGAGATTGCAAGAATAAGACAGCACTGTACTTTGGGAAATCTCAATAAAAAAATTCCTGCATACAGTGTGATATGATATGTCGGGCATCAATATATTACCAAATATCTACCAGCCATAGTTCTAATTTCAGCATCTCTTACTGTCTGGCCTGGAGACCCTGAGGGTCCTCGCTGCTGAGGGTTGGGGGGTGTTACCCTGAGGGTCCTCACTGCTGAGGGAGGGCTGGAGGGTGTAACCCTGAGGGTCCTCGCTGCTGAGGGAGGGTTGGGGGTGTTACCCTGAGGGTCCTCACTGCTGAGGGAGGGTTGGGGGGTGTTACCCTGAGGGTCCTCGCTGCTGAGGGAGGGTTGCGGGGATGTTACCCTGAGGGTCCTCACTGCTGAGGGAGGGTTGGGGGATGTTACCCTGAGGGTCCTCACTGCTGAGGGAGGGTTGGGGGGTGTTACCCTGAGGGTCCTCACTGCTGAGGGAGGGTTGGGGGGTGTTACCCTGAGGGTCCTCACTGCTGAGGGAGGGTTGGGGGGTGTAACCCTGAGGGTCCTCGCTGCTGAGGGAGGGTTAGGGGTGTTACCCTGAGGGTCCTCACTGCTGAGGGAGGGTTGGGGGGTGTTACCCTGAGGGTCCTCGCTGCTGAGGGAGGGTTGCGGGGATGTTACCCTGAGGGTCCTCACTGCTGAGGGAGGGTTGGGGGATGTTACCCTGAGGGTCCTCACTGCTGAGGGAGGGTTGGGGGATGTTACCCTGAGGGTCCTCACTGCTGAGGGAGGGTTGGGGGGTGTTACCCTGAGGGTCCTCACTGCTGAGGGAGGGTTGGGGGGTGTTACCCTGAGGGTCCTCACTGCTGAGGGAGGGTTGGGGGGTGTTACCCTGAGGGTCCTCGCTGCTGAGGGAGGGTTGGGGGTGTTACCCTGAGGGTCCTCGCTGCTGAGGGAGGGTTGGAGGGTGTTACCCTGAGGGTCCTCACTGCTGAGGGAGGGCTGGAGGGTGTTACCCTGAGGGTCCTCACTGCTGAGGGAGGGTTGGGGGATGTTACCCTGAGGGTCCTCACTGCTGAGGGAGGGTTGGGGGATGTTACCCTGAGGGTCCTCGCTGCTGAGGGAGGGCTGGAGGGTGTTACCCTGAGGGTCCTCGCTGCTGAGGGAGGGCTGGAGGGTGTTACCCTGAGGGTCCTCACTGCTGAGGGAGGGTTGGGGGATGTTGTTACCCTGAGGGTCCTCACTGCTGAGGGAGGGTTGGGGGATGTGCACAGCCGTGCACTTATATTTGGAGTTTACTAAGGCCCTGTATGTTGTGTTGCAGTCGGGCACTTATATTTGGAGTTTACTAAGGCCCTGTATGTTGTGTTGCAGTCGGGCACTTATATTTGGAGTTTACTAAGGCCCTGTATGTTGTGTTGTAGTCGTGGACTTATATTTGGAGTTTACTAAGGCCCTGTATGTTGTGTTGCAGTCGGGCACTTATATTTGGAGTTTACTAAGGCCCTGTATGTTGTGTTGCAGTCGGGCACTTATATTTGGAGTTTACTAAGGCCCTGTATGTTGTGTTGTAGTCGTGCACTTATATTTGGAGTTTACTAAGGCCCTGTATGTTGTGTTGTAGTCGTGCACTTATATTTGGAGTTTACTAAGGCCCTGTATGTTGTGTTGTAGTCGTGCACTTATATTTGGAGTTTACTAAGGCCCTGTATGTTGTGTTGTAGTCGTGCACTTATATTTGGAGTTTACTAAGGCCCTGTATGTTGTGTTGTAGTCGTGCACTTATATTTGGAGTTTACTAAGGCCCTGTATGTTGTGTTGCAGTCGTGCACTTATATTTGGAGTTTACTAAGGCCCTGTATGTTGTGTTGCAGTCGTGCACTTATATTTGGAGTTTACTAAGGCCCTGTATGTTGTGTTTCAGACGGCGCTCGAGGTGAAGGCCCCTGCTGCAGGCGTCATAGAGGAACTCCTCGTTGCTGACGGAGATGCCGTTCAGGCAGGAGTTGAACTATTTAAACTCAAAGTTGGAGGTGAGATAGAAAATAGAAATAAAGAAGATTAGAATTAGCAGTTGGTATTGGCATCCTATTTTTGATGAACATGCAGGTTGATTTAATATAGATAATTGACTTCCTTTGATAACTGTAACTTGTGCACAATGTTCTGGTTTTTACCCTCAGCCCCTGATGTAATCAGGCTGAGGGTATTGCAGTACTCCTGGCGTGGGTATGTATGTATGTCTGTATGTATGTATGTATGTCTGTAGCGAACATCCTTGTCATCGCGATAACTCAAGAACAAATGATGGCAGCTTCATGAAACTTGACACACATATGCATCTGGTGAAAACCTCGGACGAGTTCGATGGACGGCGACCTTGACCTATTTTTTAAGGTCACAGGAACAATTATGTGAAATCCCAAGAATCACAATAACTCAAGAACGAATAATGGTAGCTTTATGAGATTTGACACACATAAGTATCTGGTGAAGACCTCAGACATTTTTGTATGAAACATGACCTTCACCTACTTTTCAAGGTCACAGGGACAATTATGTGAAATCATCTTGTCATCGCGATAACTCGAGAACAAATGATGGCAGCTTCATGAAACTTTACACGCATATGCATCTGGTGAAAACCCCGGACTAGTTCGGTGGACGGCGACCTTGACCTATTTTTCAAGGTCACAGGGACAATTATGTGAAATCCCGCGAATCGCAATAACTCAAGAACGAATGATGGCAGCTTTATGAGATTTGACACACACAAGCATCTGGTGAAGACCTCAGACTTCTCTTGATGGAACATGACCTTCACCTGATTTCAAGGTCACAGGGACAATTATGTGAAATCATCCTTTTCATCGTGATAACTTAAGAACAAATGATGGCAGCTTCATGAAACTTTACACGCATAAGCATCTGGTGAAAACCTCGGACTAGTTTGGTGGACAGCGACCTTGACCTATTTTTCAAGGTCACAGGGACAATTACGTGAAATCCCAAGAATCGCAATAACTCAAGAACGAATGATGACAGCTTTATGAGATTTGACACACACAAGCATCTGGTGAAGACCTCAGAATTTTTTCTTTGAAACATGACCTTCACCTACTTTTCAAGGTCACAGGGATAATTATGTGAAATCATCCTTGTCATCGTGATAACTCAAGAACAAATGATGGCAGCTTCATGAAACTTTACACGCATAAGCATCTGGTGAAAACCTCGGACTAGTTCGGTGGACGGTGACCTTGACCTATTTTTCAAGGTCACAGGGACAATTATGTGAAATCCCAAGAATCGCAATAACTCAAGAACGAATGATGGCAGCTTTATGAGATTTGACACACACAAGCATCTGGTGAAGACCTCAGACTTCTCTTGATGGAACATGACCTTCACCTGATTTCAAGGTCACAGGGACAATTATGTGAAATCATCCTTGTCATCGTGATAACTTAAGAACAAATGATGGCAGCTTCAGGAAAATTGACACACATAAGAATCTGGGAAGACTCCACATGAGTTTGATGGACGGTGACCTTAACCTGCTTTTCAAGGTCACAGGCCCATATCAATAATTCTAGAGTAAATGATGACAGTTTCATGATACTTGACACACCTAAGCTATCAAAGGAAGTATATTTTATGGGTTTTTTACCCCTGCATCAATTTGCCTTGGTGCAGTGACGTTTTGTTCACAAATATTGTGTGGAGCGAATGTTGTGCAATGAGTTACCAGGGCTGAGGGTTGATGCATCTCTGATGCCTATGTTTATTCATCAGCTACAGGTGGAGCTAAGCCAGCCCCCAAGCCTGCAGCTCCCCATGAGGCAGCACCGGCGCCCCCACCCGCAGCCAAGCCAGCCCCCGAGACAGCGGCCCCACCACCACCACCACCAACACCCTCTGCCACGGCAGGTCCCATCCCCACCACCCCACCACCTGTACCCCCCACTCCTACCCAGCCCATGACCTCCACCCCGGTGACTGCAGTCAAGCCTACCCCAGCAGTGAGCGCACCAGTCATGGCCGCCGTAGTCACAGGAACCCGCGGAGAAACTAGGGTACGCTCAACCTTTTATCTTCTATCTTACATAGCCACAATTTATAACGTATTTATATCATATTTTATACATATATTTATACCATATATATATCAGATATATATATTACATATATATATATATATATATATATATATATATATATATATATATATATATATATATATATATATATATATATATATATATATATATATATATATATATATATATATATATATATATATATATATATATATATATATATATTCACATTACCAAGTCGAAATTGCTTGAGGGTCGATGAAAAATTGGTACTGGAAGATAGATAATTGACTCATTTCAGGTAAAAATGAACCGGATGCGACTGAGGATAGCCCAGCGTCTGAAGGATGCTCAGAACACCTGCGCCATGCTCACCACCTTCAATGAAATAGACATGAGGTCAGTGCTCAAAATGCGGGCTTAGATTGAGTAAGAGTAAAAAGGGAAGGGATCCCCTAGTCTTACTGGATGATGATCACACTCCATGACCATTACCAACGCTTACAATGGAGCCAGTGTGTTGATCACTTTGATCTCTTCACTTAGAAGGGGGACTGACTGAGTTATCCTAAATGTTGCTTATATTGGATCAAGTGTGTTGATCACTTTGATCTCTTCACTTAGAAGGGGGACTGACTGAGTTATCCTGAATGTTGCTTATATTGGATCCAGTTTGTTGCTCACTTTGATCTCTTCACTTGGATGAGGACTGACTTGAGTTATCGTGAATGTTGCTTATATTGGATTTTGTGGAGGTTCTTAGATTGTTGAGTAACTTCTTGACTTGATGACCTTAATCTTTTTTTATAACAATTTTCTGTGACTTTCAGCAATGTGATGGAAATGCGTTCACAATATAAAGACACGTTCCTGAAGAAGCACGGTGTGAAGCTGAGTTTTATGTCTTCCTTTATGGCTGCCTCGGCATACGGCCTCCGAGAGATCCCTGCCATCAATGCTGTCATAGATGACAAGGAGATTGTCTACAGGGACTACGTCGACATCTCCGTCGCCGTCGCCACACCAAAGGTGCCATTTCTCACATAATGCTTCCAAAGGTTTTCCTTTAACTTAAATACAGCGTTGCCTATTTGATGGTGTAGTTTAGATGTCAGGAAGGGAACTAATGCTGGATGTGAATGTTTTCCAGGGTCTTGTTGTGCCTGTTATGAAGAATGTGGAGAGTATGAACTTTGCCGAGATAGAGAGGGAACTTGGAGAGCTGGGTACCAAGGTAAGCAGTGATAAATAGCTCACATCCTGGGCGTATCTCCCTGCAGTGCCACCTGGTGAAAGTAAGCAGTGATAAATAGCTCACATCCTGGTGGTATATCCCTGCAGTGCCACCTGGTGAACGTAAGCAATGATAAATAGCTCACATCCTGGTGGTATCTCCCTGCAGTGCCACCTGGTGAACGTAAGCAATGATAAATAGCTCACATCCTGGTGGTATCTCCCTGCAGTGCCACCTGGTGAAAGTAAGCAGTGATAAATAGCTCACATCCTGGTGGTATCTCCCTGCAGTGCCACCTGGTGACAAGAGTTTTATCTTCTCTTTACACTATATGTGTAGTACAGCTTCTGTGAGGGGGGGATAAATTTTTTGTCATTCTGTCTGTCCGTCAATATTAATTTGTAAAGTTTTGTATTTCCATGGGACCAGTTCTATTTAGAAACTTAGAAATTCCAACCCTGTATGCATCCATCTTTTTTGTATTTATAACAGTTTTATACTTAACTGTTTATCTGAAACAAGCAACATATTACAAGGATGTTACTTGAATATATTTCCAAAAGCTCTGAAAATGAAAAATTTATATTAAGCAGGTGATTGGCTGAGGGCATTCGTGAGAGTGGTTTGTTGCAGCCACCTTATTCATTGCCTGTAGTATTTGTAATGGGTTAACTGTTTGCAGGCGCGTGCCGGAGCGCTAGCTGTGGAGGACATGGATGGTGGTACCTTCACTATCAGCAATGGCGGAGTGTTCGGGTCTCTGATGGGAACGCCAATCATAAACCCCCCACAGTCCGCCATCCTGGGTATGCACGGCATCTTTGACAGACCCATTGCAGTTAAGGGCAAGGTAAGCCAATGTCCGGCCTGGGCAATACGATTCTCCATGAAAATAATAAATAATATAAATAAATTTAAAAAAAATATAACAAAAAATAAATCAAGTGCTGATACCAGACAGCAATCTGCAAATAGATGAGACATTTGATTAGTAATTTTAATGGGCTACCAATACTCTTATATTTGTCTCATCTAATGACTGAAATAGGATTGAACATTTTGGCTTGCCCTGAGGGTGTTGTAGTCATGAATGCCATGTTTTGTCACCAGGTGGAGATTCGTCCCATGATGTATGTAGCTCTGACGTATGATCATCGTCTGGTAGACGGACGTGAAGCAGTGACCTTTCTGAGGACGGTCAAGGCAGCTGTGGAGGACCCCAGGACTCTACTGCTCGACCTATAGGACCATCACCTCACCTACTAGGCTGTATAATATCCGGGAGAACACTGTGGAACCAGAGAACGTGATATTGCCAGAGCAGGACGGCTGTGACTCAGGCCAAACTTTAGTGGACTTATCCCATATATCTGTGAATAGTTTAATGGATTAATCTCATGATTTGTATGGATTAGTAAAGAGAAATATTGATGTAAATTCATGTATATTTATTAGATTTTTTTTCTTCTAATTATTAGCAATTCTTATTCCTAGGAATGAACATTTCAATAGAAAATGAATTTATGTATCAACATCTGATATAAAATCATGAGATATAGTGACCTAATGAATGCTGAAGAGTGTGGAGTTAATGTTAAATATAGACCAGTGATTCTAGTGGTAATAAAACACTCAGCATCAGTACACAGCAGGTATAAAAGTCAGACATTGAAAGCGTGAATATAAGGGACTAGTCAAACAAAGAGATACCACATACTCCACAAGATTATCAAAGCATTGCGTAAACAGTTCTTATTTAAGATGTCAATCTCATGCTTATATTAGGGTCTGCAGTAGACTGAGTGAAAATGAATGGAAATTTTGAGGATAAATAGCAGTTCAGATTTGTACAGAAAATACTCTCCGGTGTACATTTTTAAGCTTCAGAGTGGGTATGATAAATGAATTTGTAAACTATTTGTATAGGTCACACATGAAAGATACATTTAATGGATGTTTAGTTAATGGAACCAATGTAGAGCTCAGCATGATATCTGTATGTCGAGGTCTGAAGGCAGAGAATCCGCCTTCTATTCACCCGAATGTGGCATGGCTATCTGTATGTCGAGGTCTGAAGGCAGAGAATCCGCCTTCTATTCACCCGAATGTGGCATGGCTATCTGTAGGTCGAGGTCTGAAGGCAGAGAATCCGCCTTCTATCACCACAATGTGGCATGGCTATGTGTACATAATATCCCAGACCATCCCTACAATGCTGAGCCAAGTATGCAGTCTGCTCACAACTTTGCCTGTGTTATTGTAATAATGATTTAATGTATGGGATAAATATCTCAGTTTAACTATGATAACAATATCGGTATAACTTTCAAGATCAATTACATTCATCAGAATTGTACAATTAAATTGAAGGATTCAGCAAGACATTGAAAGGTCTGTGCCTCGTCTGACAGATTTGCACCTCGTCTGACAGGTCTGCGCCTCGTCTGACAGGTCTTCAACCTCGTGTGACAGGTCTGCACCTCGTCTGACAGGTCTGTGCCTCGTCTGACAGGTCTGTGCCTCGTCTGACAGGTCTGCGCCTCGTCTGACAGGTCTGCGCCTCGTCTGACAGGTCTTCAACCTCGTGTGACAGGTCTGTACCTCGTCTGACAGGTCTGTGCCTCGTCTGACAGGTCTGCACCTCGTCTGACAGGTCTGTGCCTCGTCTGACAGGTCTGCACCTCGTCTGACAGGTCTGTGCCTCATCTGACAGGTCTGCACCTCGTCTGAGAGTAGCTTTTATTTGTTTCCATGAAGCAGAGTAATAGTGTAATATCATATTCATTTAGACTCAATTGTTTACATGAATGAGTCTGGGTGATACTCTGTACATTTCAGTATAATTAAGCCATTAATGCAATCTGTATTATTTCCTGACCATTTGATGATACACAATATGCTAGACATAAGTATAGTGGTGTTTCAAATGAGAAGATGCACCAATTACTGTCATGCTCCACTGTAAAAAAAGGGGATCCGAGTCCTACATTTTCAAAAATCATCAAGGAATGTTAGTACTGCCACCTGGTGAGAGATCAGAGGAGATGTAATGCTGCCATCTTGTGGAGACCTTTCAATAAATCTTTACTTTATATTAAAATTTCTGGAGTAAAGTGATCTTAATGGGGATTATCATTTAGAATGAAAGTGTCACAAATTGAGCCATGACGGTAATTGGGACATCACAGTGTCTCCACTGAATGCATGATGATACATACCCATGTCAATGTGAATAAAAGGTTTGTTTTTTTGTAACTTATTTCCAGTGGTTTTGTTCACATTTCATTTAATGCATGGCAATAGTAGTTCAGCAACATTTTTTTAGCTATGCGTAGCATATTTCTGCAGTGATGGGGTAGAAAATTTCTGTCATTCTGTCCGTCAATGTTGATCTTCTCTAAAACTGCTGGTGAAAAAACAAAAAACAAAAAAAAATAATAAATAAAACTAATGGTGAGAGTTCATAGCAATTAGAAGGAAAGATGCTGTATGTTCAGGGGACCAATTCTGTCATAAGGCTCGCATATTTTTCCATTTTGTGATTTTTTCAAAGATCAGATAGCTGAGTTGTCAAGGAGGCTGCCATTTTGAATAGTATTACAATTATTAGCCAATAATAATCTAGGTAACAAGTTGGGGACAAAATTGATATATAAAATGTGTTATGATTGGTCAAAATCATCTGCTCAAGTCTGCATAATTCCTTTAAATTCTTTCCCAGAGCAGAGATTTAGAAAAGAAACAAAAACCCACAAAAATCACAAATTGGTGATAAATATATTTTCCTTTCTTGTTTATTATCTATCTGGGCAGAAGCTTTCCAACCCATTTAAAGAAGAACCTATATTTTGAAAGCACACTTCTTGGCATAACATTTATGTAGTGTATTCACAGAGTCACTGCAAGGTAAAATAACGTCATGAGAGTATGGCAATATGCTTATGACGTCCTGGAAGGTATTGTCCTTTGAATCCTGCTAGAATGACTCCAAGCAGTGCTCCCCTACTTTGAACTTATTTGAGGTTAAAAGAAGTTCACACTACCTTTGTTTAACTGTCACATGCAGCTGGTGGCTGAGACAAATCTCTGCTAATGGTGCAACTTCAATGTCTTTTAATACACCAAATTATAGGATTAATGCTTTAATAACTTTATTTATTAAGCAATTTATGGAAAATGTTTGCTAACATTACAAAAAAAGCAGTGATCAGCATAGCTCCAAGGCCATTGACCTATGTTTCTACCCTTTTAGCAATCCTGGTACCCTTTGTACCCTTTTAGCAATCCTGGCACCCTTTGTACCCTTTTAGCAATCCTGGTACCCTTTGTACCTTTTTAGCAATCCTGGTACCCTTCGTACCGTTTTAGCAATCCTGGCACCCTTCAAACCTTTTTAGCAATCCTGGCACCCTTCATACCTTTTTAGCAATCCTGGTACCCTTCATACCTTTTCAGCAATCCTGGTACCCTTCATACCTTTTCAGCAATCCTGGCACCCTTCATACCCTTTTAGCAATCCTGGCACCCTTTGTACCCTTTTAGCAATCCTGGTACCCTTCATACCTTTTTAGCAATCCTGGCACCCTTCATACCTTTTTAGCAATCCTGGCACCCTTCATACCTTTTTAGCAATCCTGGCACCCTTCATACCTTTTTAGCAATCCTGGCACCCTTCATACCTTTTTAGCAATCCTGGTACCCTTCATACCTTTTCAGCAATCCTGGCACCCTTCATACCCTTTTAGCAATCCTCAATCCTGGCACCCTTTGTACCCTTTGAGCAATCTTGGCACCCTTCATTCCCTTTTAGCAATCCTGGCACCCTTCGTACCTTTTAGCAGTCCTGGCACCCTTCGTACCTTTTAGCAATCCTGGCACCCTTTGTACCTTTTAGCAATCCTGGCACCCTTTGTACCATTTTTGCAATCTTGGTACCCTTTGTACCTTTTAGCAATCCTGGCACCCTTTGTATCTTTTAGCAATCCTGGCACCCTTCGTATCCTTTTAGCAATCCTGGCACCCTTCGTACCCTTTTAGCAGTCCTGGCACCCTTTGTACCTTTTAGCAATCCTCGTACCCTTTTAGCAATCCTCGTACCCTTTTAGCAATCCTGGCACCCTTTGTACCTTTTAGCAATCCTAGCACCCTTTGTACCATTTTTGTAATCTTGGTACCCTTTGTACCTTTTAGCAATCCTGGTACCCTTTGTTCCGTTGCTCAGCTGATTAATCCAGGCTGAGTGTATTGTAGTCCTGTAACAGTATGAGTGTGCATGTATCTCAGGTAAGCACAGTAATTTGGCCAAAATCTATTTGATTCCTTTTAAACTTGGTATGTAAACGTTTGGGGGGAAATGTCTCTATCGAGTACGGCCTTGACCCTGTGACCTTTTTGTAGGCCTGTTAGCCATCACCACTGTGAACTGTCCTGCTAGCCCTCACCACTGTGAACTGTCCTGTTAGCCCTCACCACTGTGAACTGTCCTGCTAGCCCTCGCCACTGTGAACTGTCCTGTTAGCCCTCACCACTGTGAACTGTCCTGTTAGCCCTCATCATTGTTAGCAGTCCTGTTAGCCCTCACCATTGTGAATTATCCTGTTAGCCCTCGCCACTGTGAACTGTCCTGCTAGCCCTCATCATTGTTAGCAGTCCTGTTAGCCATCACCACTGTGAACTGTCCTGTTAGCCCTCACCACTGTGAACTGTCCTGTTAGCCCTCACCACTGTGAACTGTCCTGTTAGCCCTCACCACTGTGAACTGTCCTGTTAGCCCTCACCATTGTTAGCAGTCCTGTTAGCCCTCACCACTGTGAACTGTCCTGTTAGCCCTCACCACTGTGAACTGTCCTGTTAGCCCTCACCATTGTTAGCAGTCCTGTTACCCCTCACCACTGTGAATTGTCCTGTTAGCCCTCACCACTGTGAACTGTCCTGCTAGCCCCCACCATTGTTAGCAGTCCTGTTACCCCTCACCACTGTGAACTGTCCTGTTAGCCCTCACCACTGTGAACTGTCCTGTTAGCCCTCACCACTGTGAACTGTCCTGTTAGCCCTCACCATTGTTAGCAGTCCTGTTAGCCCTCGCCACTGATAACCCTCACCGATTTAGCAGTCCTTGTAGTTTCTTGCCAGCAATCCTTACATCCTTTCACATCAACCAGGTTGACATATCATTGGTTATTACCGCCACTGATGCCAAATACTCCTGTGATTATTATAAACAGAGCCCAGATAATGGAACCATGAATGCCAAATACATACCATACAGCTTTTTGCTGAATAATATGTTATAATAAAAAAATAATCAAAGAGGAAAATAAAAAAAAATTTTTTCTTTTCTCTTGCAGTCAAAATATTTTTTGTAAAATTATTGTCATTTCATAATTGAGAAAATAATGAAAAAGCCAACTATTTATGACACAGATTATAACCAACCTTAGCCTTAGACTTGTGTGTGAGCTGGTGTGGGGTCACAAGAAATCTCCGGTTTTAGCTTTGAGACTTGGAACTGTTACCTGTTTTTACCTTGACCTGTCACTCTGTCACTGTCTTATTCTTGGCCATTTTGAAAAATATAATGGAAATGCAAATTTTACTGTAATATTAGTTAAAGAAAACAAAAAAATGTTTCTCAACAAATATTTTTGGAAAAAAATAACATGTTCTTTGGTTTTTTTCTAAGAATACAATGCATATGTATCACTGTTTTTGGCCCCCTGCCCTACAAAGTTGGAGTGGGACTATAAGTCAGTCTGTACATCCATCCAAATTAATATTTGTTGGCACGACAATAACTTGACTGCTTTGAAATTTGACATTCTCCTCATTAATATTTCAGACAAGTTCAACAGTGACCTATTGAAGTGCGATTTTTAAGCACTTTCATCTTGCATAATCATAATCTGTGCCATTTGAATGCTTTTTAGATACATTGGCACCATGCCAATTATTTCATCATGTATAACAAAAACTCAAATATACATTGCTGACCCAATACCGCCAGACTCTATTCATAAATTCAAACCCTGCTGAGTGACCTGTGGGGTTCAACGTCCTTTCCTGACAGGGATATAAACTAGTGGACAGGCTCATGGTAGTCTGTAAGCGTTCCATGGGATAATGGCCTTATATTTGGCATTATATAAATTATTTAACATATTCTGGCTTGGTTATGTCTGGCTGCATATCAATAGTACCAATGGTCAAAGCCACTGAAAACACTTTAAGGACAAAATACCATTTTTTTTAACCGACTGAGGTGGTGTATATTGACACTGACCTGGCTTGAAAAAGGGAGCTGAACACCAGATTTTGTTGCCATGGCAACGCTAATAAGCCCAAATTTGAATTTTGTTACCAAATTACCTCATTTAGTTCTATAGACACTATCAAATGCCTTCAGCATGGGAATAATCTGACATACGAATCAGAGTTTTATACAAAAGTTTTATTTTATTTACTATACATGTCTGTTTACATTCATACTTCACTCACACACTTTAATATTTTCCCAGTATTCAGCAAACCAATCTTCAATTTACAAGATTCTTACGAGGTTTTATTTTACACATCTCTTGAATGACAAAAACAAACATTTTTTTAACAGAAATACCATAATATCCTCCTTGTCAGTCTTCTATGATATAATCTATGAAGTCTTCACATTCCACCACAGCAACATGGATACTATGACAATACTATCATCATAATTCTCACTGCTTGAGTCGGCCCTGCTGCCACCTGGTGTGTGAAACCTGTCGGGCATGGCTGAACTTTGTAGAAATGCAAGCTTGGCTCATAATTAAATGTTCATTGACATATCATTTCATTTAAATGAGTTTATTACACTCAAAACAGTCTCTATATTTTTCTCAAAATTCCAAAGTATTCCCTTCACAGTACACAGAACTGAAGTCATCATATCAGCTGTAATATCTACAAACCTATCCTTAGCAGGAAAGAGACACCTGGTGGGTCACAAATGTTGAAACTTGTGCAGTGAGAATTATATTACCAAATCACATTTGCTCAGTTTCTCCGTTTTGTAGGATTTATTTAATTATGAGGAATCATAGAATCTTGGTTATTTTTTGTTTTATTTTAATTTAATCACAAATAATGCTGCCTGCTGTCTCTGTCTTACTTCAGACAGCTCAACATGACCCACATACCTACTTAATGCATGCTGGCCCTTTCATACACACCAAACATTCATTCTGGGTCAAGAAAATCACATAACTCTCCACATTTACTCTCTCAGGACTTCAGATTTTCAAACTTTGCTTCCATTTTCTCCATCCTATTAAATAAGGCTAGTTTTATGTCTTGTTTATAAATGCTTTATCTTTTCATCCTCTCTATATATATCATATGTACATATTATCCGTATCCGTAACTACGCCAAAATGCGCGAGACTTGTTCATAGCCAGCTTTGACGAGATATTGGAAGTTGGTGTTCATCTTGAGTTCTCCCAGTTCCTCTGCATCCAGTACTCTGTCCGCGGTAGGTAAATATTCCCGTAAATCCATCCCTAGAAAACACCATTAAAAGACGTTAACTTACAGTCATGTAGAAGGGTGAGAGTGGTTCATTTATTGACAGGGTCAAGTACTGCAAGACTGAGTGATAATCTTCTAACTTAGACTGAACACAAAGAATGCTGACTCTAGCATCATAAAACTGCAGCCTTAACATGGCCTACTCTCTGATACCCCACAAATCAACATGAATCAATTATCTCAAATGAAGCTCAAATCCATCCAAGTTATCTAGCTCTGAGTTTGATCTTAGGAAATACCTTGAAGACAGGGGAAGGCAGGGGCAGTGAGGGAAGGCAGGGGCAGTGAGGGAGGCAGGGGCAGCTAGGGAAGGCAGGGACAGAGAGGGAAGGCAGAGACAGCGAGGGAAGGCAGGGGCAGTGAGTGAAAGCCGGGCCAGCGAGGGAAGGCAGGGACAGCGAGGGAAGGCAGGGGCAGTGAGTGAAAGCCGGGCCAGTGAGGGAAGGCAGGGGCAGTGAGGGAGGCAGGGGCAGCGAGGGAAGGCAGGGGCAGCGAGGGAAGGCAGGGGCAGCGAGGGAAGGCAGGGGCAGTGAGGGAAGGCAGGGGCAGTGAGGGAAGGCAGGGGCAGTGAGGGAAGGCAGGGGCAGTGGATTACAGGGACAAACATCACCTTCTGTGTAAGCTAACTCCACTGTTTTAAAGAACACCGTATCCTTGCTGTTTTCTAATGGGTCCTCTGGGCTGATGTCTTCCCAACTAAAATAGAATAAACATTTAATTGTAGAGTTTAAAAAGAAATGTGATATAAACTGGTACTTAAACAATATGAACCTGACTGATAAAAGGCTATTTGTACTCTCCCCTATGGGGCCTCTCCCCTATGGGACTTCTTCCCTGATGGGACCTCTCCCCTGATGGGGCCTCTCCCCTATGGGACTTCTCCCCTATGGGACCTCACCCCTATGGGACCTTTCCCCTATGGGACTTCTCCCCTATGGGACCTCACCCCTATGGGGCCTCTCCCCTATGGGACTTCTCCCCTATTGGAACTCTCCCCTGATGGGACCTCTCCCTTATAGGGCCTCTCCCCTATGGGACCTCTCCCCAATGGGACCTCTCCTATATGGGACCTCTACCCTTTGGGACCTCTCCCCTATGGGACCTCTCCCCTATGGGGCCTCTCCCCTATGGGACCTCTCCCCTGATGGGGCCTCTCCCCTGATGGGGCCTCTCCCCTATGGGACTTCTCCCCTATGGGACCTCTCCCCTGATGGGGCCTCTCCCCTGATGGGGCCTCTCCCCTATGGGACTTCTCCCCTATGGGACCTCTCCCTTGATGGGACCTCTCCCTATGGGACCTCTCCCCTATGAGACCTCTCCCCTATGGGACCTCTCCTATATGGGACCTCTACCCTTTGGGACCTCTCCCCTATGGGACCTCTCCCCTATGGGACTTCTCCCCTATGGGACTTCTCCCCTATGGGACTTCTCCCCTATGGGACTTCTCCCCTATGGGACCTCTCCCCTGATGGGGCCTCTCCCCTATGGGACTTCTCCCCTATGGGACCTCTCCCCTGATGGGACCTCTCCCCTATGGGACTTCTCCCCTATGGGACCTCTCCCCTGATGGGGCCTCTCCCCTATGGGACTTCTCCCCTATGGGACCTCTCCCTTGATGGGACCTCTCCCTATGGGACTTCTCCCCTATGGGACCTCTCCCTTGATGGGACCTCTCCCTATGGGACCTCTCCCCTATGAGACCTCTCCCCTATGGGACCTCTCCCCTGTGGGACCTCTCCCCTGTGTATATGTATAGCTTATAGTGCATCTGGGGAGGCCCACCCATAGGATTTATGAAGCAATGCTCTTTCAGATTGTAGGTGGCAGCACTTACTTGTCCCGCAGAATGGCCTGGCACCAAATATGTAGCAGAAATGATTCATAATCTAAATCAGGATCAGTCTGAAAATAAACAACAAATATCACTGTACCACTGGCTTTATCAAATTAAAATTTACAGTAAGTGGCCAATATTACAATAAACTGGCCAATTTAACAATAAAACAATGTCTGATTATGAAGGAGACATGATAAGGTGTAGACTGTTACCTTATCTATAAACTGCAGCAGGTCCAGGGCCTTCTTGAAGTCATACTCATTGGCATTAGAGTTGTATTTGCTTATGTATAACTGAAACAGCAAAAAGTTTATTATAAATAGTATTCAAATAATTTTTTTCTATAAAACATTGACAACAAAATAAAAACAATAAAAGAGCAAAGCTCACATGATGATCCGCCATGATGGTAAAGTCATGATCCGCCATGATGGTAAAGTCATGATCCGCCATGATGGTAAAGTCATGATCCGCCATGACGGTAAAGTCATGATCCGCCATGATGGTAAAGTCATGATCCGCCATGATGGTAAAGTCATGATCCGCCATGATGGTAAAGTCATGATCCGCCATGATGGTAAAGTCATGATCCGCCATGATGGTAAAGTCATGATCCGCCATGATGGTAAAGTCATGATCCGCCATGATGGTAAAGTCATGATCCGCCATGATGGTAAAGTCATGATCCGCCATGATGGTAAAGTCAAACCACCAAGTATTGCAGACACAAAATTACTTCTCTGACCTTAAGAACTTGACAAAGGTCACCCATAAACAATCACATGCAAGGAATTAAGGACTTAATATACAAATTATTTGCTGTGACCTTGAGAAGCAGATCAAGGTGAAGGTGAAGGTCATTCGGAAACTTTCAATGATTGATTAATTTTGTAACTAAAATCAAGAAAAAATGAATTCATACTAATTATTTAATCAAACAATTTACCTCTATCAGTTCTCGGGCTGCCAAAACTTTCATGTTGTCTGCATCCATTCCAAGACTCTGAAATTCCAATGAAGAAGTACATTTATGGGAAACAAGAAACATAATCCAGATTAATCTTCTACTTTCTGACAAAATATCCCGTGAAATTGACTTAAATAATCAGGTTGATTTTCTGATCTATAACATGACAATTAATATAACCAGCAGCAGGTTATATATCAGACAGTAATCTGCAACCAGCAAATATCATCTAACACTTTATAAAGTCGCTGACTAATTGCAAGTCTTGTTTTACAGAAAAGTATGAAATCTGTGCCAGTCATTTATATCAAATGTTGCTTGTTATATGGTATGAAAAACTACCGAGCAATGATTTTTGATGGACAACTTGTCCCTGTTTATGACGTGGTAATGAGCAAGATTGGTTTGTTAGCGTACCTCGACCACCTCCTGTGGTAGCGTCTCCTGGTGCAATAAGAGGTCGTGCTCATCATTAATAGCTGAAAATACAACAAGAGCATTCAATCACCACACCAAGCAAAATAATGCAATAGATAGATACTGGAAGCAACTCAGAAGCATGCAGGCCATGCCAGTAGACCTGCTCTATATCACATTAGCCCTACTATTTACATTAGCCCTACTATTCACATTAGCCCTACTATTTACATTAGCCCTACTATTCACATTAGCCCTACTATTTACATTAGCCCTACTATTTACATTAGCCCTACTATTTACATTAGCCCTACTATTTACATTAGCCCTACTATTTACATTAGCCCTACTATTTACATTAGCCCTACGATTTACATTAGCCCTACTATTTACATTAGCCCTACTATTTACATTAGCCCTACTATTTATATTAGCCCTACGATTTACATTAGCCCTACTATTTACATTAGCCCTACTATCTACATTAGCCCTACTATTTACATTAGCCGCCCTACTATTTACATTAGCCCTAGTGTCAGCCCTACTATTTCCTGTCATATTAAGCCTGCCTATAGTGTGTTACATTCCACTCTGTGATGTAGGTCTGAGGGGGGGTCCTCCAGCTTGCTATAGGTGTCAGCCCTACTATTTCCTGTCATATTAAGCCTGCCTATAGTGTGTTACATTCCACTCTGTGATGTAGGTCTGAGGGGGGGGTCCTCCAGCTTGCTATAGGTGTCAGCCCTACTATTTCCTGTCATATAAGCCTGCCTATAGTGTGTTACCTTCCACTCTGTGATGTAGATCTGAGGGGGGGGGGGGGGGTCCTCCAGCCTGCTATAAGTGTCAGCCCTACTATTTCCTGTCATATTAAGCCTGCCTATAGTGTGTTACCTTCCACTCTGTGTTCTAGATCTGAGGGGGGGTCCTCCAGCTTGCTATAGGTGTCAGCCCTACTATTTCCTGTCATATTAAGCCTGCCTATAGTGTGTTACCTTCCACTCTGTGATGTAGGTCTGAGGGGGGGTCCTCCAGCTTGCTATAAGTGTCAGCCCTACTATTTCCTGTCATATTAAGCCTGCCTATAGTGTGTTACCTTCCACTCTGTGGTGTAGATCTGAGGGGGGGTCCTCCAGCTTGCTATAAGTGTCAGCCCTACTATTTCCTGTCATATTAAGCCTGCCTATAGTGTGTTACCTTCCACTCTGTGGTGTAGATCTGAGGGGGGGTCCTCCAGCTTGCTATAAGTGTCAGCCCTACTATTTCCTGTCATATTAAGCCTGCCTATAGTGTGTTACCTTCCACTCTGTGGTGTAGATCTGAGGGGGGGTCCTCCAGCTTGCTATAAGTGTCAGCCCTACTATTTCCTGTCATATTAAGCTTGCCTATAGTGTGTTACCTTCCACTCTGTGATGTAGATCTGAGGGGGGGTCCTCCAGCTTGCTATAAGTGTCACCCTACTATTTCCTGCCATATTTAGCCTGCCTATAGTGTGTTACCTTCCACTCTGTGGTGTAGATCTGAGGGGGGGTCCTCCAGCTTGCTATAGGTGTCAGCCCTACTATTTCCTGTCATATTAAGCCTGCCTATAGTGTGTTACCTTCCACTCTGTGATGTAGATCTGAGGGGGGGTCCTCCGCTGCCAGCACCGCCAACTTGCTCAGGCTCAACAATGTCTTTTTCTTGCTCAATAAATCTTTCTCCAACACTGATAACTCGTATAATGTTTGGTGGGCCTGGAAAAAAACAGTACTATATAAACATTTGTATGAAATTGGTAATATTTAATGTATCTTCTGTTGGCATTTGTTTTAGGCTGAACCTACAATTGCAGATATAGCTTCATAAAATTCCAGCTGATTATCACAATTTCAATGTTCTATTTGTCACAGGCTAAATTAAATCTTAATGTTTTTCCTAAGTAAACGTGAACTATAACGCATGCTAGAAATAATTTACGCAGCAAATTTATATTACTTTTATAAGATTGAACCTATGGGCTCCTTACATCATCTTGGGCCTGCTGACAAGTACCTTGATACAGTCTGCTGACAAGTACCTTGATACAGTCTGCTGACAAGTACCATGATACAGTCTGCTGACAAGTACCTTGATACAGTCTGCTGACAGGTACCTTGATACAGTCTTCTGACAAGTACCTTGATACAGTCTGCTGACAGGTACCTTGATACAGTCTGCTGACAAGTACCTTGATGCAGTCTGCTGACAAGTACCTTGATACAGTCTGCTGACAGGTACCTTGATACAGTCGTCTGACAAGTACCTTGATACAGTCGTCTGACAAGTACCTTGATACAGTCTGCTGACAAGTACCTTGATACAGTCGTCTGACAAGTACCTTGATACAGTCGTCTGACAAGTACCTTGATACAGTCGTCTGACAAGTACCTTGATACAGTCGTCTGACAAGTACCTTGATACAGTCTGCTGACAGGTACCTTGATACAGTCTTCTGACAAGTACCTTGATACAGTCTGCTGACAGGTACCTTGATACAGTCTGCTGACAAGTACCTTGATGCAGTCTGCTGACAAGTACCTTGATACAGTCTGCTGACAGGTACCTTGATACAGTCGTCTGACAAGTACCTTGATACAGTCGTCTGACAAGTACCTTGATACAGTCTGCTGACAAGTACCTTGATACAGTCGTCTGACAAGTACCTTGATACAGTCGTCTGACAAGTACCTTGATACAGTCGTCTGACAAGTACCTTGATACAGTCGTCTGACAAGTACCTTGATACAGTCTGCTGACAAGTACCTTGATACAGTCGTCTGACAAGTACCTTGATGCAGTCTGCTGACAAGTACCTTGATACAGTCTTCTGACAAGTACCTTGATATGACAAGTACCTTGATACAGTCTTCTGGCAAGTACCTTGATACAGTCTGCTGACAGGTACCTTGATACAGTCGTCTGACAAGTACCTTGATACAGTCTGCTGACAGGTACCTTGATACAGTCGTCTGACAAGTACCTTGATGCAGTCTGCTGACAAGTACCTTGATACAGTCTTCTGACAAGTACCTTGATATGACAAGTACCTTGATACAGTCTTCTGGCAAGTACCTTGATACAGTCTGCTGACAGGTACCTTGATACAGTCTGCTGACAAGTACCTTGATACAGTCTGCTGACAAGTACCTTGATACAGTCTGCTGACAGGTACATTGATAGTCTGCTGACAAGTACCTTGATACAGTCTGCTGACAAGTACTTTGATAGCTTTCTGATAAGTACCTTGATACAGTCTGCTGACAAGTACCTTGATACAGTCTGCTGACAAGTACTTTGATACCGTCTGCTGACAAGTACCTTGATACAGTCTGCTGACAAGGACATTGATACAGTCTGCTGACAAGTACCTTGATACAGTCTGCTGACAAGTAACTTGATACAGTTTGCTGACAAGTACCTTGATACAGTCTGCTGACAAGTAACTTGATACAGTCTGCTGACAAGTACATTGATACAGTCTGCAGACAAGTACCTTGATACAGTCTGCTGACAAGTACCTCGATACAGTCTGCTGACAAGTACCTTGATACAGTCTGCTGACAAGTACCTCGATACAGTCTGCTGACAAGTACCTTGATACAGTCTGCTGACAAGTACCTTGATACAGTCTGCTGACATGTACCTCGATACAGTCTGCTGACAAGTACCTTGATACAGTCTGCTGACAAGTACCTTGATAGCTTTCTGATAAGTACCTTGATACAGTCTGCTGACAAGTACCTTGATACAGTCTGCTGACAAGTACCTTGATATGACAAGTACCTTGATTTTATTATTATTATTATTATTATTATTATTATTATATTATTATACAGTCTGCTGACATGTACCTTGATACAGTCTGCTGACAAGTACCTTGATACAGTCTGCTGACAAGTACCTTGATACAGTCTGCTGACAAGTACCTTGATACAGTCTGCTGACATGTACCTCGATACAGTCTGCTGACAAGTACCTTGATACAGTCTGCTGACAAGTACCTTGATAGCTTTCTGATAAGTACCTTGATACAGTCTGCTGACAAGTACCTTGATACAGTCTGCTGACAAGTACCTTGATATGACAAGTACCTTGATTTTATTATTATTATTATTATTATTATTATTATTATTATTATTATTATTATTATATTATTATACAGTCTGCTGACATGTACCTTGATACAGTCTGCTGACAAGTACCTTGATACAGTCTGCTGACAAGTACCTTGATAGC
The DNA here is from genome assembly GCA_949316495.1 of Amphiduros pacificus. NCBI lineage: Eukaryota > Metazoa > Annelida > Polychaeta > Phyllodocida > Hesionidae > Amphiduros > Amphiduros pacificus. Next base: position 51,301,274 of record OX439005.1, read on the forward strand.
TTTCTGATAAGTACCTTGATACAGTCTGCTGACAAGTACCTTGATAGCTTTCTGATAAGTACCTTGATACAGTCTGCTGACAAGTACCTTGATACAGTCTGCTGACAAGTACCTTGATAGCTTTCTGATAAGTACCTTGATACAGTCTGCTGACAAGTACCTTGATAGCTTTCTGTCAAGTACCTTGATACAGTCTGCTGTCAAGTACCTTGATACAGTCTGCTGACAAGTACCTTGATACAGTCTGCTGACAAGTTTACAGTCTTCTAATAAGTACCTTGATACAGTCTGCTGACAGGTACCTTGATACAGTCTGCTGACAAGTACCATGATACAGTCTGCTGACAAGTACCATGATACAGTCTGCTGACAAGTACCTTGATACAGTCTGCTGACAAGTACCTTGATACAGTCTGCTGACAAGTACCATGATACAGTCTGCTGACAAGTACCATGATACAGTCTGCTGACAAGTACCTTGATACAGTCTGCTGACAAGTACCTTGATACAGTCTGCTGACAAGTTTACAGTCTTCTAATAAGTACCTTGATACAGTCTGCTGACAAGTACCTTGATACAGTCTGCTGACAAGTACCTTGATACAGCCTGCTGACAAGTACCTTGATACAGTCTGCTGACAAGTTTACAGTCTTCTAATAAGTACCTTGATACAGCCTGCTGACAAGTACCTTGATACAGTCTGCTGACAAGTTTACAGTCTTCTAATAAGTACCTTGATGTAGTCTGCCGCGTGGATATCATGCAGCCAGCTCATGAACATGTTGTCCCCGGATTGTAGGAACTTGCCCAGGGCTGGGTGGCTCGCCATCGATGAGGACATCAGCTTCCCTCTCTTACCTGCAGCAATTAACACAACCACGCCGCTAAATATAACATTCTTTAATCATTTTAAATTTTAAAAGAACTTTGTAAATAGCAATATGGGTGTTTATATTGCACATGATTCAGAGCATAAATAGCCTGGAGTTATCTTTGGGGACGTGTTCAGGGACACAAATATATACTTAAGCCAAAGAACTGCTAATTATAATTTACTATTATCTTTTTAATTAAATATTCCTACCTGCTTCCACATACCACTTGAAAACAAAATCAGCAAAGCCCTGAAACAAAGAAAGATTGACTCTCATTTATCTGTGAAATCAATGTGCGTGTCCCTAATCACTGACAAAAAACATGGTTTTAATCCTATTATCTTCATTATGAAAAGAAAATAAGACAACTATGGAAAGCCATGGAAAAACAAAAAACTAAGGGAGCCATATTTAAGACACATAGGAGGGGTGCATGGTGATGTCCTTTAAGCCACACATAGGAGTGTGGTTACCTTGTTGTGGAACTGGTTCATGTATCTGTGGAGTCGTTCCTGGTTGGACGTCTCCTCACACAGCTCCACTAGGATGGCAAAGTCACAGTACTTCTCAGCCAGGGACGCTGCCCTTTCGTACTGCTCCTGACGCACTGACAGACAAACACAAACACACAACTATAACCCATCTATCAAACCTTCCCTTAGCACAACAATACAAAACGCATAATATAAAGGTCAAGTCCATTAAAATCAATTTTGGGTCACTAAATAAAAAGACATATCCCAAAGAAGAATTTGTCAGCTTTGTTTCTGTTTCAAGCAAGATAAGAGCTGGTGAGTATCGGGGGTTGTCTTACTGAACGGTCGGATCATGTTGCTCCTGTCCTGCTCATACTTGGCCAGTACTTGTTGATAGTGTGGAGTCTCGCCCAGAGTCTGGCGGATGGATTCCAGCTGGCACTTGTAGCCATCCAGCAGCATATCGGTGATCTCCAGCAGCTGCTGGAATAAGCTGCCTCTCTCCTGGGCATCCTGAGCCGCCGGTAACGCGTGCTCCACCGTCAACAAATGCTACAAATACAAAACATCAATGCAAGTCAGTCTCATATACACAACTCCTTCATTTGTTATGCAAGTTTGTACATCTCTAATAATCCTAAGAGACTAAAAAATTCTGTGTAGTGTTTTAATAACTATTACCCACAAAGCGGATGTACTTTTCAAGATAATAAAGGTCATAGAGGGGTCACTGTTGAACTCTTCCTTAAGACAATTCCCCAAAGAGCTCAAATAACAAGTTTGGAAGGAATACAAGTTGTTTTCGTAAAGTTATCCTGCTTGTTTGCTTGCATTCACACACACCCACACACACACATAGAATCAGCACTACAGTTAAAGTAGGTCACGGTCACCTCCAGACTCTTGTATGCTGCTTGCTCACCTGTTTGGAGAGGAGAGCGCGGATGCCCTTGGGTCCGACGGAGGAGGTCCAGGGCAGGTATTCGGGCTGGTAGCGGGCAGGATTCTGGTGGCTCTGGTATACTAATGTCTTAGACTGGCGGAACTGCCACGCGTCATGCAGAACTCCCTGCAAACAACAACAACCATCTCAATTCATTCATGATGAATCATTAACATAGGACATGCATAAATCCAAATCTAAATTATGTATCAAAAATGAAGCTGTGCTAATAGTATAATTTAAATACATGTATAATAATTTTCAATGACTTCTAGGGACAATATCAATATCAAAAGTCTGGAAAAAATCTTTTCATTCACTAACAGCATGCACTTCAAATATAGAAGAAAATTAATTGATCCAATATATAGCACAGTGATCTTTATATTCTCTGTTAAAGTATATTTGAACAAATATCTAAAACTATAAGGTTCATTTCTGAGGAAACTAAGGTGATGACCCATTTTTCTTTATATTGAAAGTACATTTATATGGGTGCTGAGAAGTTTTTTTCAGAAGACTGAGAATTGTGAGAGTCACAATTTTGGAGACTGAGGACATGGGAGTTTATCAAATATTGCTCAGTTTGGATTTTAATTTGTATTCCTTTTTGGGGTAACAATTTCCAAGCTTGGTGTTCTATAAGCCACTGGTGACATATTATAATCTACTGAGCAGGAGGAAGGCAATATGCTGCACTTACACCAACAATAGCATTGACTGACGAGATGAGCTTGACAAGGTCATGAGGTGAGATGTCAGAGGTCAGATGGTCTTCCTCATACTGGACCAATATCTCCAGGATGTCATGTACCCTAGAAACCTGAAAGTACACACGCAGCAAATATGTAAAACATACAACATATACTCAGTGCAATAGGAATATATATATATATATATATATATATATATATATATATATATATATATATATATATATATATATATATATATATATATATATATATATATATATATATATATATATATATATATATATATAGTCTCTCAGTGACTGCTAATAAGATCACCATTAAACATACATTAAATGGAATAAAGAGTGACACAGAGGTCAGAGGTCACATGTTCTTCACGCAGTCACTGTTCTCTGATATATTTCATCGTTGGCACTTTTTTTCCTGTAGATGGCAGCACAATTCGTATTGGTTCATTCAGAATTCAGATTTGAGCCAGGATACAGTGGGAGTGAATATAAGCATGTAAACCACCGACCACATCGTGTGCGAGACATGAGAGGGGTACTGACCTGCCTGTAGAAGATGTCCTGAGGGGTCAGTCCGGATTGCGCAGGTTCCCGTCTGTATTCCAACACTCTCTTGATGGCCTGGTCCACCAGTCTGGGAAACCTGACAAAACAATTGCAAACATTATTCTTCAAAATCATAATCCCACAAATTTTATTAATTAGTGTGTTTCTTATTAAACATGAATACAAACCCAGGTGGACATTAGGACTATGCGATAGCCAGTTCTATATACGTCAATAAAATAAAAATAAACATTTTGGACTCGCCCTCCTACCACCAACGGTGGCGCCACCATCGCCCGCCCAGTTTCCCGCTCAACCTCGCTTGAGAATCACTTTGCTCAAAAATAAATTTGACGCCAAAGCGGGGAGGTCGGGAGGGAAAGCACACTCCACCTGGGTTTGTATTCATGTTTAATAAGAAACACACTAATTAATAAAATTTGTGGGGTTTCTATTAAAATGAGAATACAAACCCAGGTGGACATTAGGACAGAATCACTGATTAGGAGGAGGGTCCCAACCAACAATTTCAACTGAAACTCAGGGCGATCGGTGGCGATAGCAGTCCAAAACCTCTTCATAGTTGATACCATGTTAGGTCTGACCACTTGTATGTCTGATACTAGAGAATTAGGACTATCGTAGACGCTCCCCTCTCTTATATCCAGATCATACTTTATAGAGCCATGCATCATTGGAGGGCCAATTTCTCTATAGTGTAGCAACTAGGCTCCCTCTGGTAGGTACTACTAGCTCACACTAAGCACCAATCTTTAACGAGTCCACTCTTTTCACTTACCATCTAGTATAGCAAAACTACCCCGTGGGAGGTATTGTTTGCTTTACTAGTGCACCCTCAGAGGTCTTTGTTATGTGTGCATTTTCTGAGTATACTCTGCCAACCTGTTGATGAATTCCCAGAGTTGATACTACTGCACTACCATATTTGGTTTCTATTAGTAGCGCTACTAAGTCCAATTACCTAGTAACTTCACTACTAGGGTGCAAGGTGCTATGATGCATCTAATCAGTCTAGTCCTACTCTCATGGGCTTGAGGAGTTTCACTGACTAATTAAGGCTCTTGTAACTGACTCTGACCTCTAATTTATGCACAAACTCACAAGGACCATCCTGTTGAGATACTCTTCTAAGACTCTCAAACCCCTTGAAATCAATCCATTGGTACTACAGAAGAACCAACATTTCATCCAAATTCCATTAGCTCATCCCTGCTACATCATTGGAGACATCATCCTCCTCTTCCAGCCCTTGTGAATTATGTGTACCTTTTAGTCAGTTACCTTCTGTTGTGACTGGGCAACTGACTTAACGGCACCCATCAGAACTTGAGAGTTATGACCCGTACCACCAGTCAGCCAGCTACCCTCCATCAAGTCATACCACAACAGGACCGAGTCTTTTCCAACTGTCCAGACCTTGACTGCCAACTCTGATGAATAACTTGAAGGTGGACAGTTAGGCCCATCAGCATATGAGTAGCTACCTGGGTCAGTACTCGGAATTCCATACATCCTCATGACCATTCTTCCAGATCTGACTATGAGTAACAGCCATGAAGATATTATCTTCTTCCACCCAGCTTTCTGTTTCTATTGTATATATATAACATCCAGCTGTGCGAGGTTTCCTCTGATACCGTTGTTTGTCTAGATATCCGAGGATCTGCCCAATTAGGTCCTAGCCTTTACTTCCGTCCCAACCTCAACTGTATATCTGGGATATTACTTGAAGGTGGACTGTTTTGACCCATCTTACATCCAGCTGTGTGAGGTCTCCTCTGATACCGCTGTTTGTCAAGATATCTGAGGGTCTACCAAATAAGTTCTAGTCTTTCCTTTTGTCCCAACCTTACCTTGTAATCTGGGATATTACTTGAAGGTGGACTGTTATGACCCATATTGCAGATAACCATACACCATCCATGTCCCCTTTAGCCAAATTAGCCATATGGACCATTGTATGGACTTCTTGGTATTCAGTGGAATTGACTTCCTTCAGCTTAAATGGGTTGACTGAAACTTTGAGCCCTGATGAAAACCCACAGCTTTCTCTTTGGACACAGACAGAAATCTGTGTAGTTTCTTTAACGAGATCTATATCTTGACCAGTGCTTAGACTTTAAGGAATTTCCCCTGATGAGATTCCCCATCTTCTTATCAAGCATCATGATCTTCTTACTGAGAGCTTTATTTAGCCAAACTGATGTTGTGCTCTACCACACATCTTTTTGTTTCTTGTTTGGAACTAAGGAATCTGTGTTATCCCTACTGATATCTTTGTTCCTTCCAATTAGTATCTAAGCTCTACACAGTATATATACATATATCTATATATAGCAGCTTGGCCTCTTTATTTATGTTTGGCCCAAACTGGAGCTTTGGTGCTTCAACTTTGAGTCCCATATATTTCCAATATTCTCTCCTTTAGATTAAGAACTTAGCCAAGAATTTGGATCTTGAGGCCAGTATAAAGAAATTGTCCAGTCCGTGAGCATGTTGGGAAATTTTCAGTCCCAAAGTCATATACTGGGAGACACTGATATAATAACACAGGATATTTACATTTCCTTAAGTTATCATTAGATGCGCCAACTAATGATTGCATATTGTTTGCAATACAACTTCTCTCCAGACCTTCAAAATCCAACAAGATTCCACCGTTCACTGCTAGAAACGTGGTGCTTTACAGTAACAGTGTCCCTATCTCAGGTACCAATGACCATATCCTTTGAAGCATGATTTGTACTCTTGGTCTGGAATGTTCCAACCGTTTCAAATCCTAACACACTGTAACTGAAGATACCTCCAGTTTCTCTTTCAGCACTTGCTCTCTGGTAGAAGTCATTCAATGTCCTATTAAGGCATATCTATAATCTCTGTATAACTATGTCCGATGGAGCCTCTCTGTATAATAAAGGAGTTCCCATACTTCCTTAAGTCTCTCTTGATTCTTAGCCTTCTGGAGTCCTCTGTCACTACTCCCATATCACAGAAACCTCCTTTGAGAATCCTTCCATCACAACTACCGTCCTATAAAACTGCCAGAATAGAAGAATCACTATTCTCATATGAAACACTGACCTGAGTAATTGTTTCAGTAGTCTTTTTCCTCTTAGGTAACTGTATTGGGAGATTCATGTATAAACTGAACAATTCTGGATACAACCCTTCTCAATCTAATGATATCTGGACTGTCCCAAAAGTATGTACATCTAATCCTGCCCATACCATGCTCACTGCATCCATTATCCACTCGCATCTATCCAGAACCACTGAACACGAAAGATGTGAGTTTAGAATAATTCCTTTTGGCAATCCACTTCAAGAATGGTTATTTCCACTTCAGTCACAGGTCCTTCGACCCCCTTCCAAGTGTATAAGCCACATTGCTGCAAGTATTCGATCTTTTTCCTCAATCCCTCACTATGCTGGCACATAGAAATTGCCAAGGATGTCGGGTCATTTTCACACATCTGGGATTGAATACAACTTTGGAAAACACTTGAGTCTCTTTCCAAAAACTTCTGGCCAGGTCTCTCCTAGGAGCTTGACATACGCCAGTACTCTTAAGTTGATCATTGCTGTCATTATGAACTTGTTCAGGAATTCATCTGATAGCTGGATCATTGTGCTAGTTCTCTACTCTCCAGATCTATTCCTTCCAGATCCAACACACACATGCCCCCAACCCTCCTTGGAGGCACCTATGAAGGTCTGGAGATCTGTTAGAGAATCCACTAGTGGTAATTCCACTATGGTACTCTCTGTCTGAAGCCATCACTGCAGTCTAGTCTAAGGCAGATAGGACTTAACACTGCAGTCTTGTCTCTGGCTCCTGAGATTTATCTGGCTCCTACTTCTGGTCTCTTGGGACCTTGAGCATCCAGCATATTCACTCGATCCCTCCTCAGATCCTTTGATCCGCTGGTAACCAAAACTGAGCTGAACTGGGATCTCAACCTCAAACTCAAAGTGAGCATTGCAACCACTGAGATGTTGAGGACCAACTTGAACTTCTACAACTCAGCATTGACTGATGTTGTTTTGATCCTCTTGTATACACAACATATTATTCAGCAGAATTTCATCTTACATGAGCACTCCATTCTACAGACTTTCCTGCATTCCTGCTGTGTATGCTCATTACACCGGCACAGTTCTCCCTATGCCCGCCTACCAAAAACTGCTGATTACTTAACAGAAGAACTTCAACTGAACTGAGTTGTTCTTCCTCCTGTTATCATAGCATAGTATCCAGCAAACCTTGTCTGCTCATTATGCATATACTGGACCGAGAACCTTCCTCTGAGCTGACATGCACTCTACGGATTCCGAACTGTTCTCGTTTCCGTTGATGTTCACTTACAAGAATCTCAGTTGTGGATTAGGTTATCATACTCTGTTACTTGTAAGTCTTAGTACAACAACCCACTAATATCTCATTCTATTTCAAAGTGTTGAAAGAACCAATTACTGACTGGTTCACCACACTTATTACTTCATTGTTTCTACATCATAACATTTTGGATAAAATATTTATCCCGATGTTACCAATCTTAACCTTCAGGTTTGCATTGCTTCAACTAACGATAAATTAATACCATTTATTCATTTCATGTACTCTTCACAGTACCATATGAATCTTGGCAACGCATGTAACATCTGACAGGAAACTCTGATGCACTTCTGAAACTTGACCCCAAGTATCAGGCCAGAATTGTTACTACTTATGATTGAAAAACTCATTAATGAGTAATTTGAACCATATTTCATATCAGTAATGGCTTTTCATCTTCTGATGATCACTTGTGGATCACCCAAACTTTATTTAATTTCATAACCAGTCCTTTCCAGTTATAGAAGTTAAATTCAATCTGTATGAATTGAACTTCATGCCTCTATCCTTTACTCTTGAAGGAGCAACATTTAATCAATCAACTGGAATTCAGTTTTGTATCAGCAGAAAACCTAGCCTGACACACCTGCGTGACAGGCCAGCATTCTGCCACTGAGCCACCGATGCTTCCATTTAAGTTTCTCAGTGCATCTTTCCCTTCCTCAGAGCAAACATAATACATCCATTCTAGACTATTCCATGGAGTATAGAAAAGATACCAACATTCTGGACTGTTCCCTTTCCTACAATTCAGACTACTTTAATGATTCTTTGAATCATTCACTTGTAATCTCAAATATGGCCAATACCAACTCTAATCCCATGTAGTCTTATAATTTACATTGGATTCTAACTCTGAGATAATTTTCTCCAATAGTGTTCATTGCAGTTGACTGAATTGCATGTCATTCTCAAGTTATGAAGTGAATATCTAGTCGATAAATCACATTCATCAATTTAACCTGAAGAGTTATTTCATATAAAGAAACCCTTCAAGTAACAATACAATAATTCATATGAATTTTGTCTAACCAAGAATTCTCCCCAGTTGGTAAAATTCAACAGTTGACTGAATTTTATTTTAAAATTTCAAATTGGTTTGAAATGTTTCACGTCAAACACATAAATCACATGTATTTGACACATTGTCTACACATGAATTCTCCACAGTTAACTGAATTCCCCAGTTGACTGAATTCTATTTAATCTTCCAATTATTTGTAGAATTATCTCACACAACTACAACAATTCACATGTTTAAGACCTTTTGTCTAACAATGAATTTTCAACTGTTGCCTGAATTCTACAGTTGATTGAATTCTGTCAATTTTCCATTTATCTTGGAAGCCTTTTTCAACATTTGACTGAATTATACAGTTCACTGAATACTACAGTTAACTGAATTCCCCACTGACTGAATTCTGTTTAAATTAAAGTAGAAAATTATTTTCTCCAAAAAAAAACTCAACTACAAGTCAGCGGTCACCCATCCCGGTATTAACCAGGCTCGATGTTGCTTAACCTCAGTGATCAAAAGAAATTTGGAGCGTCCATAGCAAGTGGCTACAAACTCAGAATTCTTTAATTCTTTGATTTTCATTATATCTTCCTTTAAAATTATCAAATTCTTTATCAGATCATGTTTTCGAGTAAAACTATAATCAAAAGACTATCATTTGTAGATTATTTCTTTTGATTTTGAACTTTACCCACAATTCCTCGCTCACTTCCGGTTTCGTATTTCTACTTCCGGTGAACGATTTTCTTCTCTCGAACATGTTTTCGACTCCAAAACCATATAAATTTAAACAAAACCGATTATAATACAACCGATTCTTATCATTTCACCATGTTTTCACCGCAGAAAACAAGGAATTTTACCTCCGAGATCGTGTCGACCCCAATACTTTATCGCTTGTCACTTTGTGAGCGATAATACATTAAGATAAAAATACGCAGTAAATTTCTTTCTTTTGCTTCTCAAACCGACCAAAATACATGGCGGGCTGTTCCTCGAAGCCATTTAAGCAATAAAATTCTTGTTTATCTACAAAAACCAGAAAACTTTCGTTATTCTCGTCCCACCGAGAGCCGGCCACGAGATTTCAACTCACGCTGCTCCGTGAGCGACAATGCAACAACTTTACTTCTGCGTATTTAATTTCTTCTCTTTTTGGTGTAAATACGAGCCAAATATTATGGCGGAGTACTCTCTGACGTCTATAAGGTAGAAATAATAATAATTTACCTTCTTCACGGACCAATTTGTCAACAAACCCAACTACTACGTCTTTTCCGGTTTATGACAGCAACTTTTGGTCGTAAGAGCTCCCCTTTCCTCACGTAAGCGTCCTTCTTACTCTGAAAAGACATATTGCTTAACTTTTCATTAAAAACCAGCTTATTCTGAAATATCTCGCATAAAAATCGCCAACCGTCCTTGTTGGTTGGCGTCAAATTTTAAAAGTGATTCTCAAGCGAGGTTGAGCGGGAAACTGGGCGGGCGATGGTGGCTCCACCGTTGGTGGTAGGAGGGCGAGTCCAAAATGTTTATTTTTATTTTATTGACGTATATAGAACTGGCTATCGCATAGTCCTAATGTCCACCTGGGTTTGTATTCTCATTTTAATAGAAACATTTCAATATGGTATTGCTTTTTTCTTACAGCAGAAACAAGAACACATGATATATTGAGTCATTCTAAATGTTGTATTCATATATTTCTAACAAATATTTGTTCAATATTCATAGTATTTGTTCATTATCTTTGCCAAACACAATTTCCTTCTGATAAATTACAGCCAATGCCTTCCTAGAAAAAATATAATACATGGAAAAGCCTCCTACACTTTGAGAACCATTCTTACAATCTCACAATCAGCAGTACATTTGACTGTGTGGTACTGACTGTGTGGTGTGGTACTGACTGTGTGGTGTGGTATTGACTGTGTGGTGTGGTACTGACTGTGTGGTGTGGTACTGGCTGTGTGGTGCAGTACTGACTGTGTGGTGTGGTGCTGACTGTGTGGTATGGTGCTGACAGTGTGGTGTGGTATTGACTGTGGTGTGGTACTGACTATGTGGTACGGTACTGACTGTGTGGTGCAGTACTGACTGTGGTGTGGTACTGACAGTGTGGTGTGGTACTGACTGTGTGGTGCAGTACTGACTGTGTGGTGTGGTGCTGACTGTGTGGTGTGGTACTGACTGTGTGGTGTGGTGCTGACTGTGTGGTGTGGTACTGACTGTGTGGTGTGGTACTGACCGTGTGGTGTGGTGCTGACTGTGTGGTGTGGTACTGGCTGTGTGGTGTGGTACTGTGTGGTGTGGTACTGACTGTGTGGTGCGGTATTGACTGGCGTGGTACTGACTGTGTGGTGCAGTACTGACTGTGTGGTGTGGTGCTGACTGTGTGGTGTGGTACTGACCGTGTGGCACTGGCTGTGTGGTGTGGTACTGACTGTGTGGTGTGGTACTGACTGTGTGGTGTGGTATTGACTGTGTGGTGTGGTACTGACTGTGTGGTGTGGTGCTGACTGTGTGGTGTGGTACTGACTGTGGTGCAGTACTGACTGTGGTGTGGTACTGACTGTGTGGTGTGGTACTGGCTGTGTGGTGTGGTACTGACTGTGTGGTGTGGTGCTGACTGTGTGGTGTGGTGCTGACTGTGTGGTGTGGTGCTGACTGTGTGGTGTGGTACTGACTGTGTGGTGTGGTACTGCCTGTGTGGTGTGGTACTGCCTGTGTGGTGTGGTGCTGACTGTGTGGTGTGGTACTGACTGTGGTACTGACTGTGGTGTGGTACTGACTGTGTGGTGTGGTGCTGACTGTGTGGTGTGGTACTGACTGTGGTGCTGACTGTGTGGTGTGGTGCTGACTGTGTGGTACTGGCTGTGTGGTGTGGTGCTGGCTGTGTGGTGTGGTACTGACTGTGTGGTACTGACTGTGGTGTGGTACTGACTGTGTGGTGTGGTGCTGACTGTGTGGTGTGGTACTGACTGTGGTGCAGTACTGACTGTGGTGTGGTACTGACTGTGTGGTGTGGTACTGACTGTGTGGTGTGGTACTGACTGTGTGGTGTGGTACTGACTGTGTGGTGTGGTGCTGACTGTGTGGTGTGGTACTGACTGTGTGGTGTGGTACTGACTGTGTGGTACTGACTGTGGTGTGGTACTGACTGTGTGGTGTGGTGCTGACTGTGTGATGTGGTACTGACTGTGGTGCAGTACTGACTGTGGTGTGGTACTGACTGCTGTGGTACTGACTGTGTGGTGTGGTACTGACTGTGTGGTGTGGTACTGACTGTGTGGTGTGGTGCTGAATGTGTGGTGTGGTACTGACTGTGGTGCAGTACTGACTGTGTGGTGTGGTGCTGACTGTGTGGTGTGGTACTGACTGTGTGGTGTGGTGCTGACTGTGTGGTGTGGTACTGACTGTGTGGTGTGGTGCTGACTGTGTGGTGTGGTGCTGACTGTGGTGCAGTACTGACTGTGTGGTGCAGTACTGACTGTGGTGCAGTACTGACTGTGTGGTGTGGTGCTGACTGTGTGGTGTGGTGCTGACTGTGGTGCAGTACTGACTGTGTGGTGCAGTATTGACTGTGTGGTGCAGTACTGACTGTGGTGCAGTACTGACTGTGGTGTGGTACTGACTGTGTGGTGTGGTACTGACTGTGTGGTGTGGTACTGACTGTGGTGCAGTACTGACTGTGGTGTGGTACTGACTGTGTGGTGTGGTGCTGACTGTGGTGTGGTACTGACTGTCTGGTGTGGTACTGGCTGTGTGGTGTGGTACTGACTGTGTGGTGTGGTGCTGACTGTGTGGTGTGGTGCTGACTGTGTGGTGTGGTGCTGACTGTGTGGTACTGGCTGTGTGGTGTGGTGCTGGCTGTGTGGTGTGGTACTGACTGTGTGGTACTGACTGTGGTGTGGTACTGACTGTGTGGTGTGGTGCTGACTGTGTGGTGTGGTACTGACTGTGGTGCAGTACTGACTGTGGTGTGGTGCTGGCTGTGTGGTGTGGTACTGGCTGTGTGGTGTGGTACTGACTGTGTGGTACTGACTGTGTGGTGTGGTACTGGCTGTGTGGTGTGGTACTGACTGTGGTGTGGTACTGACTGTGTGGTGTGGTACTGACTGTGTGGTGTGGTGCTGACTGTGTGGTGTGGTGCTGACTGTGGTGCAGTACTGACTGTGGTGTGGTACTGACTGTGTGGTGTGGTACTGACTGTGCTGTGGTACTGACTGTGTGGTGTGGTACTGACTGTGTGGTGTGGTGCTGACTGTGTGGTGTGGTACTGACTGTGGTGCAGTACTGACTGTGTGGTGTGGTGCTGACTGTGTGGTGTGGTACTGACTGTGTAGTGTGGTGCTGACTGTGTAGTGTGGTACTGACTGTGTGGTGTGGTGCTGACTGTGTGGTGTGGTGCTGACTGTGTAGTGTGGTACTGACTGTGTGGTGTGGTGCTGACTGTGTGGTGTGGTGCTGACTGTGGTGCAGTACTGACTGTGTGGTGCAGTACTGACTGTGGTGCAGTACTGACTGTGTGGTGTGGTGCTGACTGTGTGGTGTGGTGCTGACTGTGGTGCAGTACTGACTGTGTGGTGCAGTACTGACTGTGTGGTGCAGTACTGACTGTGGTGCAGTACTGACTGTGGTGTGGTGCTGACTGTGTGGTGTGGTGCTGACTGTGGTGCAGTACTGACTGTGTGGTGCAGTACTGACTGTGGTGCAGTACTGACTGTGTGGTGTGGTACTGACTGTGTGGTGTGGTACTGACTGTGTGGTGTGGTACTGGCTGTGTGGTGTGGTACTGGCTGTGTGGTGTGGTACTGGCTGTGTGGTGTGGTACTGACTGTGGTGTGGTACTGACTGTGTGGTGTGGTACTGACTGTGTGGTGTGGTACTGACTGTGTGGTGTGGTACTGACTGTGTGGTGTGGTGCTGACTGTGTGGTGTGGTACTGACTGTGTGGTCCTGCCTGTGTGGTGTGGTACTGGCTATGTGGTGTGGTACTGGCTGTGTGGTGTGGTGCTGACTGTGTGGTGTGGCTGTGTGGTGTGGTGCTGACTGTGTGGTGTGGTGCTGACTGTGTGGTGTGGTGCTGACTGTGTGGTGTGGTACTGGCTGTGTGGTGTGGTACTGGCTGTGTGGTGTGGTGCTGACTGTGTGGTGTGGTGCTGACTGTGTGGTGTGGTACTGGCTGTGTGGTGTGGTACTGACTGTGTGGTGTGGTACTGGCTGTGTGGTGTGGTACTGGCTGTGTGGTGTGGTACTGGCTGTGTGGTGTGGTACTGGCTGTGTGGTGTGGTGCTGACTGTGTGGTGTGGTACTGGCTGTGTGGTGTGGTACTGGCTGTGTGGTGTGGTGCTGACTGTGTGGTGTGGTGCTGACTGTGTGGTGTGGTACTGACTGTGTGGTGTGGTACTGACTGTGTGGTGTGGTACTGACTGTGTGGAGTGGTACTGACTGTGTGGTGTGTATTTTCCAGTACTTACTGTGTGTGGTGTCCTCGCAGTGTCATGGCTGCCGTGATCTTTTCAGCATGTTCACAGAGCAGCAGGGTGGTTAACATTGCCCCGTCTCTCACTGGCATTGACGTCAACTGTCAATTAAAATAAACATTCAACATAAAAATATCTGGGCAAGTAACAGCCAACTGGGAAGGGGATCAAGATGTTACATGCTTACAACTTGCCAATGTTCTTCAGGAAGGAGATGTAGTAATCGTAGCTTACCCTGTCCTAGATGCCAATGTTTTTCAGGAAGGAGATGAAGTAATCATAGCTTACCCTGTCCCAGATGCCAATGTTCTTCAGGAAGGAGGTGTAGTAATCGTAGCTTACCCTGTCCCAGATGCCAATGTTCTTCAGGAAGGAGGTGTAGTAATCGTAGCTTACCCTGTCCCAGATGCCAATGTTCTCAGGAAGGAGACGAAGTAATCGTAGCTTACCCTGTCCCAGATGCCAATGTTCTTCAGGAAGGAGATGTAGTAATCGTAGCTTACCCTGTCCCAGATGCCAATGTTCTCAGGAAGTAGATGAAGTAATCGTAGCTTACCCTGTCCCAGATGCCAATGTTCTTCAGGAAGGAGATGAAGTAATCGTAGCTTACCCTGTCCCAGATGCCAATGTTCTCAGGAAGGAGATGAAGTAATCGTAGCTTACCCTGTCCCAGATGCCAATGTTCTCAGGAAGGAGATGTAGTAATCGTAGCTTACCCTGTCCCAGATGCCAATGTTCTTCAGGAAGGAGATGAAGTAATCGTAGCTTACCCTGTCCCAGATGCCAATGTTCTCAGGAAGGAGATGAAGTAATCGTAGCTTACCCTGTCCCAGATGCCAATGTTCTTCAGGAAGGAGATGTAGTAATCGTGAGCCTTGAGCTTCCCTTCCAGCTGGTGCAGCAGGATCAGAGAATTAGAACTGGAAACTCCATCTGTGAAAAACAAGTTATAACCCTGTTTATTATGCTGATAACACATTAACAACAATAACACCTTATATAAGGAAAAAGAACAACTAGCAAAAAGGACTTTTTTCAAATTATTCAATCTGTCTTAAATCAATATCTTCAATATTTCGAAGGCACAATAATTCTAAGGCTTTTAGGCTTTTTTGCCATAGTAACTTACCATGGGGCTGTGACTCGGCCCACCTGGGGTCAGCTGAGACTGAGATGGTAAGTAACCGGAGGGGAGTGGCTTAGTAACTTACCATGGGGCTGTGACTCGGCCCACCTGGGGTCAGCTGAGACTGAGATGGTAAGTAACCGGAGGGGAGTGGCTTAGTAACTGACCATGGGGCTGTGACTCGGCCCACCTGGGGTCAGATGGGACTGAGATGGTAAGTGACCGGAGGGGAGTGGCTTAGTAACTTACCCTGGGGCTGTGACTCGGCCCACCTGGGGTCAGATGGGACTGAGATGGTAAGTGACCGGAGGGGAGTGGCTTAGTAACTTACCATGGGGCTGTGACTCGGCCCACCTGGGGTCAGATGGGACTGAGATGGTAAGTGACCGGAGGGGAGTGGCTTAGTAACTTACCATGGGGCTGTGACTCGGCCCACCTGGGGTCGGATGCTGGGAAGTCGTCTATCATCTCCTGGCTGAGCAGGGTCACCAGCGTGTCCAGGTTTGAGCCGGGCTGGTCCGGTACAGGCAGGGTGCTCGGGAACAGATCCTCCACGATCTGGCTGGCCTCACTCTGAAACACACCACACCTCAAAAATTACATGCCAGCTCTACAATATAATCTTTCTGTAAAAAACATTCTGTATTCTGGATTCTAGAATGCTGAAGCTTGCATTTATGGAGGTATAGAGTGAGGTAGAACTTACGACATTTCCGCGGCAGTTGTGCAGGAAGGCAGCTTTCAGTCGGGCTGTTTTATCCTCACTCATGCTCAGTTCTGCCACCTTGCTCGCAGTCACATTCCCATACACTTCTTCCTGATATAAAGCAATATTCTCGTGTTATCTAAAATAATATCTCACTTTCTTTTAGGCATTTTTGCTTTCATGATGCCTGTGGCCATAAATAAATCATGTTTTAAAGTTTGTCTGGCAAGTCAAATCAAATTATAATAGTCTAGAATAATTTGTTTTTATATCGTTCTCTCCAAAATATGAATGTTTTGCTGACCTCATGGCGGATGACAGACTCTGTAAGCGAGGCAATGGTCTCGTTCATGCTGATGTCTGCCACAGGGGGCGCTGAGGCTGAGTACTGCTTGATGGAGATGAGGCCGTGTTTGTTGGAGAAGAATAGAGGGATGCCTTCACACTTGCCAGCTCCCAGGATTCCATCATTGGGTGGTGGGAAGTCGACCTTATCACACGGCTGGGAGGAACTGCTCACTACAGAACACCACCAGTACAATCTCATCAACTCAATCTTCACTGTGTCTCATTCATTGTACTTTAATCTTTAATGTCAACTCATTTCATTAATTGAAAATCTAGGGCAGAAATACCAGTGCCAGTCAGAGACCACAGATTTCTCAGTTCAAAGCAAAGTGAAATAAGTACCAAATTAAGGCTTTTTCTGCATCAATAATTTATGTTGAAATGAAGGTCAATTTAGAAATGAAGGTCACTTTAGAAATGAAGGTCAATTTAGAAATGAAGGTCAAGTTTGAAATGAAGGTCAAGTTTGAAATGAAGGGCAAGTTCATTGGCTTGCAGATCATTTTGAGGCATTGACTGGATGTATCTATGTTTTAAGTTTATAATTTTACAATAAATTATTGATACTAGAAAGATTTCTCACCTGAGAGACAAATAATAGAGGTGTTATCATAGAGGTATGCTGACGAGATGTTGGGATCCGGCAGCAACAGGCGATAATTGAGAATTGATGCTTCATTGCGTGCCTTCAATAAAACAAGAACAACATCAAGCATTTAGTTTCAAGAAATGGTAATCTCTTTATAGCTGAACCATCGATGAGGTAATTTGTTTGATAATTTACCTGATAGGTGGCGTTGAATCTGGATATCGTGAAGGAGAGGAAACTCTGCGGTGAATCTAAACCCTCCACGTGTAGTGTACCTCGAAAGAGAAAAAAACAATGACAAATATTACATTTATTCCACAGAACTCATAAGCCCATCATGAGAAAATGAAGATTTTTCTGGATCTTTTTTGTCTATTTTTGCATTATTAATGGTCCATAAAGAAATATATTCTGATCTAAACATATTCTGATCAGGCCAAACATAAGAGATGTTTGCATTTGGGCACCGTTTAACCTGTTTAGCAGTTCACATACCGAGTACATAGTAGACCTGATCGGATACGTCCGGGTTCATTCCCGCTCCGAGCACCACGATACCATCCCTGCAAGGATTGACACTATCATATCATCTTATACCACAGCATAGGTCTGAGTGTAATGGCTATTATTATGATATGTCCAATATTTACTATGCCTTTTCCCCTTTTTATCATGAAAAATGCAGTATTTACCTTGCCATTTGCATGTCCAGTAGCCACGTCTTCAAATTTGGAAGTTGTGCCACATCTTGTTGCTTGAAGAAAAAATCATTCAATATACTCTTACTACAGACAGGTAAAATAGGTTGTGACATAAAGTGAATGTGGAGAGGCCTAGACCTGAGCTACTCACCCAGATTGCCTGCGAAATACAATCCCTCAGCTGCTTCTCAACATCAAACTGGTACAAAAACTGAAATAAAAACATAGAAAAACTCTTATTTCATTTTATAGAAAAGTTGTATTGCTTAAAATCTGAAGTTTAGTATTGACTTTTGGGTTAACTTTGATAATGATGGCAGGAAAGGCGAGGAGTGGAGCACTGCAATGGGTCTCTATGTGCCGTCTTCTTATTTCGGTGTTAAACTGAATTACATGTAATCTCTTGATTGCATATTAATCATTCGTGGAAATTAAACCGCAATCTGAGATTGGTAGACGTTCCACCCTGTGAAGAACTCCTGGGCCTAAATATGCTGATTGTGATGAAAGGTTGAGAGGGATTGTTTTGCATTGTATCAAATACCTCAATGATATCATGCTCAAGAAATGTTTGGCTGGAGAAGATAGAAGAAAAGGAACATGTGCCTATTGAATATTGGTTAATAATTGATGGAGGTGAGGAGAACAAATGTGCAGGAATATCATATGGCAAGGTGTTGTTGTGTGGATGTATTTTGGGGGGGATGGAATATCTTTGTTGCTTGATAATGTACATTATTGAAGTAATACTAAACAAATTTATGGACTGCCTAGAATACAGGAAAGGTGTGAATGATGTTTAATTTTGTATGGAAAGATATGATGTTCCGAACAAGTATCACCAGCATACCACAAGTATCACCAGCATACCACAAGTATCACCAGCATACCACAAGTATCACCAGCATACCACAAGTATCACCAGCATACCACATGTATCACCAGCATACCACATGTATCACCAGCATACCACATGTATCACCAGCATACCACATGTATCACCAGCATACCACAAGTATCACCAGCATACCACATGTATCACCAGCATACCACATGTATCACCAGCATACCACATGTATCACCAGCATACCACATGTATCACCAGCATACCACAAGTATCACCAGCATACCACAAGTATCACCAGCATACCACATGTATCACCAGCATACCACATGTATCACCAGCATACCACATGTATCACCAGCATACCACATGTATCACCAGCATACCACAAGTATCACCAGCATACCACAAGTATCACCAGCATACCACATGTATCACCAGCATACCACAAGTATCACCCGCATACCACATGTATCACCAGCATACCACATGTATCACCAGCATACCACAAGTATCACCAGCATACCACATGTATCACCAGCATACCACAAGTATCACCAGCATACCACAAGTATCACCAGCATACCACATGTATCACCAGCATACCACATGCATACTTCGTTAATTGTAAGTAGGGGTATAATTAACTTTTTATAAAAATCATTTATTTTAACTCTTTCCCTAGCTTGCTAGTTCACTATTCACACTTCCAAAATCAACTCAACGTTAACATTTCCCTGTTTAAAATTTGATAACTTACCCTTTCCACGCCGGCATCCACGATCCATTTCTGCAGATGGGAACCTGACAGCATATAGAAAGCATGGCCCTCGTCTTCTATCACTTCTCCCACCTGGAGCTGCCGCAGAGCCTGCAAACAACCAACGCTTACCCTGTAGTATATGTCACATGCTTACCCTGTAGTATGTCACACGCTTACCCTGTAGTATATGTCACACGCTTACCCTGTAGTATATGTCACACACTTACCCTGGAGTATATGTCACACGCTTACCCTGTATATGTCACACGCTTACCCTGTAGTATATGTCACACGCTTACCCTGTAGCATATGTCACACGCTTACCCTGTATATGTCACACGCTTACCCTGTATATGTCACACGCTTACCCTGTAGTATATGTCACACGCTTACCTTGTAGTATATGTCACACGCTTACCCTGTAGTATATGTCACACGCTTACCCTGTAGCATATGTCACACGCTTACCCTGTATGTCACACGCTTACCCTGTAGTATATGTCACACGCTTACCTTGTAGTATATGTCACACACTTACCCTGTATACCCCACACCCTTTCCCTGTATACCCCACACCATTTCCCTGTATACCCCACACCCTTACCCTGTATACCCCACACCCTTTCCCTGTATATATCACGCTTACCCTGTATACCCCACACCCTTACCCTGTACATCTCTTACCAATTTCATGTTGATTGAAGGCATTAATATTGATACAGTTTTGTTACTATTAATTGTTAGGTGTCGTATATAATAGGAGTGGGGTGTATATAATAGGAATGGGGGTATATAATAGGAGGGTGGTGTATATAATAGGAGTGGGGTGTATATAATAGGAGCGGTGTGTATATAATAGGAGTGCCTGGAGTGGGGTGTATATAATAGGAGCGGTGTGTATATAATAGGAGTGGGGTGTATATAACAGGAGCGGGGGGTATATAATAGGAGTAGGGTGTATATAATAGGGGCGGGGTGTATATAATAGGAGTGGGGTGTATATAATAGGAGTGGGGTGTATATACTAGGAGTGGGGTGTATATAATAAGAGTGGGGTGTATATAATAGGAGTGGGGTGTATATAATAGGAGCGGGGTGTATATAAGAGGAGTGGGGTGTATATAATAGGAGAGGGGTGCATATAATAGGAGAGGGGTGCATATAATAGGAGTGGGGTGTATATAATAGGAGTGGGGTGTATATAATAGGAGTGGGGTGTATATAATAGGAGTGGGGTGTATATAATAGGAGCGGGGTGTATATAATAGGAGCGGGGTGTATATAATAGGAGTGGGGTGTATATAATAGGAGCGGAGTGTATATAATAGGAGTGGGGTGTATATAATAGGAGTGGGTGTATATAATAGGAGCGGGGTGTATATAATAGGAGTAAGGTGTATATAATAGGAGTGGGGTGTATATAATAGGAGCGGGGTGTATATAATAGGAGTGGGGTGTATATAATAGGAGTGGGGTGTATATAATAGGAGTGGGGTGTATATAATAGGAGTGGGGTGTATATAATAGGAGTGGGGTGTATATAATAGGAGCGGGGTGTATATAATAGGAGTGGGGTGTATATAATAGGAGTGGGGTGTATATAATAGGAGTGGGGTGTATATAATAGGAGTGGGGTGTATATAATAGGAGTGGGGTGTATATAATAGGAGTGGGGTGTATATAATAGGAGCGGGGTGTAGACTTACGGCCTCTGTGGCTGGAGGAGCTCCTGAGCCGAAGAAGAACGAGGACATCCTCCTGCCCACCCCCGACAGCATGCCCTGCGGCGAACGCACAGGCTTACTGCCTATAGAGTTCTGCAATATAGCAACTTATTCATAACTATATATCTTGATACAAAAATGGTAATTTCTGGTAAAACATAACAACTCACTATGTTGATTAATTGGTTTTGGTTAAAATTTTCAGTATTATTTTTGTTTAATCAAATAAGTTATGTCTGTGATAAATCCATGTAAGTAGTGTAAGATGACTATTACCTGTCCTGGGCTGGGGCTAAGCAGCAGGAGGGTGCTGGTAGTGGTCGCCAGGATACAGTGGAAAGGCTGAAATAAAAACATAACCTTATCTACCACCTGACCACATCAAGCACGGACCATAATGCATCTGCAACCTGCATTCTCGTATATGTCATAGATTAAATCAGATACCACATGTATCTTATTTTTGTACTAAAAAAAACACCATGTCTGCTTCGTTAACTAAAAATAATTTCTCGTTGAACTCTGACCTGTAGGCTTATGAGAGAAGCACACTCCTCTCCGCGTAGGTTAGCACTGATCTCTACAAAGGAGCCCTCGTGAGCGATGGAGGGCCAGTAACGTATGGCGCCCTCTGGGGAGACAGCTATGCATGCCACTTGTTGTGGATCGGTGGGGTTGGGTAGCACAGTCACCAACTCTGCACTATGGATTAGGTCACTAGGTGGCAGCATCAGCTCTTTACACTGTAGACTCTACCAGTATACAAAAACAATGGAGATATCACTCAGTGTATGCACTTGCATGTATATTAATCGTTTTCCAATGCTGGATTTCAATAGGAGATGAGAATTTACCTTAGAGTACTGCGAGGCTTTGTATCTCCACACAAAGAGTCGTCTTGCACACACCAGCCACGCCCATCCACTGCCATCCATCTTCACACTCGACTGTATATTTCCTGAATTAAACATTGTCAACTCCGCTATCACATATTGACACCAACCAGTAGACATGTAGAGCTAACAACCATAGGATTCGCGCAACCATAGAATTGGCTGATAATTATGAAATTGACTTGTATACATACAACAGATGGAACAATGAAGTTTTTGGCATAGAAAAGTTGATTTAAATAGTATGAATAAATTGTTATGAAAATTGCACTCATTGACCCCAATTTCGTCATAATGCTCACGTGCGGAAGAAGCAGTTTGTTACAAAAATATACGATTTGGCCCTGCTCTGTCAGTTCTCGGCCGATTTACATCATTGACAACTCAAAATTGAGCTATTGAGATATTCTCCTCAAATATGTAAGTCAGATGATCGAAATATTAATTTTCATCTTTCGGCATAGAAGAAACATCAGTGCGCAAAGTCTATGATCGTATGCGCAAAGACGTGACCTTGAGTTGTCAATCTTGTAAGAATATAACACACGACAATCCCTTTATAAGATAAAGTAATGTAAAGTTTTACTGATGGATATACCCCACTATAGCACACGTACAGATAACTCTTCATATTGTGTCAGCTTATTTATCTATTGACAAAGACCAAAATGTGTGAAATGGATGGTTTTTAGCCCTATGTTTTGCTGAACAATATCAACTGACATTGGGCAATCAAATGTTCTTACCACAAGCCCTATTTGAATTCATAATTTTATCTGAGCCAGAGTGAGCACAGCTAAACCCAGTTTCTGCTGGATGTTTAGGTTGCATCCAAACATCTATGAAGTTATAAGGTATATAAATATAGTACATCCTGTGGCAGACTTACTGTCAGCAAGAGTGAGGGCTTCAGTGATAAGAACAGGTAAAGCTGTTCCGTAGGACTCCAGGCGATGCTGAGCTGTTTCCTCCACGATCTGTGATGTCTGCATCGACCGGTTCAGACTGACATTCCTATAAACAAATGATATCACCAATCATAATGTCAATATCAAAAGGATGTATTGAGTACTGCCTCTACACATCAGTTATTTGCATTTATAAAGATATTGCTAAGTACTGCCTCTGGGCATCTGTACAATCTGTCATGGACTGATATTGTGACAAGTATAGATATCACTAATTCCAATATTTAGTTTTAGTTAAAAATTTGTTAGGGGAGGTTGAGTTGACGTCATTATGCCAGAACAATGGGGACCTTAACATCCTTCCTGTCCATTACCAGTGGTGGATGTTGCCGTCTTTCCAATCCATTAAGGGTTAATGGTGAAAGGTGAAGCAGGTGGAAATAATCACATAACAAATCAGTTAGTCTTCACAGATTTCACAAGCCTTTTGCCTTTTGAAATTAATTGAGTAAGGAGAAAAGCCTTATACCAACACTGATCAATTATACTACAGATGGCATGATGATGCACCCCTTAGTGCAACCATGCACTCTCGGCGGGATGCCAATAGGTTTTGCCGAGTAAACTTATAGATGTAGATGTAGATGTTAAAAGTAAACGTTCCATCTGGCGGGAAAGGCAACAGCTCTGTGACTGTGAGTTCTTGGCTGATTTACATCATTGACAACTCAAAATTTAGCTTTTGGGCTCTTCTCTTAAAATATATATATATATCAATTGTGATCTAAATCATAGATGCAAGATCAGTGTGCAAATATTTTAACTAAAGCATATAGCTGTCATGCGCAAAGTAGGAATTTTGCACAATGTAGGAATAATTCCTACATTGTGCAGGACAAAGTAGGAATTCCTACATTGCGCAAATAAGTAGGAATATCAGAGTCAAGAATCCAAATGTCAGGAAGCTGAATGAGGTCATTGAGGAGGTTTAGGCTATATGAATGTTGGACTTTATGAACGTAGGACTGTTATAAAAATAATTATAATGATATGAACATGCACTGATATGAGTTGTGTGCATAATAAAATATGATTTTATCAGTAGACCTACATTTCTAATTGGCAAAAAGGCAGATATCTGGATTTGAGCCTGTAAACGTATTATTAAGACATAAATATTTTTTTTAAATGTTTGTACATTTTTTGTAAAATTAAAGTGACAATCAACATTTCTATTTCCAAATATGTCATATTTCCATTATAATGTACGAGTCAATCCAAATGTGTAACCACATTCTCAAATGCCAATAACGTCCAATTAAGCAGGAAGTGTCTATTATTTTTTTTAAATACAAAATTTAATAGAAAACTGATAAACATTGTAATTATATTGGCCGCATCCAGTGATCTCAGTTATTGATATATCTTAAAATTCCTACTTATTTGCACAAAGTAGGAATTCCTACTTTGGGCAGTTGCACAATGTAGGAATTCCTACTGGGCCACGATTCCTACTGGGTGCAAGACATAGCCACAATGATGTAAGCCTGTCCAACAGTTACAGTTCAATGTTGTGAATTTATGAATGTGACATTGTGTTTTTACCTGCCAGGTGTAAATGGTGATCTTGCTGGTGGTGTAAACAGCCCCATGCTGCGTCGTTCCCGCCTTCCTTTGGTAGAACCAAAGGGAGTCACCCCTTTCGATCTAGAACTGTTTAACTTTGGCGTAAACATACTTTAATTTTTCCTAACTTCACAAATTTAGCGGTTCATCCAGCATTAGCCGGTCTACCAGCCAACTCCATCTAGCGGCAGATAAATCTGTGCGACCCAGTTGGACTTGGCCTGATTGGAGGTTGGTAAGCTCTAATCCAGCATGAGCTAGGGACCCTTATAACATAGAGGCAATATCCGTTTCATTTATCACAAAACATTCAGATAAACCATTTCATCATTTCATCTTTATTCTTAAAAATGATATATTTTATACTATCGGAAATGGAAAAAGGAGAATCAGTTTTTTTCTGAAAGGAATCTTTTTGAAAGTTTATTTTTTTATGAATTGATGTAGGATATAAGGGGCAATTTGAAAAAAATTCCACTAGAGGGTGCTGTGACATAACACATCCTGCCTCCGCACTGTGTCGCCACTATCACAATACCCTGACAGTCCATGATCAGTCAGAATAGGTAAAAATATCATGATTTGAATGGGGGACGAGACTAAAACTATTCTTCCAAGGCGCCAATCAAACAAGGCTTGCCATGGAGTGGAGATTGAAACTGGAGGTGGAGAAGACTTTGCCTTTTCCCTGGATTAACATAACACGGCCTACCTTCCTTAAAAATGTCAAAGCATTAAAGTAGTATATTGCAGGTCTATAATTTGTAATTTAATCATTTCTCCCACATGGAAAGGGACTTTTAAGGTGATTTAATTTAGTACATTATTCAAGAATGTCAATGCCCATCCTTTCAAAATTAGAAATCCAGAAAGATACAGGGCATCGTTTATGAGGGGCCATTCGGGTCATATTAGAACCAATCAGTATGAGGGGCCATTCGGCAAACTCCACCAGAGGGCGACGTGGTGAACCTATCACCTCTGTACAAGGTGCCTTTTTGTGCTGGCTCACCACACTGTCCACCAGAGGCACACGCAAACTATTACCTCTGGCCAAACCAGATTAGTATTCATCCGGTCCTACTTTTACTGGCCATGTGCTCAAGAACTGTCAGTGTGTTGTAAATGTGATTGACGTATTAACATCTCTTAATATCAAATATGAAGTTGCCTTGAGATGTATCTGAGTTCATTTGTTAACATTTGAACATTTTTTGTTGGTTATATTAACGAAAAGTATAAAAGATTAAAAGAATTCAAATTGTAAACAAAGCGGCCATCTTTGTTGTGGTTCTACCCCAGGAAATGGCTCCTCCGGTTGAAAAAGTAGTTCCAAGTTTTATTTCTCTTAATAATTGTTTCTATATGAACAAACTTTTGTATTAAGGATGAAATAGATCATAATATACCAATCTGAGTACAATTTGAGAATAAAAATAAGTAAGACGGACAGTTACATAAAATTTGGTGGATGTGGTGAGCCAGCACCAAAAGGCCCCTTGTACAGAGGTGATAGGTTCACCACGTCGCCCTCTGGTGGAGTTTGCTGGCTCACCACATCCACCAATTTTCATGTAACTGTCCGTCTTACTTATTTTTTTTCTTAAACTGTACTCAGATTGGTAAATCATGATATATTTCACCCTTGATACAAAAGTTTGTGCATATAGAAACAACTATTAAGAGAAATAAAACTTGGAACTACTTTCTCAACCGGAGGAGCCATTTCCTGGGGTAGTGATAAGGCGGAAACACAACAAAGATGGCCGCTTTGTTTATAATTTGAATTCTTTTAATCTTTTATAATTCTGAATAATCTAACCAACAAAAAATGTTCAAATGTTAACAAATGAACTCAAATACATCTAAAGCCAACTTCATATTTGATATTAAGAGATGTTAATACATCAATCACATTTACAACACACTGACAGTTCTTGAGCACATGGCCAATAAAAGTAGGACCGAATGAATACCAATCTGGGTTGGCCAGAGGTAATAGTTTGTGTGTGCCTCTGGTGATCGTTGTTGAACTGTCTAGATTTAGCTTATTAACATATGTTTTAACTTTTCATCAATATCGTTAAATGAAATAATAATTATTCTAGCAAAATTGAACAACTTTTTCTTTAGATTTATTTTGAGAAATATACACCTGTATGCTATGTACATAATGAATAATTCAGACCTAATCTTGAGTAATGATATTTACATCTAGACTGTGATAACTTTTGGATGTGGGACAACAAGTTGCACCACTCTACTTACTTTATGAACACTTCATTGAGAAAAATTCTTATGTTCAAGTTATAATTTTTGTTCAAAGACTTATGCTTGATATAAAAAACAGCTCTTGTTTTTTTTAAAGATACATCTTGGGTTTAATATTGTAATGTTTTTTACGGTAATCTAAAATGAATTATGCAACAATATTACAGGATAACCGCACTTATTATGCAACCAAAAAAAATGTATTTTTCTTTATTATTTCCTTTACAAAAACAACACATATTTGTTTTGGTATAAAGTACCTTGATTGACAAAAAAGTATTTTGCTCTTTTCTATGAATTATAATACAAAAAGTTGTATTTCTTTGCTTGTGTGGTTTCATTGTGCAAGACAAATGAATACAGAGAGATGGACACTAGACACTCTATCTTATGTGATATACAGACAATTTCTATAACATTTTTATCCTGTATTCAACATTGACTTTATTAACTATCAAATGTTTTATGTTTTAAGGAACGTCCTTTTCAAAAGAAAATATGTTTACAAAACAGTTAAGGCATTTTTTTTCCTCAAGGGACGGAAGAATATGAGGACTGATATGCAAATATCTTCAGATTCAAATAGGATACACATATTCTAGGCACACTTCATTTTGATGAGACAGATACATATTGGAAAATGATGAACGAAGAAAACTAAACTTTATTTCTGACACAAGTCATATTTGCTCATCATCAAGACAGACTGGCCATATTATTATGGCCATATTAGATGGACTTTCAAATCTTTTTTAATCAGTGTGATAGTAACACTGTCAGCAGTGGGAGTCAAACCCACCACCTCCCGTCCTCCACTTATTTAACCCTCAAAGGCACAGATCCTATGCTCTACCAACTGTGCTCGGGGGGCCAGTGAATGCTGTCAACTGAACAGTTAAGAACTAAAATTCCTAAGTCTGATATTATATTGCAATATATCCAAACTAAGAATCCTACATTCTCCACACCTGCAATATAAATCTCTAGCATTATCAAAACTTACATGGCACAACACATATTTACAATTTGATGAACCAATCACCTCCCTTCATCTCCAAAGCCACAAACCTTAAATCCCAGAGGTTTCTGCTACTTCTTGAGACATTTGTTCACCTTGTTTGGCCCATTTTATTATCATATATATTTACATGGCCATTTGACCAGGTGCATGGCCATTTGACCAGGTGCTGTGTAACAAGGTCAGTCATTTAAAATATATCAGTTTGAATATTATACTTAATAAATAATCATAATATACATTTATTTGGTTCTCGCCAAATAAACGGCAAAATCCCAGCACTACGTGATTTATGGGTGGGAGAGCTTTGAATGGTGATGTGCAGTATTTGCACCTAAGCTGAGTGATATGATGTCAAACCATTTTACTGAACTACTCCAAACTCTGATTCTGAACCAAACTGAGTGGTTCTGTTATATCATACCTATTTTAATTCTCACAAAATTCACATAAATCATGTATAATATTGTACTGAAAAATTGGTGAATTCTGTAGAAAATCTTTATTATTTTAGAGTAGTATGCCTCCAAATTCTCCTTGTGATGCAACCGTAACCTGGGCCACATTCTTGTGTCAAAATTGGGCAAAAATGTCATTAAAATTAAATTCCGGATGATCACATACTTAAGTAAGTTATGAACATGCTAATTTCTTGAGAAATTAGATTTTATATATGATATCTAGATATTAAAAAACAATTTTTTAAATCTTGCCATTATTCACTGTACAAGACTGTGCTCCAGTCGTTCAGATTTTTAGTCTGGTATCGTTCAGTACTCTCTCACCTCTGTGATTACATTTTCAGGTTTAACTTGACATAATGATACAAATCTTATTCTCTGATGATTACGTAGCTTTACCATAACTTTGGGAGACATATAATAGAATTGGCATATCTCACATTACCACAGTAGTTGGAGATTCAAGTGTTTTCTAGCATTCATGTGACTAAAGAATTAGTTTTTTTTCTATTGTCTGTTTGATTAATTTGCACAAAATAATATTCAATATTGTGCACTAATATGATATAATATGGTGATCATTTTTCAAAAAATCAGAATAATAATAATATTCAATAATATAAGATTTACATAATGCTGATACCAGTCTAGCAAAAGAAGTCAGTGTTAGCATTGGTTGTCTACCAGTGCTGTCTACCTGTGATACTAGACTGTCTACCACTGATACCAGACTGTCTAGCACTGATACCAGACTGTCTACCTCTGATACCAGACTGTCTACCTCTGATACCAGACTGTCTACCTCTGATACCAGACTGTCTAGCACTGATACCAGACTGTCTACCTCTGATACCAGACTGTCTACCTCTGATACCAGACTGTCTACCTCTGATACCAGACTGTCTAGCACTGATACCAGACTGTCTACCTCTGATACCAGACTGTCTACCTCTGATACCAGACTGTCTACCTCTGATACCAGACTGTCTACCTCGGATACCAGACTGTCTAACACTGATACCAGACTGTCTAACACTGATACCAGACTGTCTACCTCTGATACCAGACTGTCTACCTCTGATACCAGACTGTCTACCACTGATACCAGACTGTCTAGCACTGATACCAGACTGTCTACCTCTGATACCAGACTGTCTACCTCTGATACCAGACTGTCTACCTCTGATACCAGACTGTCTACCTCGGATACCAGACTGTCTAGCACTGATACCAGACTGTCTACCTCTGATACCAGACTGTCTACCTCTGATACTAGACTGTCTACCTCTGATACTAGACTGTCTACCTCTGATACTAGACTGTCTACCACTGATACCAGACTGTCTACCTCTAATACCAGACTGTCTAGCACTGATACCAGACTGTCTAACACTGATACCAGACTGTCTAACACTGATACCAGACTGTCTACCTCTGATACCAGACTGTCTACCACTGATACCAGACTGTCTACCTCTGATACCAGACTGTCCACCTCGGATACCAGACTGTCTACCTCTGATATCAGACTGTCTACCTCAGATACCAGACTGTCTAGCACTGATACCAGACTGTCTACCTCTGATACCAGACTGTCTACCTCTGATACTAGACTGTCTACCTCTGATACTAGACTGTACCACTGATACCAGACAGTCTACCTCTGATACTAGACTGTCTACCACTGATACTAGACTGTCTACCTCTGATACCAGACTGTCTAACACTGATACTAGACTGTCTACCTCTGATACTAGACTGTCTACCTCTGATACTAGACTGTACCACTGATACCAGACAGTCTACCTCTGATACTAGACTGTCTACCACTGATACTAGACTGTCTACCACTGATACCAGACTGTCTAACACTGATACCAGACTGTCTAACATTGATACCAGACTGTCTACCTCGGATACCAGACTGTCTAACACTGATACCAGACTGTCTTGCACTGATACCAGACTGTCTAGCACTGATACCAGACTGTCTAGCACTGATACCAGACTGTCTAGCACTGATACCAGACTGTCTACCTCTGATACCAGACTGTCTAGCACTGATACCAGACTGTCTAGCACTGATACCAGACTGTTAAGTACTGATACCAGACTGTTAAGTACTGATACCAGACTGTCTAGCACTGATACCAGACTGTCTAACACTGATACCAGACTGTCTACCTCTGATTCCAGACTGTTAAGTACTGATACCAGACTGTCTAACACTGATACCAGACTGTCTTGCACTGATACCAGACTGTCTAACACTGATACCAGACTGTCTAGCACTGATACCAGACTGTTAAGTACTGATACCAGACTGTCTAGCACTGATACCAGACTGTCTAGCACTGATACCAGACTGTCTAGCACTGATACCAGACTGTCTTGCACTGATACCAGACTGTTAAGTACTGATACCAGACTGTCTAGCACTGATACCAGACTGTTAAGTACTGATACCAGACTGTCTAGCACTGATACCAGACTGTCTACCACTGATACCAGATTGTCTAGCACTGATACCAGACTGTCTACCACTGATACCAGACTGTCTACCTCGGATACCAGACTGTCTACCTCAGATACCAGACTGTCTAGCACTGATACCAATCTGTCTAGCACTGATACCAGACTGTCTACCACTGATACCAGACTGTCTACCTCTGATACTAGACTGTCTAACACTGATACCAGACTGTCTAGCACTGATACCAGACTGTCTACCTCTGATACCAGACTGTCTACCTCGGATACCAGACTGTCTAGCACTGATACCAGACTGTCTACCACTGATACCAGACTGTCTACCACTGATACCAGACTGTCTACCACTGATACCAGACTGTCTACCTCTGATACCAGACTGTCTAACACTGATACCAGACTGTCTAGCACTGATACCAGACTGTCTACCTCTGATACCAGACTGTCTAGCACTGATACCAGACTGTCTAGCACTGATACCAGACTGTCTCCCGTCTATAACAGACAGGTTAATACTAATAACAAACTGTCTAGCACTGTCTTGCACTGATACCAGACTGTCTAACACTGATGCCAGACTGTTAAGTACTGATACTAGACTGTCAACCATTGACACCAGGCTGTTTCTCATCTATAATGGACTGTCTATCACTGATACCTAACTGTTCACAGCACTTGAACAGTGGTTTCAGAAGCAGAGTAAAATATGTGGATGTTCAGCCAGCTTTCTTTATGACTCATCCTGTGGATGTTCAGCTAGCTTTCTTTATGACTCATCCTGTGGATGTTCAGCCAGCTTTCTTTATGACTCATCCTGTGGATGTTCAGCCAGCTTTCTTTATGACTCATCCTGTGGATGTTCAGCCAGCTTTCTTTATGACTCAGGCTGTGTTTCCATATGTGCAGTGCGTCATGCAGCGCGTCATGCAGAGCGTCATGCAGTGCATCAATTTTTTTTCGCACACCATACAGAACAATGCAGGTGTTTCCATGTATGCGTATTGCCGTCCGTAATGACGTTCGTAGGCAAATTGACGCATAGCCTTTCGCATAGGGTAGCGAATGAAAATCTGACGCATAGAGTGACGCATAGGTTTCCCATAGGTTGCAAGCCTAATTTTGGCGCCAAATTGGAAGTTTGACCGTGAAAACATCACAAAACTGACGCATACATGTGAACACCGCATGACGCTCTGCTTGACGCGCTGCATCACGGACTGCATTACGCACTGCACATATGGAAACACAGCTTCATCCTGTGGATGTTCAGCCAGCTTTCTTTATGACTCATCCTGTGGATGTTCAGCCAGCTCAGTATTTGACTCATCCTGTGGATGTTCAGCTAGCTCAGTATTTGACTCATCCTGTGGATGTTAAGCTAGCTTTCAATATGACTCACTCATGGATGTTCAGCCAGCTCAGTATTTGACTCATCCTGTGGATGTTCAGCCAGCTCAGTATTTGACTCATCCTGTGGATGTTCAGCTAGCTCAGTATTTGACTCATCCTGTGGATGTTAAGCTAGCTTTCACTATAACTCACTCATGGATGTTCAGCCAGCTCAGTATTTGACTCATCCTGTGGATGTTCAGCCAGCTCAGTATTTGACTCATCCTGTGGATGTTCAGCCAGCTCAGTATTTGACTCATCCTGTGGATGTTCAGCTAGCTCAGTATTTGACTTACCCAGCTTTACTAGGCCTCTTCAATATAGGCCTAGCGCAGATGTGACCAAATGTCGTACTATTTGGGCGCTCATGAATATTAATTAGCTAAAGATTCAAGTTAGGGCAGCCTTCATCGGCCAAAGCCCCCCAGAGAGGGGCAACAGGTGGGCAAAGCACACAAAATGCCCAACCCACCCAGGCCGCAGCCCCGACCAACGGGTTGAACGGGTTCAATGTGGAGCAACTAAAGGAAGTCCTCGCTTCCATGGGATTTGCTCCACAGCAAAAGAACCATTCGAGACAACAGGGCTCCAATCAGAGACCCGGTCCAAGAAGGAACCCCCACCCCAAGGGTCCCGCCTTCCCCAAGGGGAAAAAACAGGGGAGAAAATAACTCCTCCATCCGTGGCACCACCAATAAGTGGTAACCCCCAAGTCTCGAATGTTCCTTTTGCTCGTTCTAGTTTATTTGTTGAGAATGTTTTCAATAAAATGTCTGACATGCTGAAAAAACTGAGTTTTGTTGAGTATGACCCCCCTCACATTGAGACCAAATCTGATGATCATGCCTATCAAGGTACAATCACCCGTTTAGGAGTGAACACCACAGACTGTTCACGCCTATTATGGTATCGAGTCCTTCCAGACCGACACCATAACTTTAACCAAAATAACCCCAACCCAGGGTCGTCCGTTGAATCTGATACCACAAACAGAGTCAAAAACTTGTCCAGTACCGTATTATCACCCGATGAAATATCGGTCCTGTCCAAGGGTCTCAACTTCTGCCCCACCCCAGGGGCACCTGACATGGGAATCATCCACTCTGATTTTGAAAGGTTTTTCAGGTCACTCAGACTGAAAACCAATTTTAAGGACGTAGACGACTCAAGCTACTTCACTCCATCTCAGAGTTCTATGGTTTCCTTTATTGCCAACCCTGATCCAAACCCTGGCCTCGAACCATTCGATGACAGGCAGTTTAAGCCCAAAAGCAATTTTGACCCAAAATATGTGCAAAGGGGAAATCTAGACACGTTCATAAAAGCGGTCAGATTTGATCTAGCCAGGACACACCCTCCTGCCCCTAAGAAACACAACCTCACCAAAGGGGAACACGAGGCATTGATCAAACTCCAACAAAATAACTCAATCACCATCAAAAAAGCAGACAAAGGTAGTTGTGTGGTAGTGATGAACACCACTGACTACATTACAGAATGTGAGAACCAACTTAACAATCCCAGGTACTACCGCCTGGAACCCTCTGATCTCACCTCCGAGCACAACGCGAAGGTGAAACATCTGGTCGATGAAATGCTAAACACAGAATCTATCACCAAAAAAGTGGCAGAGTTTCTGTACCAAACAAAGCCACGTACAGCTTTGTTCTACACGCTCCCGAAAATCCACAAAAATGGCTCCCCACCACCGGGGAGGCCAATTGTGAGCGCAAATGGTTGCCCCACCGAGAATATTTCAGGTTTAGTAGATCATATTCTCAGACCATTTGTGAAAGACATACCGTCCTACCTAGAGGACACCAGTGACTTCCTCAGGAAACTTGAAGGAATAACACTTCCTGACAGTTGCCTGCTTGTTACTTTTGACGTAACCAGTCTTTACACAAATATAGACACCCTTGAAGGTCTTAGAATAGTCCACAGACTACTGAGTGAGAAGAGAGACACTTCCCTTCTACCAACCAACGCTCAAGTGATTAAAATGCTGAGCCTTGTCCTACGCTGTAATAACTTTGAGTTCAACGGCAAACAATACCTTCAAACCAGTGGCGTTGCCATGGGAACCAAAGTGGCCCCTACCTTCGCTAATCTGGTAATGGCAGATTTTGAACAAAAATTCGTGTACACCTATCCCCTCCAGCCCCTACACTGGTGGAGGTTTATAGACGATGTGAAATGTATTTGGCAATACGGAGTAACTGAGCTGGAAAAATTCAGGGACCACTTGAATTCAGTTCACCCCACACTCAAATTCACATGCGAGTGGTCTGACACACAATGTCCCTTCCTGGACACCCTAGTGAAGTTAAACAATGACAACACACTCACTACCGACCTGTACACCAAAAGTACAGACACTCATTCCTACCTGCATTACTCTTCCTCACACCCCAGACACACCCTTAATAAGGGACCGTTCAGTCAGTTTCTCCGCCTCAGGAGAATCTGCAGTAAGGAGGATGATTTTGAATTTAGAGGTATGGAACTGTGCACTTACTATCAAGCCCGGGGATACCCGGACTCTATCCTTCTCGATGCCTTTAACAGAGCCAGACAGAAAGACAGAGATACAGCCCTCACCCCATATACTAGGGACGCAGGTACAGACAACAAAGCCTACCTGATCTCCACTTTTAACCCTTCAAACCCCAATTTTAGAGAGATACTGTCTAAAAATTGGCACATTTTGGAGTGCTCCAACCAATGGGACCACCTATCCAAACTGGAGGTAGTATATGGTAACCGCCGAAATCCCAACCTGCGTGACAAACTCTGTCACGCTAGAGTAAATCCCCAGAGGCCCCTCACACCCAGGGACCCTCCCGACCCAAAAGATAGGGACCCCCGTTGCAATAACAAAAATTGCAGCTATTGCCCACAGTTCAACAGAGACACTTCTGTCAAAAGCACCACCACTGGCATACGCCATAGAGTGAGGGTCAAAGTGGACTGCAAAAGCAATAATCTCATATACCTACTGACCTGCACCAAAGACGGGCTTCAATATGTAGGGGAGACAAAAAGGAATTTCGGAGCTCGTTGTTGTGAACATTTCAGAGACGCAAAGTACTTTGCAAACAAAAACCTCGCCCCCCCCCTCATGGAGCGAGGACAAAATCACACCCGCTGCCAAACACTTTGGGAGTGCCAATCACTCCACCAAAGATATCGCCATCAATATCTTGGAGTTGATCCCACATGACCCTGATGACCCCGATACACAGAATTATCGGAGACACAGAGAATATGTGTGGATACATAGGCTGAAAACACAGGAACCCTTTGGTCTCAATGACAAACTGGAGGACCCCCTCTTATCCGGTAGATAAATTTTTTCACCCCCCAAGGGGGCGCCTACTGTTTGGCACATTGAGACCAAACCCAGACAACACAAAAGGTCACACTAATGAACTCTATCATGCTTTTGACATTCATACCACAAACCCTGCACCTCTCCCTTCGTGCAGGCCCTCACTTTTGTGAGCCAAATCACGATCCTCATCACAAATTTGTGGTATCACCACTGTGATTATCACATTACCGTGGGGCCTCTCTCCCATTTTGAGACCCCCCCTCAAATTCACATTCTTGCGGATTAACCAGGTTGTCAACACAAACAACTCACCTGTATGACGTCATAATCTAGATAGAATCTATTCGATCTAAAAATCGAGCAGTTCATTTTAGACTGAGATTTGCCAGGGTCAACATCGTCCCAGACAAACCAGGTGATTTTACATTCCCTAATATCACTATTCTCAATCTAAGTCCCTGAAGAGCCCTTCGCTGAGGGCGAAACGCGTCGGACACGCTATCTATACTTATAGATTGTTTCTACTCTTACCTTCTGCTTCCTTGTCTCCGCAGCTTTTTGTCGGTTTCATATAAAGATTCAAGTTATGTCATCGTATCGTGCACGTGCTGTCCTCCTGAAAGACTGTAATTACGTAATCGCATCGTGCACGTGCGGTTGGATACATTCAAGGGGCGGGGCTTATGGAACAGACCTATTTGGACATATCTGATCGCATAATCGGAGAGGGTGTTATATACTGAGCCCGATGCAAAGGAGAGTATATTTGACTTATCCTGTGGACGTTCAGCTAGCTTTCAATATGACTCACTTGTGGATGTTCATCTAGCTAAACATTTGAGTATTTAACTCCCATGTCGTGTTCAGGTTGCATAATTAGTTTTCAATGTATCCTTCTGCCACCATCATAACAAAATCACATCAGTGGATAGTTTCTCGGAGGTCATGTACTGAGTTGAATAAAGAATCCCATATCCCATAATCCCATAACAGGTCAAATTAATAAATATCAGGCAGTAGCAATTCCTACTTGTAAAGTTCTCCATCATAAGCAATGGTGCTTCACAACACTTCTGTATATTTTACATCATTATCTTACATGAAAGGAATGCTGCAAAATGACAACTTTGTACAACAAATCAACATATCCTCAACTAAATGCATTACAAAATGCACTTTCTCTCAATAAAAGTTTTTGCTAAAAAAAACAGATCTCAATAATGAAATATTTGGTATCTTCAGTTAAATGAAAATGAAATGATTGATAATAAAATAGCACCTGTAGTTTACTTTTTGTTTCATGACTGAACAAAATTAAAATCAAAAGAACCCCCAAAAAAGTAAAATCAAAGGATACCAAATATCGAAATGTACATCAGGAGTAAAGAATTCAATTTATGTGTTTCTGTTCATTAAACAAACAATGTTTCCAATTTTCAGTAGTAATTTGAACATGATTTAAGTCTTTAGCCTCATGAACACAAATGTTTACTTTGTATATTTACATATAAATATTATAGTGAGTGTGGTCCAGACGAGAGTCATCACAGCCGTAAGTAGCGGAATAATTCAGTTGATGCTCACATCACATAATAAGTAGACTCCTTCACAACTCACATACTTCACCTTCACTGACTTACAATAACTTAACATTTCTAAGATTACAATTCCTTCTGGTTGATAAATATACAATTCCAATGCTAAAATTCACTTTCATACTGAATTTTGATCAAACTCAAAAACGTTATGCATGATAAAATATAAGTTGACAAATATTTATGCAGTTCCATGTTTTGAGACTTCAAAGAGGCCCTTCTTGAAGAAAGGGTGAAATTCATGAAGGACTTGTTTTCTGAAGATCTTAGTCTGGCCTGGGTGAAGAGGACAGCTTGGGTTCCTCCTTAATATCTCCACAACATTCCGTAAGTAATCCTACAGAAATCAAAACAAACATTCTACAATATACTCAGTACACAGCTCCTTGTTTACACTGGCAATTATAACGTAGGGGTGATGTTATCTTAATATCAAGGTGATCTCATCATAACATAGTGATGTCATAACATGGTGATGTCATAACATGGTGATGTCATAGCATGGTGATGTCTTAGCATGGTGATGTCATAGCATGGTGATGTCATAGCATGGTGATGTCATAGCATGGTGATGTCTGAACATGGTGATGTCATAACATGGTGATGTCATAACTTGGTGATGTCATAACATAGTGATGTCATAACATGGTGATGTCATAACATGGTGATGTCATAACATGGTGATGTCATAACATGGTGATGTCATAACATGGTGATGTCATAACTTGGTGATGTCATAACATGGTGATGTCATAACATAGTGATGTCATAACATGGTGATGTCATAACTTGGTGATGTCATAACATGGTGATGTCATAACATGGTGATGTCATAGCATGATGATGTCATAGCATGATGATGTCATAGCATGGTGATGCCATAGCATGGTGATGTCATAGCATGATGATGTCATAGCATGGTGATGCCATAGCATGGTGATGTCATAGCATGGTGATGTCATAGCATGGTGATGTCATAGCATGATGATGTCATAGCATGGTGACATCATAGCATGGTGATGTCATCATAACATCATTTTTATGTCATACCAACATCATGGTGATGTCATACCAACATCATGGTGATGTCATACATCATTTTTATGTCATACCAACATCATGGTGATGTCATACCAACATCAACATGTATCATGGTACAATGTATCATGGTACAATGTATCATGGTACGACGTATCACGGTGCGATGTATCACGGTGCAATGTATCATGGTGCGATGTATCACGGTGCGATGTATCACGGTGCGATGTATCACGGTGCGATGTATCATGGTATGATGTATCACGGTGCAATGTATCACGGTGCAATGTATCACAGTGAGATGTATCACAGTGAGATGTATCACAGTGATATGTATCACGGTGCAATATATCACAGTGCGATGTATCACGGTGCAATATATCACAGTGCAATATATCACGGTGCGATGTATCACGGTGCGATGTATCACGGTGCGATGTATCACGGTGCGATGTATCACAGTGCGATGTATCACAGTGCGATGTATCACAGTGCGATGTATCACAGTGCGATGTATCACAGTGCGATGTATCACAGTGCGATGTATCACAGTGCGATGTATCACAGTGCGATGTATCACAGTGCGATGTATCACAATGCGATGTATCACAGTGCGATGTATCACAGTGCAATATATCACAGTGCGATGTATCATGGTAAATGATGAGTTTCACCAGGGAATGATCCTCTTACCTCGAGGTGCTTCCTCCGCTCAGCCACCACTCTTTCAGATTTATTCCCGAACCATTTTTTAGGAGGAAAGACAAGGGCAGAAATCTGAAACAGGTTTAGAACAACATAATCTACTTTCCGGTCACATTAACTTTTTTTTCATTTAAGAGTAAGAAATACAATTGAATGTTTTCAAGGACTTGCTGAAACCAAGCCTCAGATGACGTCATTTTAAGAGTGAGGCTCACTATGTTTTAGGTTTCAGTACTTTACCTGAGGATATTTTGTTTTCAAATCTGAATGAAGATCTCGAAACCTTGAATATCTTCTATAGACTGACCAAACATCTGCCCCAATATGTATCTATAATAAAAAATATATGTGATAAAAATCTACTAAAAAGCATTTTCTCTTTTTAAATTCTCTCAATTGTCCAAGAATATAGATATATTTGAAATATATTTTTCTCTATCAAAAGACGGCTTTAAAAACTCACAAAAACCTTTTTTGGCAAGACTAATACAAAATTTTATATTCACCCGAACTTCAAATTCATAGTGTGTGTCGAGAGAGGAGCCTCTCATGACAAAGGTGGGAATGCTAATTTCTATGGTTCTGTTGTTCTCCGGTGTCTCACCAGGTGGCAGCATTGTCCCACCATTATCTGCTCTTCCTCTGGAAGGCGGCCGTATCCCTGTGTCTGTGGTCTGAAACAATAAGAGTCATTTTTCATGATTGAGAAATAAAGGTTTTTCTCACAATTGATGTGTGTAACATTAGTATGCAGGATGGAGAGAGGCATTAAAACAATTTGGAACATTTTACAGAAGATATTTGTGATATGACTATGAGGGAGTGTGGCATTGTTAAGAGGGAGGGCGCTATAACCAGAATGGAAGGAGCTAGAACACTGACTGTGCAGTCCTATTACTGGACGATGGTATAATAAAGGTCTGATGCATAAGATGGTTCTGGTAGGGAGGAAAGTATTTATATAGACGCACACATACCATGGAGTTGGCATAGGGGTTTGCCTTTGTCGGAGCATTTGTGTGAACAAAATTGCTGAAAATAAAACACAAATCATCAATCAAACAATAAAATATTAAATATTTTTCAACTCCAGAACAAATATTTTTATATATAATGCTTAATGACCATACAAATTATTTTGGGTCTCACTAGTACTGGATATCAGTGTCACAGTTGGATTTTATTAATAATTTAATTAATATGTTGCAGTCCATATTGAATTATACAAATATTGCTAATGAAATGGATTTATAGTGAAATTCTGCTCAAAGAGATAGCTGCATTTCTAGTCTGGTTAGATTTCCATTCTTGGAGAAATGTATCACTGCTGACTGATCTTATTTTATTTTACAGGATATTGCAAATGAATTGCATCAAGATTGTGATTAATTCTGTTTGGAAAAATATTCTTATAACAGAACAACTTTGTTAAACTTTGATACTCAAAATTCTGGAACTAAATAATTTTGAAGTTTGGTGAAAGAATATAAACGATGATTATGGGCCTTAGACAACATACATTTAGACAGCAATAACCTTACAGCTAACAGGGAAAGAGGGGAAAACATGAGTTGATGAGTTGACCTACTTTCCCTCGTATCTCTCCTTGAGTCGCTGTATTTCGCGCTCATGGGCCCTCTTGATCTTGGCGAGTTCCTGGTCGCGTTCCTGACGCTCCTTCTCGCGCTCGATCCTCCTCTGCTTCTCGCGCTGCACTCTCTCCTCCAGCAGCCTCCTCTTCACCTCCTGCTCCACCAGCGCATTTATCCTGCAAGGACACCCCACATAATGTACACTCGTATAGAGAGTCATCCGGGAAAATATGGTATTTATCCTGCAAGGACGCCCCACATCATGTACACTCGTATAGAGAGTCATCCGGGAAAATATGGTATTTATCCTGCAAGGACGCCCCACATAATGTACACTCGTATAGAGAGTCATCCGGGAAAATATGGTATTTATCCTGCAAGGACACCCCACATAATGTACACTCGTATAGAGAGTCATCCGGGAAAATATGGTATTTATCCTGCAAGGACACCCCACATAATGTACACTCGTATAGAGAGTCATCTGGGAAAATATGGTATTTATCCTGCAAGGACACCCCACATAATGTACACTCGTATAGAGAGTCATCCGGGAAAATATGGTATTTATCCTGCAAGGACACCCCACATAATGTACACTCGTATAGAGAGTCATCTGGGAAAATATGGTATTTATCCTGCAAGGACACCCCACATAATGTACACTCGTATAGAACGTCATCCGGGAAAATATGGTATTTATCCTGCAAGGACACCCCACATAATGTACACTCGTATAGAGAGTCATCTGGGAAAATATGGTATTTATCCTGCAAGGACGCCCCACATAATGTACACTCGTATAGTCATCTGGGAAAATATGGTATTTATCCTGCAAGGACACCCCACATAATGTACACTCGTATAGAGAGTCATCTGGGAAAATATGGTATTTATCCTGCAAGGACACCCCACATCATGTACACTCGTATAGAGAGTCATCCGGGAAAATATGGTATTTATCCTGCAAGGACACCCCACATAATGTACACTCGTATAGAGAGTCATCTGGGAAAATATGGTATTTATCCTGCAAGGACACCCCACATAATGTACACTCGTATAGAGAGTCATCTGGGAAAATATGGTATTTATCCTGCAAGGACACCCCACATAATGTACACTCGTATAGAGAGTCATCTGGGAAAATATGGTATTTATCCTGCAAGGACACCCCACATCATGTACACTCGTATAGAGAGTCATCTGGGAAAATATGGTATTTATCCTGCAAGGACACCCCACATCATGTACACTCATATAGAGAGTCATCTGGGAAAATATGGTATTTATCCTGCAAGGACACCCCACATCATGTACACTCGTATAGAGAGTCATCTGGGAAAATATGATATTTATCCTGCAAGGACACCCCACATCATGTACACTCGTATAGAGAGTCATCTGGGAAAATATGATATTTATCCTGCAAAGACACCCCACATAATGTACACTCGTATAGTCATCTGGGAAAATATGGTATTTATCCTGCAAGGACACCCCACATAATGTACACTCGTATAGAGAGTCATCTGGGAAAATATGGTATTTATCCTGCAAGGACACCCCACATAATGTACAAATATGGTATTTATCTACCTTTCCATTTCTTCCATCTCCTGCAGTTTGAACTTTTCCCAGTCAATCTTGTCCAGTTCTTCCTGTCTCTCATGTTCGTACCGGAGTCTTCTCTCTTCCAACTCCGCCTCGCTCCGGTGCAGCTGGTCCTCCAGGGCATGCAGCTCCTGAATGAGAAGATAGGTCGAGATTAAAACCCGAACCAGATAGAAAGATAGGTCGAGAGATCAAACCACAGCCAGATATAAAGATAGGTCGAGAGATCAAACCACAGCCAGATATAAAGATAGGTCGAGAGATCAAACCACAGCCAGATATAAAGATAGGTCGAGAGATCAAACCACAGCCAGATATAAAGATAGGTCGAGAGATCAAACCACAGCCAGATATAAAGATAGGTCGAGAGATCAAACCACAGCCAGATATAATGGTAGGTCGAGATTAAAACCTGAACCAGATAGAAAGATAGGTCGAGATTAAAACCTGAACCAGATAGAAAGATAGGTCGAGAGATCAAACCACAGCCAGATATAAAGATAGGTCGAGAGATCAAACCACAGCCAGATATAATGGTAGGTCGAGATTAAAACCTGAACCAGATAGAAAGATAGGTCGAGAGATCAAACCACAGCCAGATATAAAGATAGGATGAGATATCAAACCACAGCCAGATATAAAGATAGGTTGAGAGATCAAACCACAGGCAGATATAAAGATAGGTCGAGAGATCAAACCACAGGCAGATATAAAGATAGGTCGAGAGACCAAACCACAGCCAGATATAAAGATAGGTCGAGAGATCAAACCACAGGCAGATATAAAGATAGGTCAAGAGACCAAACCACAGCCAGATATAAAGATAGGATGAGAGATCAAACCACAGCCAGATATAAAGATAGGTCGAGAGACCAAACCACAGCCAGATATAAAGATAGGTCGAGAGATCAAACCACAGCCAGATATAAAGATAGGTCGAGAGACCAAACCACAGCCAGATATAAAGATAGGTCGAGAGATCAAACCACAGCCATATATAAAGATAGGTCGAGAGATCAAACCACAGCCAGATATAAAGATAGGTCAAGAGATCAAACCACAGCCATATATAAAGATAGGTCGAGAGATCAAACCACAGCCATATATAAAGATAGGTCAAGAGATCAAACCACAGCCAGATATAAAGATAGGTCGAGAGACCAAAGCACAGCCAGATATAAAGATAGGTCGAGAGATCAAACCACAGCCAGATAAAATGATAGGTCAAGAGATCAAACCACAGCCATATATAAAGATAGGTCGAGAGATCAAACCACAGCCATATATAAAGATAGGTCAAGAGATCAAACCACAGCCATATATAAAGATAGGTCGAGAGATCAAACCACAGCCAGATATAAAGATAGGTCGAGAGATCAAACCACAGCCATATATAAAGATAGGTCGAGAGATCAAACCACAGCCAGATATAAAGATAGGTCAAGAGATCAAACCACAGCCAGATATAAAGATAGGTCGAGAGATCAAACCACAGCCAGATATAAAGATAGGTCGAGAGACCAAAGCACAGCCAGATATAAAGATAGGTCGAGAGATCAAACCACAGCCAGATAAAATGATAGGTCGAGAGACCAAAGCACAGCCAGATATAAAGATAGGTCGAGAGATCAAACCACAGCCAGATAAAATGATAGGTCAAGAGATCAAACCACAGCCATATATAAAGATAGGTCGAGAGATCAAACCACAGCCATATATAAAGATAGGTCAAGAGATCAAACCACAGCCATATATAAAGATAGGTCGAGAGATCAAACCACAGCCAGATATAAAGATAGGTCGAGAGATCAAACCACAGC
Organism: Amphiduros pacificus; assembly: GCA_949316495.1. Lineage (NCBI taxonomy): Eukaryota > Metazoa > Annelida > Polychaeta > Phyllodocida > Hesionidae > Amphiduros > Amphiduros pacificus. The sequence goes on from OX439005.1 coordinate 51,345,315, forward strand.
CATATATAAAGATAGGTCGAGAGATCAAACCACAGCCATATATAAAGATAGGTCGAGAGATCAAACCACAGCCAGATATAAAGAAAGGTCGAGAGATCAAACCACAGCCAGCTATAAAGATATATGGTAAGTACATGTTATGGATGCTTGGACTGGGGTTAGGTTATGATCTGTATTTCTCACCTCAATCCTTTCCTTCATGTGTCCGTCCTCCTGTTTTGTCTCGAGCCCAGATCCTTTCTCTTCAAGCCTTGAAATAGAAGTACATAAATCGCTCATTTTCTGATTAGTTGGAAAAATTACTGAAAATGAGAAGGATACAAGCCACAACAAACTATTTTAACTGAACTATGATTTTTCACCAAACTACCCATGAGTCAAAGAAGCCATTAATGGTAGTTTATATTGCTATTTGCACATAGCATGAGCTATATGAGGTATGTATATCAGGTATATCACAGACACAACAATAAAATTATCCAATTTCTGCATCTTTACATCTTCATCAATAAGCCTAAACTTAAAAACATAAACCAAAAACATCAATCCGATTAAATATTCCAATATTGTACAGTTTGAATATTTTCAAGTGCTTTGAACACTGTCTGGTGTTAGCACTATATAATTTTGTAATTATTATGATATTGGGTAAAGAGTTTATCACAACTGATTTTGCCCTTGTTACACCCTCGTTGTTATCCTCTTTACCTCCATTTTGTTCCCAGCTGAAATTCTCAGTTCAGTACTTTCACTTAAGAAAAAAATATGTCATGACCTCCATGGCACTCACCATTTCTTTTTCTCTTGGATTCTCCTGATTTCGGAGTGGACTTCTTTCTCGAGTCTGTCCTTCTTGACGTCTATCTGCGCCAGCGCTGACTCTGCTGACCGCTCGTGTTCTCTTCTAGCCTCCTCCAGCTCCTGAATCTTGTCCTCCAACAACTGCCTATCACTCTCCAGCGAGCTTTTTGATGCATCATTCTTTGTGACCATCTCCTCCAGGTTTCTCTCTTCCTCGTTCATTTTCACTACCACCTCTTCAAACTGCTCGTTTTTCCTCATAATCTCTCTGTCAATCAGCTCCTTTCTATTCTTCTCCAGCAGCTTCAGCTGTTCTTTATCTTTGATGATGGTCTCTACCTGCTGGTCTCTCTTCACCTGTAACTCTTGCAGCTCCTTCTCTGCCTGTTCCTTCACCTCTTTCTCTTGCCTCTCTAGCCGTTCCTCGTCTTCAGCGATTCTCTCCTGCTCTGTTTCGATGGCTATCAGCTCTCTCAGCAGCTGCTCCTGTTCTTGCTCATTGCTGGGATCAGCGTTCTCCTTGGCCTGCTCGTACTGAGCTTTACATTCTGCTAAATAAACCTTATCCGCTCGTAACTGCATGCATTCCTCATCTATTTTCTTCAATGTCTTCTCTTTGCGATTGATTATTGTATCATGTTCACTTTTGAAGAGTTCATAGAGCTCTTTCTCTTTGATGGCGACCTCCTGGTGGGCATTCTGTATTCTCTTGTACTCTTCTTCTAACCGTTCTCTTGCCTCCGAATCCAACTGAGATGTGAACTGGTTGAAGCACTCATGCTCTTTTTTTAAAGCTTCTAAATGCTCTCTTTCTTTAGAGATCAATTCTAGCTCCTGAAACGTATAAGGCATATATATATATATATATAGTAAAGAAATATATCTTTTTGTACACTTTGAAAGGCTTAAAATACACACTTATAGTGGAAAACATCTTGGTCAGAAACATGACACATACTTCATATGTGTTTATATGGTATACTTCAATACCTATTTGAAATGGCCAATTTTCAGGTATATATATATATATTGATCAGATGCATGACTATACATAGCACATCTACATGTATGTTTGAGTGGGAGTGGTTCACAGCTTCAAACTGAAGATGCACTCATTAGAATACTAAATCATTTTAAAGATCAATCTCCCATATGTGTATTTGTGTTCTGAAGGGTTTCTTAAAACATGACCTGATTATCTTGATCTTCTAAAGGTGTTAATGAAGGATATATCAATGTGAGACCTTGTTACACTGTTCTTGCAGTAGCTCCCTCTTGTGGTGGATGTCAACCTCAGCCTCCTGTATCTTCTGCAGGGCTTTCTGTTCCTGTTCTTTCAGGCGGATCTCATCTTCTTCTATCATGGATCTCTGTAGCATCTGCTCGGCCTTCAACTCCTCCAACTCCTGCAAGCAATTAACCATTAATCAGCATATATATATATACAAGGTTCTAAGCAATAAGCATACCTCATCTTTATCAGAGAGCTCTTGATTATATTACAGCTTAATGGGAAAGGTCTAGCATATCACCATTAAAAATGGAAAAGTTCTCAGGGAAATCCCTTCCAAATAGAAAAGCTCTTTAGTATGTAAACATCTATGATCAGGAAAGCTCTTGGGTATGTAACATCTATGATCCGGAATGTAACATCTATGATCCGGAAAGTTCTAGGGTATGTAACATCTATGATCAGGAAAGCTCTTGGGTATTTAACATCTATGATCCGGAATGTAACATCTATGATCCGGAAAGTTCTAGGGTATGAAACATTTATGATCCGGAAAGCTCTTGGTATGTAACATCTATGATCCGGAATGTAACATCTATGATCCGGAATGTAACATCTATGATCCGGAAAGTTCTAAACTTCTAGGGTATATAACATCTATGATCTGGAAAGTTCTAAATTCTAGGGTATGTAACATCTATGATCTGGAAAACCTAGGGTATGTAACATCTATGATCAGGAAAGCTCTAGGGTATGTAACATCTATGATCTGGAAAACTCTAGGGTATGTAACATCTATGATCAGAAAGCTCTTGGTATGTATCATCTATGATCTGGAAAGTTCTAGGGTATGTAACATCTATGATCAGGAAAACTGAAGGGTACGTAACATCTATGATCTGGAAAGTTCTAGGGTATGTAACATCTATGATCAGGAAAACTGAAGGGTATGTAACATCTATGATCTGGAAAGTTCTAGGGTACGTAACATCTATGATCTGGAAAGTTCTAGGGTATGTAACATCTATGATCAGGAAAACTGAAGGGTATGTAACATCTATGATCTGGAAAGTTCTAGGGTACGTAACATCTATGATCTGGAAAGTTCTAGGGTATGTAACATCTATGATCAGGAAAACTGAAGGGTATGTAACATCTATGATCTGGAAAGTTCTAAAGTTCTAGGGTATGTAACATCTATGATCTGGAAAACTGTAGGGGATGTAACATCTATGATCTGGAAATCTCTAGGGTATGTAACATATATGATCTGGAAAACTAGGGTATGTAACATCTATGATCCGGAAAACTGTAGGGTATGTAACTGGAAATCTCTAGCGTATGTAACATCTGTGATCTGGAAAACTAGGGTATGTAACATCTATGATCCGGAAAACTGTAGGGTATGTAACATCTATGATCAGGAAAACTGAAGGGTATGTAACATCTATGATCTGGAAAGTTCTAGGGTACGTAACATCTATGTTCAGGAAAACTGAAGGGTATGTAACATCTATGATCTGGAAAGTTCTAAAGTTCTAGGGTATGTAACATCTATGATCTGGAAAACTGTAGGGGATGTAACATCTATGATCTGGAAATCTCTAGGGTATGTAACATCTATGATCTGGAAAACTAGGGTATGTAACATCTATGATCCGGAAAACTATAGGGTATGTAACATCTATGATCTGGAAAACTAGGGTATGTAACATCTATGATCTGGATAACTAGGGTATGTAACATCTATGATCCGGAAAACTATAGGGTATGTAACATCTATGATCTGGAAAACTGTAGGGTATGTAACATCTATGATCAGGAAAACTGACGGGTATGTAACATCTATGATCTGGAAAGTTCTAGGGTATGTAACATCTATGTTCAGGAAAACTGAAGGGTATGTAACATCTATGATCTGGAAAGTTCTAAAGTTCTAGGGTATGTAACATCTATGTTCTGGAAAACTGTAGGGGATGTAACATCTATGATCTGGAAATCTCTAGGGTATGTAACATCTATGATCTGGAAAACTAGGGTATGTAACATCTATGATCCGGAAAACTATAGGGTATGTAACATCTATGATCTGGAAAACTAGGGTATGTAACATCTATGATCTGGATAACTAGGGTATGTAACATCTATGATCCGGAAAACTATAGGGTATGTAACATCTATGATCTGGAAAACTAGGGTATGTAACATCTATAATCTGGTTAGCTCCAGGGTATGTAACATTTACGATCAGTAAAACTGTAGGGTATGTAACATCTATGATCTGGAAAACTCTAGGGTATGTAACATCTATGATCAGGAAAACTGAAGGGTATGTAACATCTATGATCTGGATAACTGTAGGGTATGTTACATCTATAATCTGGTTAGCTCCAGGGTATGTAACATTTACGATCAGTAAAACTGTAGGGTATGTAACATCTATGATCTGGAAAACTCCAGGGTATGTAACATCTATGATCTGGAAAACTGTAGGGTATGTAACATCTATGATCAGGAAAACTGAAGGGTATGTAACATCTATGATCTGGAAAGTTCTAGGGTACGTAACATCTATGATCTGGAAAACTGTAGGGTATGTAACATCTATGACATTACCTTCAGTAGTTGTTGCTTTATGACTTTGGCTTTTTCAATCTGCTGTTTTTCCTCCTCAGTTAATCTTTTCAGTTCCTCTGCTATCGCCTTTTTCTGTTTATCAGCTTCATCATCCTCATCCTAACATGGAAAATGATTTTTGTTACATGAATATTATCAAACCCACACAATATGTTCATCAAAGATGCTAGTAACAATTACTTTTTATCTGATAGGCAAGTATGTACTCGTATCTTATGATTGGAGATTTGCAAAAATTGGTTGTCCTGATTTGTGCAAGTTCTCCTCAAAATTTTAAATTATTCACTTGTTACATTTTTGGCAGTATCCTAAAATAATTACCTGGAATATCTTTATATTTTCACAAAGCTCTGAGTATCAAAAATATTTATGTATATATGATAAGTGATATGATGCTAAAATGTGCAGACAATATTTATCAAGGATTTGTAAAGTGGCTTCCAAATTTATTGAATTACCATATTATGCAATATAAACCACAGATGCTGATTGTGTTGTGGATTTACATTGAATTGCATTTCACCTGAATACCTGTCAAGGTATCTGACAATAGGCATGTCAATCTCTGTGCTTCCTAAAGTCACTTGTCAATTTTTAAAAATGTGTTTTGTTTTTATTTGTAGCAGTCTTTCCATTAAATTTAAGCTGTTTCAGGAAAGGAAGATCCTAATTTATTTTTTGTGATAAAACATATTTCCCCATCTTTTTGTCTTTCTCTGTAATGGTGAGGTTTAGGTGTGTGATGATGTCACCTTTTGCTGCTGCATCTTGGCTGCAATCTCCTGTTGCTGCTGCTCCTGCTGGGCCAGCATCTCCTGGTAGTGCTTCTCAATGTCCATGGAACGCCGCTTCAGCTTGGCTGCCTCCTTCACCACCGCCAGCTGCATCTATACAAACATGGCATTGCTTAGCACTTCAAACATTATAAGCTGGAACTGCCATCTTAATTCCTACAAACAAGGTAGTGCTTAGGCATTCAAAACATTATCAGCCAGAATTGCCAGCTTCTACACAAACACAAATAATGGCATTGCTTAGCATTAAGATCATTATAAGCTGGAACTGCCAGCAGAATCTAAACAAACACAAATCATGGCATTGTTCATATCTATGCTGATGATACTCAGATCTGCATTTCCGTGGATCACAAAAGTAGGCAGCATAAAGACACATCAAGATTAGAGATGGAAGTGTATCACACAGGCTGACATAGATAAGAGGAAAATATATAGACCTGATTATCATTCAAACGTTTTACATATTAGATTATGAAGAGGTCGGAGATTAATTTAGTGGTTTGATGACTTGCAAGAGATATTAAGAATCAATAATTATAATGTCTTCAGCAGATGTAGTCCCTTCTATCAGAATCATGGCATGAGCCATTTGTATGCTCCTTAAAATGTGGTCATTGATTCACATTACTTTGCCACAACCATATGCTAAATAATAAAAAAAATAATTGCACAAAAGTATTCTCACTTTGTAACCATATTTCAATATATTTGACCTGTACAAGAGTTTTATTTGCATACTGCACATAGAATGCCATACTAATCCACCAGTTGCAGACTGATGAGACTTTTGTATGTATATGAAATCAATTACTCATTTGGTAACTTGCGACCGAAGCAATGTCAAGGGATTTTTCCATGAAATGGACTATTTTGCTATTTAAGAATAAATGGGCTACAGTCAGGTTATGCAATGCTTGTTAACTCACATGTGGACCCAAATACAACCTATTTACATTGTCCATAAAAACAAAATGGGTGAGTCACATATAATATGAAAAATATTGGTAAAAGAGTGGTCATCAAAAGAGGATCAATATCATGTTAATCTTTTTTTGGGCCAAATATGTTATAGATAGTTGTATTTCATATTACAATATACAATGAGACTACTGCAGATTAACGTCTGTTGTTTAAAAGAAATAGAAATGGAGAACAATATCTTTTGTAAATGTTGACAGTACTCAAAAAAAATAAGAATAAATAAATAAAAAATAAAATAAAATAAAAATAAAAATAAATAAATTAAATGTAAATAAGAAAATGGGGGCATTGCTTTTTTGTTAGCTTAATAATCAATCAATATCATTGTTTCTGGCAGGTGAGTATTTAACAGTTAGTTCCAGGTGGTGAGGACAATTATGAAATTTATTCTGGCATAAACCAGAAGCTAATACAATCCTTTTAGTTTTTCAGAAAGATGATAAAATATTTGACATGGTACAGAGTTCTGCAGATATTGTAGTTTTAAATTCAGCTGCATGAAGGCAGGAGGACTGTTCCAATAATCTTGGGTAGATGTCACAAACGCATGTGTTGGGGTATCAGCCATCTTGGCGTATGGACACCCTAATAGCTGATGTTTTTGATATAGTAGGTGTCTCTTCATTAATCTTCCAAATTTGTGACACAATATTCATTTCAGGATAAAAAGTGATACCCAGGTCTACTGCTGACTCAAATTCTCTGAATATAATTGCTATTTGAGATGTCTTTGATATTTTTCATAATATAAATTGTAATAGAGAGTATCTAAAAAATGTTCTATTCTTTTAGGATTTGTTTTTAAAAGTCATGTTCTATGAGATTGGATTCTATTATCCAATGACAGAAGAAATTTCTGAAATAAAACTTATATAAACATACCAATGTTTGTGGCACCTAATCACAATTATTTTGTATTTCTTGAAAGTTGTTACTGATCAGTTGAGGCCATATCTGTATATTTCATTTTAGATATCTTCTATATATTATGTGTACAACGAGATTTTTTTTATTATCAACATATAATCTGTATAGCTTCATCAATTTCCATTCATTATTTGTCATCAAGAAATTAGATTAAACTCTGTTGCGGTGAAGACAGAAAAAACAAATTGTCAAATGTATGCTATTTTTATTCCGATTCATTGCTTTGCCTTACACAGAAAGGTTGCTTGTCACACAAGAATAAATAAAATGGCATAAAACAATATACAGTATTTTAGTAAAGCATTTCTCCTGTCCAACTATGATATAATCATAAATATATATCACAAGAATTTCAATTTTATAAGTGGTTAGTATTCTTCTCCTTCTTCTTCTTCTCCTTCTGCTTCAGTTGAATCGACTCCAACTTCTTCATAATCTTTCTCCAGAGCTGCCAAATCCTCTCGGGCCTCTGAAAACTCACCCTCTTCCATACCCTCTCCCACATACCAGTGAACAAAGGCACGCTTGGCGTACATCAGATCAAACTTATGATCCAGACGGGCCCAGGCCTCAGCAATGGCAGTGGTGTTGCTCAACATGCATACAGCACGCTGAACCTTGGCCAAATCTCCACCAGGAACAACTGTTGGGGGCTGGTAGTTGATGCCGACCTTGAAGCCAGTTGGACACCAGTCCACAAATTGGATTGTACGCTTGGTCTTGATGGTAGCTATGGCTGCATTGACATCCTTGGGCACAACGTCTCCACGGTACAACATGCAGCAAGCCATATACTTGCCATGACGGGGATCACACTTCACCATCTGGTTAGCAGGCTCAAAGCAGGCATTGGTGATTTCAGCCACTGAAAGCTGTTCATGGTAGGCCTTCTCAGCAGAGATGACTGGGGCATAGGTAGCCAGAGGGAAATGGATGCGTGGGTAGGGCACCAAGTTGGTCTGGAACTCTGTCAGATCCACATTGAGGGCTCCATCAAACCTCAGAGATGCAGTGATAGAGCTCACAATCTGGCCAATCAAACGATTTAGGTTGGTATAGGTGGGACGCTCAATGTCCAGGTTGCGGCGACAAATATCATAGATGGCCTCATTGTCTACCATGAAGGCACAGTCAGAGTGCTCCAGAGTGGTATGTGTGGTCAGGATGGAGTTGTAGGGTTCCACCACAGCAGTGGACACCTGGGGAGCTGGGTAGATGGCAAACTCAAGTTTGGACTTTTTCCCATAATCAACAGAAAGTCGTTCCATAAGGAGAGAAGTGAGGCCGGATCCAGTGCCGCCACCAAAGCTATGAAATATGAGGAACCCTTGTAGCCCTGTGCATTGGTCGGCCAGTTTTCGTATCCTATCAAGAACCAGATCAATGAGTTCTTTGCCAATGGTGTAGTGACCTCTGGCATAATTGTTGGCAGCATCCTCCTTGCCTGTGATAAGCTGCTCAGGGTGGAACAGCTGGCGATAGGTCCCAGTTCGTACCTCATCTGAAATTATGAGTTTCATTAAATTAATCATTTGAAAAAGGTTTAATGGTTAATTTATCTCTAACAATTTCATAAGTCAAAGAATTATATACATTTCCAGTATATATTTACTTTTTACATTGAAACTTTGCTTACTGGTGACAAAAATGTTTCTATCACTTACCCACTACAGTTGGTTCAAGGTCGACAAACACTGCACGGGGAACATGTTTTCCTGCACCAGTCTCACTGAAGAAAGTGTTAAATGAATCATCTCCTCCTCCGATGGTCTTGTCACTGGGCATCTGACCATCAGGCTGGATGCCATGCTCCAAGCAGTAGAGCTCCCAGCAGGCATTGCCCATCTGAACTCCAGCCTGGCCAACATTGACGCTGATTACTTCACGCTAAAAGGAAACAAAACCCTATTTTTTTAGATTATACACATCAATATCTCATTGGATAAAACAAATGCTATCTTATATCAAGAACTTACATTCTGTAGTTTATGATCATTAATTATTTGAAATGTTTCACAGCAGCATATATGTTATGGGAGAAATTATCATAGCAACAGTCAATATATATAATTTATTCATTTCAGTATTTTGCTCCAATGTATTTACAGCAATTATATCTATGCCCAAAAAACATTGATAAATTGGGATTTCAGTAAATGGGCACTTAATAAACTCCCAAGATCTGTGCATTTACAGTTCATGAAAGTGTATTCCAACTTAAATGACAACAGTTATAATTAAGTCATATCGACTGGCGAAATTGGAACTGTACATTTTATAACATTTAATTGTTGTGAACTTTTAAGATCTTTTAACAATTCTTTCTCAATTATATATCTGGTTTTATCAAAATACTTACCATGATGTTGTGTAGTTTATTGTATTCAGGCACGGCAGTCGAAGTTGAAATGACAGCTCAGTGTGATGCTTTATGAGTCCACTGAGAATGTTGTGTGGTGACAACCAAGAAACAATGCTTTTTATACAGCTCTGGAATATTATAATTAGTGTGATGGCAACAGCTCAGTGGGAGTGGTCAACCTCAGAGTGACATAGGGAGATCGAGTTGTACACTGATGAGTAATATGGCAAATCAAATCAAATCAAATCAAATCAAATAATCTTTATTTAGAGAGGGTAAAATGTTTTACAATACAAAGTAACATAAAACAACCAGTTTAGTATAAAACTAATCTTACACTGGGCCCTCTATAGGGTGATAAAGATTATTTACACTGAGACAATGTATGACTAAATATTAAAAACATATATAATACAATAAAAACTTTAAAATCCTTTTATGCCTTTAAAAAATGCTTGTAAGCTTCTGTTTTAAAAACTTCAAACGTTTGAGAATCTCTTACATTCATTGGCAATTTGTTATATTCACTAGCACCATTATAAGGCAGAGCTTTCCTGCTGACACCTAACTTACGCTTTGGCATAACTAAATCTCCTTGTACAGAGCTTCTGGTTAGTCTGCCGCTCTTTTTCACAAACATATCACATATATATTGAGGTGTTAAGTTGTGAAGGCTCTTAAACACCATACAAACTGTTCTGAACCTGACTCTCTGACTGATTGTTAACAAACCACTTTCCTCGAAAAGAGAATGCAACCTCTATGGATATATACAAACACTGACAATATTTACCCATATATGCATTTGTTATCTTTCTTATTTAAAAAATGGAATTGAAATAGTTTGGCTCTGAGACCATTTTTAGGAAATTTTAGGTGGTCTATGCAGTCAAAACATTTTTGTCTTTTGCAAAGATACCGTCACGGAAAACATTATTTCATTGATGGATATCAAATACACTTTTTTGACCCCTCTGCTCCTTCCAGCACATAAATTAATGCATAGAAATAACTAACAAAGTACCTACCATAACTACCATACCTATAGCAGAGCAAATAGTTACCCAGTTACCAAGTTATTGAGAGCTCAATTGTGCTTAATTGTTTTGAGTCTACAATATTTTTCATCGTCTAACGAAGTCTTCCTTGCCATGGCAAAAATTACTTCCAGTATCATAACGTCAAATTAAAGTAGTTCCCCTTAAACAAAACATATTTTCTGTCTGGCAATAATGTTATTCATTACATGAATACAATTATATTGTAGCTCAATTATCATGGTGATTTGGTTTGTTTCAGGTTTAATATTTCACCTTCAAAGTTTTAATACTTTCATGACGAGACATAGCAGATAAAGTGCCGTCTCATCTGAGAAATTGTAACATGAATTCAATCTCTGCATGGTTGGGAGTCAAACCCATGACCTTTGGATTACAGATGGTCTGTTGTTAATAAGGTTACATTCTGATCAACAGTGGTGGCTTTTTTAATGACCTTTTGGTCATCACAGAAGAAATGATGCTAATAAACTTGCAGTCTGATCAACTGTGGCATTTTTAATAACCCTAAAATCATCACAGAGGAACTTGTGATAATAAGCTTGTGCTCTAATAACTCCTATGGACAATGCATGTTTTATTTCAAAACAATAGATTTCAAGCACATATATATACAATTGGTTTAGAAGTTCATGGCACAAGACCATAAGTGTGGAAAATCCTTAAAAACCCCCAGAAGATGTAAAATGGATAAAAAGCAATGACATGGAAAAATCATGGGAATAAATATATAGAAATGATATTTGAATGACAATATGTGATAGATAACAAACAGCTAATCTACATGGACTAACTGGAATTCTGTCTCACTGAATGACAAGTCTCTGACATGACAAGCAACCCAGTCACAGAATTACATGGACAACATGCTAAATATCCTGAAGTAACATATTTACTACTTGTATCCCTGATAACAGATATAAGGTCATTGAAGAGCAAAATCATGCCACAAACCCTCAGCAATAACAATAAATATTATCACCATGGCTTTGGACAAGACTGTAATGCTTTTTCAATGGGCGAATATTGGGAAAGCAGGGTAATAAAGACTCTTACTAGATATTGTTGTTTGTGATATGGTCTGAGATGCAGCTTGGGTAACTCTAGCCATAGATAACATTACTTTGCTATGCACTACATGATGACAACATGCATTGTTGCTTATACACACTTATAAAAATGGTCCAGTTTATGCATGAGTTACATTTGTGCTGATAATGTACCCAGTTTTTAGCCAAAATATGGGAGACAATCCAGGGAACTGTGAGAACACTGGGGAATAATTGGCCATAATCAACTAATTCGGAGATGTTGTTAGGGTTGCCAGAAACTTTTCACTGGAACACAAAAGTTGACAAAGTTTGCCCATTTTTTTTCGTCATAAATAAATCGTCAGAACCTACCTATCAGATGTCCTGTAGACAGGTGCTCTACACAATAATGAGTTAGCCCCCTGGGCTGTATTGTATCAACAGGTTCAACAATATGAACCCAATATTTTGGGTTCAATATTGGTGTTCTACACTGAATTTAAACCAAAAGAATTGTATGAACAAGTTCAACACCAATTTTGGGTTCAAACATCAATTTCGGATTCATGTTTTTGAGCCCATTATGCAATATTTTTGTGTCAAAATTGGTGTTCAAAACCAATACTGGGTCCAAACTAGGGCATTTTGCTTAGATTTCAAGTGTGTGCTTACATCTAATGAGTCAAGTCATGCCTACATCCGTTCGAAGCAAAAATATTTCACTATTTAAGATTGAAGGATATGGGGGCAAATCTCCCTGTCCCTTTCTGTACAGGAATGTGAATCATTAATCCTTTTTGTGAACCTGTCTTTCACTAATTACAATAAAACAATAAATTATTTCAATTATTGATATTAAATACAACACAATCACTTAAAATATGAAAGAGATTTTTATTCCAACATCCAAAATCATAAAGATAAGATCTGGTTACTCATAAAAGATCCTTCAGAATATAGTGTTACATCATTCAAAATCAGGTGATATGCCATAAAAGTCTTGAGCTGTGTTCCATGTAAATGACATGGTGTAATCATTTAATATTCTTCTCCTTCTTCTTCTCCTTCTCCCTCAACTGAATCGACTCCAACCTCTTCATAATCCTTCTCCAGAGCAGCCAAATCCTCTCGGGCCTCTGAAAACTCTCCCTCTTCCATACCCTCTCCCACATACCAGTGAACAAAGGCACGCTTAGCATACATCAGATCAAACTTGTGATCAAGACGAGCCCAGGCTTCAGCAATGGCAGTGGTGTTGCTCAACATTGAAACAGCACGCTGTACCTTAGCTAAATCTCCACCAGGAACAACTGTTGGGGGCTGATAATTTATGCCGACTTTGAAGCCAGTTGGACACCAGTCCACAAATTGGATGGTACGCTTGGTCTTGATGGTAGCTATGGCGGCATTGACATCCTTGGGAACGACATCTCCCCGGTAGAGCATGCAACAGGCCATATACTTGCCATGACGGGGATCGCACTTCACCAGCTGGTTAGCTGGCTCAAAGCAGGCATTGGTGATCTCAGCCACTGAAAGCTGTTCATGGTAGGCCTTCTCAGCAGAGATGACTGGGGCATAGGTAGCCAGAGGGAAATGGATACGTGGGTAGGGCACCAAGTTGGTCTGGAACTCTGTTAGATCCACATTGAGGGCTCCATCAAACCTCAGAGATGCGGTGATAGAGCTTACAATCTGACCAATCAAACGATTTAGGTTGGTATAGGTTGGGCGCTCAATGTCCAGGTTACGGCGACAAATATCATAGATGGCCTCATTGTCTACCATGAAGGCACAGTCAGAGTGCTCCAGAGTGGTATGTGTGGTCAGGATGGAGTTGTAGGGTTCCACCACAGCAGTGGACACTTGAGGTGCTGGGTAGATGGCAAACTCAAGTTTGGACTTTTTCCCATAATCAACAGAAAGCCGTTCCATAAGGAGGGAAGTGAGGCCGGATCCAGTGCCGCCACCAAAACTATGAAATATGAGGAACCCTTGTAGCCCTGTGCATGAGTCGGCTAGTTTTCGTATCCTATCAAGAACCAGATCAATGATTTCTTTGCCAATGGTGTAGTGACCTCTGGCATAATTGTTGGCAGCATCCTCCTTGCCTGTGATAAGCTGCTCAGGGTGGAACAGCTGGCGATAGGTCCCAGTTCGTACCTCATCTGAAATTATGAGTTTTATTAAATTAATCAAATGAAGGGGAAATGGTCAATTTTTTATTTCACAATTTCATAAATCAAAGACGTATATACATATACATATATACATCCTACATTTAAATACTTTTTACATTGCATTTTTTACCATTTTAATTACTGGTGACAAAAATGGTTTTATCACTTACCCACTACAGTTGGTTCAAGGTCGACAAACACTGCACGGGGAACATGTTTTCCTGCACCAGTCTCACTGAAGAAAGTGTTAAATGAATCATCTCCTCCTCCGATGGTCTTGTCACTGGGCATCTGACCATCAGGCTGGATGCCGTGCTCCAAGCAGTAGAGCTCCCAGCAGGCATTGCCCATCTGAACTCCAGCCTGGCCAACATGGATGCTGATTACTTCACGCTAAAAGGAAATAATGGTGTTTTATCAAGCACATAATAAACTTTAATCTCAATCGTTGCTCAAAAAGATTCAGAGATTTACATATAAATGGTCTGAAAGCATTCCAATTTCATAACTATTTAGATATTGAAAAATATTGTGATAACATACATTTTGTACTTTAGGATCATTGATTATTTGAAATGTTTCACAGCAGCATAGATGCTATGTGGGAAATTATCATAGCGACCGTCAATATATATAATTTATTCATTTCAAAGTTGGGATATTGCTCCAGCAATTATTTCTATGCCCAAGAATTATTCTGTGTCACAAGAAATATAAAGTATGAAAAAAATTGATAAATTCGAATATCATTAAATGGACACTAAATTAACTCCCAAGATCTTCTATGCATATAAAGTTAAAATAATTGTAATCCAGCTTCAATGAAAACAGTTATAATCCACTCATGTAATGTTTACAGGTGAAATTGAAACTGTATATTGCATATTTATTTACATGAAAACATTTTAATTTTGAAGTTTTATAAATATATAAAACGTGACACAAATATCAAAGACAAAAAAGATCAGGTTTTGTGGACTTCAATTCTTTCAAGATTTCTTAACATTACACTTCGCATAAGCTATATTTATATCTGTGGTAGTATTGAGGTACTTACCATGATGTTGATAGTTATCCTTTGACTGGATTAAGGCACGGCAGTCGAAGTTGAAATGACAGCTCAGTGTGATGCTTTAGGAGTCAACTGAGAATGTTATGTGGTGACAACCAAGAAACAATGCTTTTTATACAGCTCTGGAATATTATAATTAGTGTGATGGCAACAGCTCAGTGGGAGTGGTCAACCTCAGAGTAATGTGGGGAGACAGACTTGGATCTTTTTATTTGCTGATGAATGGCACAACTAATGTAAAATGGAATGCAGCTTCCATAGATATATGTAAACACGAACATTTATGAACTTAAATGACCATTTGTTGTCTTTCCTATGTACCAAAACAAATGAAATAAAATGCATAGTTTTAAGACCAGTTTTAAACAAATTAAGAGGTTTATGTATTCATTAACAACAGGGGGATCAAATGCGAACAATATATCGACTTAGATACTCAGATACTATAAAGAAAGAAATTATTATCTCATTGATAAATATCAAAAACACAATTATGACCCAAGTGCTCCCTCCAGCACATCATATAACATAGAAATAACAACTAATATTAAGAACAAATAGTTATCCAGTTACTGGGCACCAAAAGATCCTATTTGCATTGATTGTACACTATATTTCATCCATCCATCCTTGCTATAGCAACAGGAACGTTAAGTATCATGATGTTAATTTAAAATAATTAAGATAATGAACAAAACACTTTTTTCTGGCTTTCACATGCTTTAGAAATTGACCTTATGTCTTACAGAAATAATAACAGGATACTTTTCACATGATCTCAAGCAAAATAACATTTTTTAACATTCTTATTCACAGCAGTGGCCTATATTGCCATTTACCTCATGGATGCAATTCTATTCTATCATAATCATGTTGATGGTGTCTGTTTCAGGCTTTCCATCGATTTCAACATTATTCTATTATGAGACTTGTGAAGGTTGTAGTGCTATCCTAATGAATTGCCATGCCATGGGTCCATGACATGAGAGGTAACATATTTACGAGTACAACAGGTTAATCCTTGAGATGATGAGCTTCAGCTTATATGGGAAAATGTAACATGAATACAAGCAATCAGCAATCAAACCCATGACCTTTGGACCATCTCAGAGGAACTGGTTAGAAGTAGATTGTTCTTTGATCAAGCGTGGTGGGGTTTTTTAAAACAAATTTTCTTTAATATGATGGATTATGCTTGACTGAGTTTATTGCCCTTTCCTCATGTCAGGGGTTGTACAGCAGGGCCATGACAAGACAAGCCACCCAGTCAGATTTATGTGGGCAACAGACTCAATATCCCTGAGTAACATACTACCGATATCTCTGATAACTGATGATGTCATTATGAATCAAAATCAGGGTGCATAACCCAAGCAATAACAAATGTTATTGCCCCGATTTCATAACGAGGCTCCGATGAATTTTTAATGGGCAAATATCTGAGCAGCATAGGTATGTTATAAAGACTTATAAAATAATGTTATATTTGTGATATCGTCTGAGATGAAGATTGGTAACTCTTACCACAGATGATATACTAACATTGCATTGCTATGCAATACATAATAACCAAACACATTGTTGTTTATTCCCACTTATATAATAAACCCAGTTAATACCTGAGTCATGTTGACCCAGCTGTCTGAAAAGACACCCAGGCAAAGGGTTTTTTCAGCCAAATTTCTGTCAACAAGCCAGGAAACCAATTTTTTACACAGGGCACCAGGATCCTTTACCCTCAAAATAAAAGTTGCAGATGTCCACCCAGTTCTTTCTGATGTAACTCATCGCAACCTACCCAGCAGATGATCTGTTCAAATTCAAATGAAATACTGGTTTTGAAGAATTTCACAGATTTTTCATATAATGCAACATGACAAATGGTAGTTCCAGTAATTTGCAACTATGATGTAACTATAAAACAAACTCTTTTTCATAGTGAGATTATTAATATGATGCAACATGAGTTATGGCGATTATATATTCTAATTATGATTCAACATATTGCATATTATCAAATTGTCATCATTTGTATGGACATGCACAAGATATATTTCATGAAAATGATAGGCCATGAATTATTCAATATAATATCTGTCATTTCCTCTTTTTGACGGCTTTAAATCTTTGAAGATCAAGTGACATGGCTCTAACAGCTAAGGACATGGGAAAAATGTCAGTGAAGTGTATTCAAATAATATTCATACACGCCAGAGTTCCTAGCATTTACTTGATTCCCTCTCTATACTGGAAAGTTAATCATTAATCCTCTCTGTTGACCTGTCTTTCACTTACTACAGAAAACCAATTAAATGTTTGAATTATTGATATCAAATACAACACCACCAATTACAATATGAAAAAGAGATTTATTCAAATATTCAAATTCATAAAGATAAGATCTGATTATTCTTAAAATATTTTTATGATATTGACTTTTATATCTTTCAAATTTCAGGTGATATGCAATATAAGCCTTTGTGTTGCATGTAAATGTCATCAGATGGTTTAATATTCTTCTCAGTCTTCTTCTCCCTCTTCAATTATATCGACTCCAACTTCTTCATAATCCTTCTCCAGAGCAGCCAAATCCTCTAAGATCTGGTGACACATAAAAGATCCTTCAAAATATAGTGTTATATCATTCAAAATCAGGTGACATGCCATGAAAGTCTTCAGCTGTGTTCCATGTAAATGTCATCACATGATTTAATGATTTAATATTCTTCTTCTTGTTCTTCTCCTTCTCCCTCAACTGAACCGACTCCGACCTCTTCATAATCCTTCTCCAGAGCAGCCAAATCCTCTCGGGCCTCTGAAAACTCACCCTCTTCCATACCCTCTCCTACATACCAGTGAACAAAGGCACGTTTAGCATACATCAGATCAAACTTGTGATCAAGACGAGCCCAGGCTTCAGCAATGGCAGTGGTGTTGCTCAACATGCAGATTGCACGCTGTACCTTAGCTAAATCTCCACCTGGAACAACTGTTGGGGGCTGGTAGTTGATGCCGACCTTGAAGCCAGTTGGACACCAGTCCACAAATTGGATGGTACGCTTGGTCTTGATGGTAGCTATGGCGGCATTGACATCCTTGGGAACGACATCTCCTCGATACAGTAGGCAACAGGCCATATACTTGCCATGACGGGGATCACACTTCACCATCTGGTTGGCAGGCTCAAAGCAGGCATTGGTGATCTCAGATACTGTGAGCTGCTCATGGTAGGCCTTCTCAGCAGAGATGACTGGGGCATAGGTAACCAGAGGGAAATGGATACGAGGGTAAGGCACCAAGTTGGTCTGGAACTCTGTCAGATCCACATTGAGGGCTCCATCAAACCTCAGAGATGCAGTGATAGAGCTCACAATCTGACCAATCAAACGATTTAGGTTGGTATAGGTGGGGCTCTCAATGTCCAGGTTGCGGCGACAAATATCATAGATGGCCTCATTGTCTACCATGAAGGCACAGTCGGAGTGCTCCAGGGTGGAATGTGTGGTCAGGATGGAGTTGTAGGGTTCCACCACAGCAGTGGACACTTGAGGAGCTGGGTAGATGGCAAACTCCAGTTTCGACTTTTTCCCATAATCAACAGAAAGTCGTTCCATAAGACGGGAAGTGAGGCCGGATCCAGTGCCGCCACCAAAGCTATGAAATATGAGGAACCCTTGGAGCCCAGTGCATTGGTCAGCCAGTTTTCGTATTCTATCAAGAACCTGATCAATGATTCCTCTGCCAATGGTGTAGTGACCTCTGGCATAATTGTTGGCAGCATCCTCCTTGCCTGTGACAAGCTGATCAGGGTGGAACAGCTGGCGATAGGTCCCAGTTCGTACCTCATCTGAAATTATGAGTTTTATTGAATTAATCATTTGAAAAGAAGGGGAATGGTCAACGTTTTATTTCACAATTCCATTAGTCAAAGAAGTATATTTATTTCCAATATATATATTTACTTTTTATAATGAAACTTTTACCTTCTTTAAACTGGTAAAAAATGTTTCTATCACTTACCAACTACAGTTGGTTCAAGATCGACAAACACTGCACGGGGAACATGTTTTCCTGCACCGGTCTCACTGAAGAAAGTGTTAAATGAATCATCTCCTCCTCCAATGGTCTTGTCACTCGGCATCTGACCATCAGGCTGGATGCCGTGCTCCAAGCAGTAGAGCTCCCAGCAGGCATTGCCCATCTGAACTCCAGCCTGACCAATATGGATGCTGATTATTTCACGCTAAAAGGAAACAAAACCCTGTGTTTTATCAAATACACTTTAAACATCAATATTCTTGGATGAAAGAATGCTAAGATTCATAGAAATTTTTATTTAAGAAATAAAGTTTTTTGCATTCAAATCTCATATCAATATTTCGTTGCACTGAAAAACATGTACAGCATATAATAATCCTAACTTCCCTTTTTCACGATGTATCTTGATCGAATGTATCGGTCATTATTTTTATATTTGAATTTAAAGTGCAATTCTTACATTCTAAACCCTCCTAAACAAAATATGACAGTATATTGTACTTCTTTTGTTTTTACAAAACCTTTTAAATCATAATTATTCCTTTCTTATTCTGACTAAATGAAAATCCATTCCATTCTAAACATTTCTCTCTTGAACAATGAAATGATTTCATATTGATATTTTTTCTCTTATTTTTGACACAAAACATACTTTGTGCAAATAAATATTCCTACATATGGGTTTTTCTATTTTAATAGTCATCAAAAGAGGACTTACCATGTTGAGGGTGATTTGCGTAGTCTGGGGAGAAGCTGTTCTCTGTATGACGCTTTATGGGGTCCACTGAGATGTTGTGTGTTGACAGGTACATATCTCTTTATACATCCCAAACATGGTATTAATCAACCAGGCATGAAATATCCTAGGTAACAATCTCTCATTCATTTAGGAGGGAGAAGAGAATGCTTTAATACCAGTGAATGCATCTTGTGGATAGTTTTAGAATATGAAAAATTTGAGTATGCAATAAATCATTCCTACAACATTATAGAAAAGGAAAAAATAGATTATATTCTTTCTCGGTGGATTTGATTCATGAAAATTGTTGATGAGCAAACAGAATAAGTCAAACTTAACACCCCATCAACAAAAATGGATTTTTCCGTGTCTTGCGTTACTAGTCCACTGATCTGATAACTCGGTCCCAATCCATTAAATATGATATTTATTGCACATATCGTGTAGGTATTAAATATTTAACGTTGTCATGAAACAGATGGGGAATTATAAATGTCAAAACAAAATAATTTCATTCCAATTGTTGAGAGTATAAATCAGAAAATAAAACTAATTTCTGTCTTAATATTCCAGCCAAAAAATAAATTATCAACATTTTCAGGATTTCTTTTGCTAATTCTTAATAATTCATTTTTACTAATCTAAGAGAATTTGACAGACTTCTAAAAATAAACACTGTATAACAGACAATTTAGATGTCTCACTGTAAGAATTTAAATGTGTCTTGATGTTAAGATTTAATTATGTCTTGATGTTAAGATTTAAATGTGTCCTGATGTTAAGATTTAAATGTGTTTTGATGTCAAGATTTCAATGTGTTTTGTAGAATAATATTTGTCTTGTATTTGGCATTTGTTCAGATATACTAATAAACACTGTCTTAATGTATCTTATATTCATACACAAAGTGCTGGTTGAGAGGAAAATGATTGACAGCATTTGCTGCATTACTTATATTGTGATTATTATAGACATGGTCTGACACGCTATGAACCTGATGTGATGACAACCCAACATAGCTCTCCCATACATTCTGCCATACCATCACCATTATGAGACTTGTAAAAGTTCTAGTGCTGTCCCAATGAATTGCCATGCCATGGGTCCATGACATGACAGGTAACATATTTACGAGGTCAACAGGTTAATCCTTGAGACATGAGCTTCAGCTCATATGAGAAAATGTAACATGAATACATTCTCTGCAATCAAACCCATGACCTTTGGATCATCTCAAAGGAACTGGTTAGAGGGGTTGATTGTTCTTTGATCAAGCATGGCGGGATTTTTAAAACAAATTTTCTTTAATGTGATGGACAATGCTGAGTTCCTTGCCCTTTTCTCATGTCAGGGGTTGTACAGCAGTGGCTACTCGTTATGCATTATTCATGAGTTACAGGCAATTGTACCCTGATTGGTCTGGCTTTGCAAGGGACTATGTCAGGCATATTGAAAGTTATTGTGGAAGGTCTGATCTGGGCAAGATAACCGCCACAATGTTGGCAAGTGGTGGGACAGTAAACAGCTTAATTGTGACAGCTTTGCTAAGAACAAGAGTCATTGGCCTGACTGTGAAAGTCAGTGGTGGGACTTAGATAAATAACTTGGGATATCTTTAGGATTGGGAAGTTTGCACAAATGGTACAATTTTGAACGCTATTCAAGTCCCTGTATGAACCCTTACAGCATAAAACGTTTCAAAAGGGATGATAACAGTCAAGAACAACACGATTTTTTTCAAAACAATGGATTTTAACTCCATTTTGCCAATAGTTTTGGGAGTAATTCTATGGTATTGTTGAAATAAGCAGCGATAAGGAAAAGTCATGGGAATGAATATATAGAAATGATGACAAGCTGTGATGCAAGCCACCCAGTCAGATATATGTGGGCAACAGGCTCAATATCCCTGAATAACATACTACCTTTATCTCTGATAACTGACTTTGCAAGGGACTATGTCAGGCATATTAAAAGTCATTGTGGAAGGTCTGATCTGGGCATGATAACCGCCACAATGTTGGCAAGTGGTGGGACAGCAAACAGCTTAATTGTGACAGCTTTGTTAAGAACAAAAGGCACTGGCCTGACTTTGAAAGTCAGTGGTGGGACTTACATAAATAAAGATTTTTTTAGGATTAGGAAGAGTGCACAAATGGTACAATTTTGAACGCTATTCAAGTCCCTGTATGAACCATTACAGCATAAAATGTTTCAAAAGGGATGATAACAGTCAAGAACAACGCATGATTTTTTTCAAAACAATGGCTTTTAACTCCATTTTGCCAATAGCTTTGGGAGTAGTTCTATGGTCCTGTTGAAATCAGCAGCCATAAGGAAGAACCATGGGAATGAATATATAGAAATGATGACAAGCTGTGATGCATATAAACACAGCTATGACTGACTGGAAGTGTGTCAGAATTACTCAATATCCCAGAATCACTTTCAACATTATTTGTGGTAAATCATGGCCATTGTTAGCAACAGAAGATATAGTGCTGTCTCACAGAATTGTCTTCCTACACCACGACAGGACAAGCCACCCAGTCAGATTTATGTGGGCAACAGGCTCAAAATCCCCGAGTAACATACTACTTATATCCCTGATAAATGAATCAAAATCAGGGTGCATAGCCCAAGCAATAACAAATGTTATTGCCCCGATTTCATAACGAGGCTCCGATGAATTTTTAATGGGCAAATATCTGGGCAGCATAGGTATGTTATAAAGACTTATAAAATAATGTTATATTTGTGATATCGTCTGAGATGAAGATTGGTAACTCTTACCACAGATGATATACTAACATTGCATTGCTATGCAATACATAATAACCAAACACATTGTTGTTTATTCCCACTTATATAATAAACCCAGTTAATACCTGAGTCATGTTGACCCAGCTGTCTGAAAAGACACCCAGGCAAAGGGTTTTTTCAGCCAAATTTCTGTCAACAAGCCAGGAAACCAATTTTTTACACAGGGCACCAGGATCCTTTACCCTCAAAATAAAAGTTGCAGATGTCCACCCAGTTCTTTCTGATGTAACTCATCGCAACCTACCCAGCAGATGATCTGTTCAAATTCAAATGAAATACTGGTTTTGAAGAATTTCACAGATTTTTCATATAATGCAACATGACAAATGGTAGTTCCAGTAATTTGCAACTATGATGTAACTATAAAACAAACTCTTTTTCATAGTGAGATTATTAATATGATGCAACATGAGTTATGGCGATTATATATTCTAATTATGATTCAACATATTGCATATTATCAAATTGTCATCATTTGTATGGACATGCACAAGATATATTTCATGAAAATGATAGGCCATGAATTATTCAATATAATATCTGTCATTTCCTCTTTTTGACGGCTTTAAATCTTTGAAGATCAAGTGACATGGCTCTAACAGCTAAGGACATGGGAAAAATGTCAGTGAAGTGTATTCAAATAATATTCATACACGCCAGAGTTCCTAGCATTTACTTGATTCCCTCTCTATACTGGAAAGTTAATCATTAATCCTCTCTGTTGACCTGTCTTTCACTTACTACAGAAAACCAATTAAATGTTTGAATTATTGATATCAAATACAACACCACCAATTACAATATGAAAAAGAGATTTATTCAAATATTCAAATTCATAAAGATAAGATCTGATTATTCTTAAAATATTTTTATGATATTGACTTTTATATCTTTCAAATTTCAGGTGATATGCAATATAAGCCTTTGTGTTGCATGTAAATGTCATCAGATGGTTTAATATTCTTCTCAGTCTTCTTCTCCCTCTTCAATTATATCGACTCCAACTTCTTCATAATCCTTCTCCAGAGCAGCCAAATCCTCTAAGATCTGGTGACACATAAAAGATCCTTCAAAATATAGTGTTATATCATTCAAAATCAGGTGACATGCCATGAAAGTCTTCAGCTGTGTTCCATGTAAATGTCATCACATGATTTAATGATTTAATATTCTTCTTCTTGTTCTTCTCCTTCTCCCTCAACTGAACCGACTCCGACCTCTTCATAATCCTTCTCCAGAGCAGCCAAATCCTCTCGGGCCTCTGAAAACTCACCCTCTTCCATACCCTCTCCCACATACCAGTGAACAAAGGCACGTTTAGCATACATCAGATCAAACTTGTGATCAAGACGAGCCCAGGCTTCAGCAATGGCAGTGGTGTTGCTCAACATGCAGATTGCACGCTGTACCTTAGCTAAATCTCCACCTGGAACAACTGTTGGGGGCTGGTAGTTGATGCCGACCTTGAAGCCAGTTGGACACCAGTCCACAAATTGGATGGTACGCTTGGTCTTGATGGTAGCTATGGCGGCATTGACATCCTTGGGAACGACATCTCCTCGGTACAGTAGGCAACAGGCCATATACTTGCCATGACGGGGATCACACTTCACCATCTGGTTGGCAGGCTCAAAGCAGGCATTGGTGATCTCAGATACTGTGAGCTGCTCATGGTAGGCCTTCTCAGCAGAGATGACTGGGGCATAGGTAACCAGAGGGAAATGGATACGAGGGTAAGGCACCAAGTTGGTCTGGAACTCTGTCAGATCCACATTGAGAGCTCCATCAAACCTCAGAGATGCGGTGATAGAGCTCACAATCTGACCAATCAAACGATTTAGGTTGGTATAGGTGGGGCTCTCAATGTCCAGGTTGCGGCGACAAATATCATAGATGGCCTCATTGTCTACCATGAAGGCACAGTCGGAGTGCTCCAGGGTGGAATGTGTGGTCAGGATGGAGTTGTAGGGTTCCACCACAGCAGTGGACACCTGAGGAGCTGGGTAGATGGCAAACTCAAGTTTGGACTTTTTCCCATAATCAACAGAAAGTCGTTCCATAAGACGGGAAGTGAGGCCGGATCCAGTGCCGCCACCAAAGCTATGAAATATGAGGAACCCTTGGAGCCCAGTGCATTGGTCAGCCAGTTTTCGTATTCTATCAAGAACCTGATCAATGATTTCTCTGCCAATGGTGTAGTGACCTCTGGCATAATTGTTGGCAGCATCCTCCTTGCCTGTGACAAGCTGCTCAGGGTGGAACAGCTGGCGATAGGTCCCAGTTCGTACCTCATCTGAAATTATGAGTTTTATTAAATTAATCATTTGAAAAGAAGGGGAATGGTCAACGTTTTATTTCACAATTCCATTAGTCAAAGAAGTATATTTATTTCCAATATATATATTTACTTTTTATAATGAAACTTTTACCTTCTTTAAACTGGTAAAAAATGTTTCTATCACTTACCAACTACAGTTGGTTCAAGATCGACAAACACTGCACGGGGAACATGTTTTCCTGCACCGGTCTCACTGAAGAAAGTGTTAAATGAATCATCTCCTCCTCCAATGGTCTTGTCACTCGGCATCTGACCATCAGGCTGGATGCCGTGCTCCAAGCAGTAGAGCTCCCAGCAGGCATTGCCCATCTGAACTCCAGCCTGACCAATATGGATGCTGATTATTTCACGCTAAAAGGAAACAAAACCCTGTGTTTTATCAAATACACTTTAAACATCAATATTCTTGGATGAAAGAATGCTAAGATTCATAGAAATTTTTATTTAAGAAATAAAGTTTTTTGCATTCAAATCTCATATCAATATTTCGTTGCACTGAAAAACATGTACAGCATATAATAATCCTAACTTCCCTTTTTCACGATGTATCTTGATCGAATGTATCGGTCATTATTTTTATATTTGAATTTAAAGTGCAATTCTTACATTCTAAACCCTCCTAAACAAAATATGACAGTATATTCTACTTCTTTTGTTTTTACAAAACCTTTTAAATCATAATTATTCCTTTCTTATTCTGACTAAATGAAAATCCATTCCATTCTAAACATTTCTCTCTTGAACAATGAAATGATTTCATATTGATATTTTTTCTCTTATTTTTGACACAAAACATACTTTGTGCAAATAAATATTCCTACATATGGGTTTTTCTATTTTAATAGTCATCAAAAGAGGACTTACCATGTTGAGGGTGATTTGCGTAGTCTGGGGAGAAGCTGTTCTCTGTATGACGCTTTATGGGGTCCACTGAGATGTTGTGTGTTGACAGGTACATATCTCTTTATACATCCCAAACATGGTATTAATCAACCAGGCATGAAATATCCTAGGTAACAATCTCTCATTCATTTAGGAGGGAGAAGAGAATGCTTTAATACCAGTGAATGCATCTTGTGGATAGTTTTAGAATATGAAAAATTTGAGTATGCAATAAATCATTCCTACAACATTATAGAAAAGGAAAAAATAGATTATATTCTTTCTCGGTGGATTTGATTCATGAAAATTGTTGATGAGCAAACAGAATAAGTCAAACTTAACACCCCATCAACAAAAATGGATTTTTCCGTGTCTTGCGTTACTAGTCCACTGATCTGATAACTCGGTCCCAATCCATTAAATATGATATTTATTGCACATATCGTGTAGGTATTAAATATTTAACGTTGTCATGAAACAGATGGGGAATTATAAATGTCAAAACAAAATAATTTCATTCCAATTGTTGAGAGTATAAATCAGAAAATAAAACTAATTTCTGTCTTAATATTCCAGCCAAAAAATAAATTATCAACATTTTCAGGATTTCTTTTGCTAATTCTTAATAATTCATTTTTACTAATCTAAGAGAATTTGACAGACTTCTAAAAATAAACACTGTATAACAGACAATTTAGATGTCTCACTGTAAGAATTTAAATGTGTCTTGATGTTAAGATTTAATTATGTCTTGATGTTAAGATTTAAATGTGTCCTGATGTTAAGATTTAAATGTGTTTTGATGTCAAGATTTCAATGTGTTTTGTAGAATAATATTTGTCTTGTATTTGGCATTTGTTCAGATATACTAATAAACACTGTCTTAATGTATCTTATATTCATACACAAAGTGCTGGTTGAGAGGAAAATGATTGACAGCATTTGCTGCATTACTTATATTGTGATTATTATAGACATGGTCTGACACGCTATGAACCTGATGTGATGACAACCCAACATAGCTCTCCCATACATTCTGCCATACCATCACCATTATGAGACTTGTAAAAGTTCTAGTGCTGTCCCAATGAATTGCCATGCCATGGGTCCATGACATGACAGGTAACATATTTACGAGGTCAACAGGTTAATCCTTGAGACATGAGCTTCAGCTCATATGAGAAAATGTAACATGAATACATTCTCTGCAATCAAACCCATGACCTTTGGATCATCTCAAAGGAACTGGTTAGAGGGGTTGATTGTTCTTTGATCAAGCATGGCGGGATTTTTAAAACAAATTTTCTTTAATGTGATGGACAATGCTGAGTTCCTTGCCCTTTTCTCATGTCAGGGGTTGTACAGCAGTGGCTACTCGTTATGCATTATTCATGAGTTACAGGCAATTGTACCCTGATTGGTCTGGCTTTGCAAGGGACTATGTCAGGCATATTGAAAGTTATTGTGGAAGGTCTGATCTGGGCAAGATAACCGCCACAATGTTGGCAAGTGGTGGGACAGTAAACAGCTTAATTGTGACAGCTTTGCTAAGAACAAGAGTCATTGGCCTGACTGTGAAAGTCAGTGGTGGGACTTAGATAAATAACTTGGGATATCTTTAGGATTGGGAAGTTTGCACAAATGGTACAATTTTGAACGCTATTCAAGTCCCTGTATGAACCCTTACAGCATAAAACGTTTCAAAAGGGATGATAACAGTCAAGAACTCATGATTTTTTTCAAAACAATGGATTTTAACTCCATTTTGCCAATAGCTTTGGGAGTAGTTCTATGGTCCTGTTGAAATCAGCAGCCATAAGGAAAAATCATGGGAATGAATATATAGAAATGATGACAAGCTGTGATGCATATAAACACAGCTATGACTGACTGGAAGTGTGTCAGAATTACTCAATATCCCAGAATCACTTTCAACATTATTTGTGGTAAATCATGGCCATTGTTAGCAACAGAAGATATAGTGCTGTCTCACAGAATTGTCTTCCTACACCACGACAGGACAAGCCACCCAGTCAGATTTATGTGGGCAACAGGCTCAAAATCCCCGAGTAACTACTTATATCCTTGATAACTGATGGTGTCATAATGAATCAAAATCAGGGTGCATAGCCCAAGCAATAACAAATGTTATTGCCCGATTTCATTACGAGGCTGCAATGAATTTTTAATGGGCAAATATCTGGGCAGCAACATATGTATGTTATAAAGAGTTATAAAATAATGTGATATTGTCTGAGATGAAGCTTGGTAACTCTTACCACAGATGATATACTAACATTGCATTGCTATGCAATACATAATAACCAAACACATTGTTGTTTATTCCCACTTATATAATAAACCCAGTTAATACCTGAGTCATGTTGACCCAGCGGTCTGAAAAGACACCCAGGCAAAGAGTTTTTTCAGCCAAAATCCTGTCAACAAGCCAGGAAACCAATTTTAGACATTACACAGGGCACCAGGATCCTTCGCCCGCAAAATAAAAGTTGCAGATGTCCACCCAGTTCTTTCTGACGTAACTCATTGCAAACTACACAGTAGATGATCTGTTCAAATTTAAACGAAATACTGGTTTTGAAGAATTTCATGGATGTGCAATTATTCATATAATGAAACATGACAAATGGTCGTTCCAATAATTTGCAACTATGATGTAACTATAAAATAAATTCTTTTTCATAGTGAGATTATTAATATGGTGCAACATAAGTTATGGTGATTCTATATTCTGATTATGATTCAACATATTGCATATTATCAAATTGTCATCATTTGAATGGACATGCACAAAATATATATTATGAAAATGATAGGCCATGAATTATTCAATATAATATCTGTCATTTCCTATTTTTGAAGGCTTTAAATCTTTGAAGATCTAGGGACATGGATCTAAGAGCGAAGGACATGGGGACAAATGTCAGTGAAGTGTATTCAAATAATATTCATACACGCCAGAGTTCCTAGCATTAACTTGATTCCCTCTCTACACTGGAAAGTTAATCATTAATCCTTTCTGTTGACCTGTCTTTCACTAACTACAGACAACCAATTAAATGTTTGAATTATTCATATCAAATACAACACCACCAATTACAATATGAAAAAGAGTTTTATTCAAACATTCAAATTCATAAAGATCAGATCTAATTATTCTTCAAATATTTTTAAGATATTGACTTTTATATCTTTCAATATTCAGGTGATATGCAATATAAGCCTTGGTGTTGCATGTAAATGTCATCAGATGGTTTAATATTCTTCTCCGTCTTCTTCTCCCTCTTCAATTGTATCGACTCCTACTTCTTCATAATCCTTCTCCAGAGCAGCCAAATCCTCTAAGATCTGGTTACACATAAAAGCTCCTTCAAAATATAGTGTTACATCATTCAAAATCAGGTGACATGCCATGAAAGTCTTCAGCTGTGTTCCATGTTAATGTCATCACATGATTTAATGATTTAATATTCTTCTCCTTCTTCTTCTCCTTCTCCCTCAACTGAATCGACTCCGACCTCTTCATAATCCTTCTCCAGAGCAGCCAAATCCTCTCGGGCCTCTGAAAACTCACCCTCTTCCATACCCTCTCCTACATACCAGTGAACAAAGGCACGCTTAGCATACATCAGATCAAACTTGTGATCAAGCCGAGCCCAGGCTTCAGCAATGGCAGTGGTGTTGCTCAACATGCATACAGCACGCTGTACCTTAGCTAAATCTCCACCTGGAACAACTGTTGGGGGCT
This sequence comes from Amphiduros pacificus, assembly GCA_949316495.1. Lineage (NCBI taxonomy): Eukaryota > Metazoa > Annelida > Polychaeta > Phyllodocida > Hesionidae > Amphiduros > Amphiduros pacificus. The sequence goes on from OX439005.1 coordinate 51,374,981, forward strand.
GGTAGTTGATGCCGACCTTGAAGCCAGTTGGACACCAGTCCACAAATTGGATGGTACGCTTGGTCTTGATGGTAGCTATGGCTGCATTGACATCCTTGGGAACGACATCTCCTCGGTACAGCATGCAACAGGCCATATACTTGCCATGACGGGGATCACATTTCACCATCTGGTTGGCAGGCTCGAAGCATGCATTGGTGATCTCAGATACTGTGAGCTGCTCATGGTAGGCCTTCTCAGCAGAGATGACTGGGGCATAGGTAACCAGAGGGAAATGGATACGAGGGTAGGGCACCAGGTTGGTCTGGAACTCTGTCAGATCCACATTGAGAGCTCCATCAAACCTCAGAGATGCAGTGATAGAGCTCACAATCTGACCAATCAAACGATTTAGGTTGGTATAGGTGGGGCGCTCAATGTCCAGGCTGCGGCGACAAATATCATAGATGGCCTCATTGTCTACCATGAAGGCACAGTCAGTGTATTCCAGAGTGGTATGTGTGGTCAGGATGGAGTTGTAGGGTTCCACCACAGCAGTGGACACTTGAGGAGCTGGGTAGATGGCAAACTCAAGTTTGGACTTTTTCCCATAATCAACAGAAAGCCGTTCCATAAGACGGGAAGTGAAGCCGGATCCAGTGCCGCCACCAAAGCTATGAAATATGAGGAACCCTTGGAGCCCAGTGCATTGGTCGGCCAGTTTTCGTATTCTATCAAGAACCAGATCAATCATTTCTCTGCCAATTGTGTAGTGACCTCTGGCATAATTGTTGGCAGCATCCTCCTTGCCTGTGATAAGCTGGTCTGGGTGGAACAGCTGGCGATAGGTCCCAGTTCGTACCTCATCTAAAATTATGAGTTTTATTAAATTAATCATTTGAAAAGAAGGGGAATGGTCAATTTTCTATTTCACAATTCCATTAGTCAAAGAAGTATATTTATTTCTGATATATATATTTACTTTTTATAATGAAACTTTTACCTTCTTTAAACTGGTAAAAAATGTTTCTATCACTTACCCACTACAGTTGGTTCAAGGTCGACAAACACTGCACGGGGAACATGTTTTCCTGCACCGGTCTCACTGAAGAAAGTGTTAAATGAATCATCTCCTCCTCCGATGGTCTTGTCACTCGGCATCTGACCATCAGGCTGGATGCCGTGCTCCAAGCAGTAGAGCTCCCAGCAGGCATTGCCCATCTGAACTCCAGCCTGACCAATATGGACGCTGATTATTTCACGCTAAAAGGAAACAAAACCCTGTGTTATATCAAATACACTTCAAACATCAATATTCTTGAATGAAAGAATGCTAAGATTCATAGAAATATTTTATTTAAGAAATAAAGTTTTTTGCATTCAAATCTCATATCAATATGTCGTTGCACTGAAAAACATGTACAGCATATAATAATCCTAACTTCCCTTTTTCACGATGTATCTTGATCGGATGTATCAGTCATTTTTTTATATTTGAATTTAAAGTGCAATTCTTACATTCTAAACCCTCCTAAACAAAATATGACAGTATATTCTAATTCTTTTTAATCATAATTATTCCTTTCTTATTCTGACTAAATGAACATCCATTCTATTCTAACCATTTCTCTCTTGAACAATGAAATCATTTCATATTGATATTTTTCCTCTTATTTTTGACACAAAAACATTCTTTGTGGAATAAATATTCCTACATATGAGTTTTTTTATTTTAATATTCATCAAAAGAGGACTTACCATGTTGAGGGTGATTTGCGTAGTCTGGGGAGAAGCTGTTCTCTGTATGACGCTTTATGGGGTCCACTGAGATGTTGTGTGTTGACATAGGTACATATCTCTTTTATACATCCCAAACATGGTTTTAATCAACCAGGCATGAAATATCCTAGGTAACAATCTCTCATTCATTTAGAAGGGAGAAGAGAATGCTTTAATACCAGTGAATGCACCTTGTGGATAGTTTTAGAATATGAAAAATTTGAGTATGCAATAAATCATTCCTACAACATTATATAGAAAAGGAAAAAAATAGATTATATTCTTTCTCACTGGATTTGATTCATGAAAATTGTTGATGAGCAAATAGAATAAGTCAAACTTAACATCCCATCAACAAAAATGGATTTTTCTGTGGCCTGTGTTACCAGTCCACTGATCTGATAACTCGGTCCCCATCTATTAAATATGATATTTATTGCGCATATCGTGTAGGTATTAAATATTTAACGTTGTCATGAAACAGATGGGGAAATCATAAAATTCATTCAAATTGTGGAGAGTATAAATCAGAAAATAAAATTAATTTCTGTCTTCATATTCCAGCCAAAAAATAAATTATCACAATTTTCAGAATTTCTTTTGCTAATTCTTAATAATTCATTTTCACTAATCTAAAAGAGAATTTGATTTAAACAAAACAAGAATTATTGTTGTTTTGTGTCCTATTAAAAACAACAAACTTGTCATTAGTCTTCACACACATAACAGACTTCTCAAAATAAACACTGTATAACAGACAATTTAGATGTCTCACAGTAAGAATTTAATTGTGTCCTAATGTTAGAATTTAAATGCGTCTTGATGTTAAGATTTAATTTTGTCTTGATATTAAGATTTAAATGTGTCTTGATTTTAAGATTTAAATGTGTCTTGATGTCTAGATTTAAATGTGTTTTGATGTCAAATATTCAATGTGTTTTGTAGAATAATATTTGTCTTGTATTTGGCATTTGTTCATATATACTAATAAACACTGTCTTAATGTATCTTATATTCATACACAAAGTGCTGGTTGAGAGGAAAATGATTGACAGCATTTGCTGCATTACTTATATTGTGATTATTATAGACATGGTCTGACACGCTATGAACCTGATGTGATGACAACCCAACATAGCTCTCCCATACATTCTGCCATACCATCACCATTATGAGACTTGTAAAAGTTCTAGTGCTGTCCCAATGAATTGCCATGCCATGGGTCCATGACATGACAGGTAACATATTTACGAGGTCAACAGGTTAATCCTTGAGACATGAGCTTCAGCTCATATGAGAAAATGTAACATGAATACATTCTCTGCAATCAAACCCATGACCTTTGAATCATCTCAAAGGAACTGGTTAGAGGGGTTGATTGTTCTTTGATCAAGCATGGCGGGATTTTTAAAACAAATTTTCTTTAATGTGATGGACAATGCTGAGTTCCTTGCCCTTTTCTCATGTCAGGGGTTGTACAGCAGTGGCTACTCGTTATGCATTATTCATGAGTTACAGGCAATTGTACCCTGATTGGTCTGGCTTTGCAAGGGACTATGTCAGGCATATTAAAAGTTATTGTGGAAGGTCTGATCTGGGCAAGATAACCGCCACAATGTTGGCAAGTGGTGGGACAGTAAACAGCTTAATTGTGACAGCTTTGCTAAGAACAAGAGTCATTGGCCTGACTGTGAAAGTCAGTGGTGGGACTTAGATAAATAACTTGGGATATCTTTAGGATTGGGAAGTTTGCACAAATGGTACAATTTTGAACGCTATTCAAGTCCCTGTATGAACCCTTACAGCATAAAACGTTTCAAAAGGGATGATAACAGTCAAGAACTCATGATTTTTTTCAAAACAATGGATTTTAACTCCATTTTGCCAATAGCTTTGGGAGTAGTTCTATGGTCCTGTTGAAATCAGCAGCCATAAGGAAAAATCATGGGAATGAATATATAGAAATGATGACAAGCTGTGATGCATATAAACACAGCTATGACTGACTGGAAGTGTGTCAGAATTACTCAATATCCCAGAATCACTTTCAACATTATTTGTGGTAAATCATGGCCATTGTTAGCAACAGAAGATATAGTGCTGTCTCACAGAATTGTCTTCCTACACCACGACAGGACAAGCCACCCAGTCAGATTTATGTGGGCAACAGGCTCAAAATCCCCGAGTAACTACTTATATCCTTGATAACTGATGGTGTCATAATGAATCAAAATCAGGGTGCATTGCCCAAGCAATAACAAATGTTATTGCCCGATTTCATTACGAGGCTGCAATGAATTTTTAATGGGCAAATATCTGGGCAGCAACATATGTATGTTATAAAGAGTTATAAAATAATGTGATATTGTCTGAGATGAAGCTTGGTAACTCTTACCACAGATGATATACTAACATTGCATTGCTATGCAATACATAATAACCAAACACATTGTTGTTTATTCCCACTTATATAATAAACCCAGTTAATACCTGAGTCATGTTGACCCAGCGGTCTGAAAAGACACCCAGGCAAAGAGTTTTTTCAGCCAAAATCCTGTCAACAAGCCAGGAAACCAATTTTAGACATTACACAGGGCACCAGGATCCTTCGCCCGCAAAATAAAAGTTGCAGATGTCCACCCAGTTCTTTCTGACGTAACTCATCGCAACATACCCAGCAGATGATCTGTTCAAATTTAAACGAAATACTGGTTTTGAAGAATTTCACGGATGTGCAATTATTCATATAATGCAACATGACAAATGGTAGTTCCAATCATTTGCAACTATGATGTAACTATAAAATAAATTCTTTTACATAGTGAGATTATTAATATGATGCAACATGAGTTATGGCGATTCTATATTCTGATTATGATTCAACATATTGCATATTATCAAATTGTCATCATTTGTATGGATATGCACAAAATATATTTCATGAAAATGATAGGCCATGTATTATTCAATATAATATCTGTCATTTCCTATTTTTGAAGGCTTTAAATCTTTGAAGATCTAGGGACATGGATCTAAGAGCGAAGGACATGGGGACAAATGTCAGTGAAGTGTATTCAAATAATATTCATACACGCCAGAGTTCCTAGCATTAACTTGATTCCCTCTCTACACTGGAAAGTTAATCATTAATCCTTTCTGTTGACCTGTCTTTCACCAACTACAGACAACCAATTAAATGTTTGAATTATTGATATCAAATACAACACCACCAATTATAATATGAAAAAGAGTTTTATTCAAACATTCAAGTTCATAAAGATCAGATCTAATTATTCTTCAAATATTTTTAAGATATTGACTTTTATATCTTTCAATATTCAGGTGATATGCAATATAAGCCTTGGTGTTGCATGTAAATGTCATCAGATGGTTTAATATTCTTCTCCTTCTTCTTCACCCTCCTCTTCAGCTGTATCAACTCCAACCTCTTCATAATCCTTCTCCAGAGCAGCCAAATCCTCTCGGGCCTCTGAAAACTCACCCTCTTCCATACCCTCTCCCACATACCAGTGGACAAAAGCACGCTTGGCGTACATCAGATCAAACTTATGATCAAGACGAGCCCAGGCTTCAGCGATGGCAGTGGTGTTGCTCAACATGCATACAGCACGCTGCACCTTGGCCAAATCTCCACCAGGAACAACTGTTGGGGGCTGGTAGTTGATGCCGACCTTGAAGCCAGTTGGACACCAGTCCACAAACTGGATGGTACGCTTGGTCTTGATGGTAGCTATGGCTGCATTGACATCCTTGGGAACGACATCTCCTCGGTACAGTAGGCAACAGGCCATATACTTACCATGACGGGGATCACACTTCACCATCTGGTTGGCAGGCTCAAAGCAGGAATTGGTGATCTCAGCCACTGTGAGCTGCTCATGGTAGGCCTTCTCAGCAGAGATGACTGGGGCATAGGTAACCAGTGGGAAATGGATACGTGGGTAGGGCACCAGGTTGGTCTGGAACTCTGTCAGATCCACATTGAGGGCTCCATCAAACCTCAGAGATGCGGTGATAGAGCTCACAATCTGGCCAATCAAACGATTTAGGTTGGTATAGGTGGGGCGCTCAATGTCCAGGTTGCGGCGACAAATATCATAGATGGCCTCATTGTCTACCATGAAGGCACAGTCAGAGTGCTCCAGAGTGGTATGTGTGGTCAGGATGGAGTTGTAGGGTTCCACCACAGCAGTGGACACTTGAGGAGCTGGGTAGATGGCAAACTCAAGTTTGGACTTTTTCCCATAATCAACACTAAGCCTCTCCATCAGCAAAGAGGTGAAGCCAGATCCGGTGCCGCCACCAAAGCTATGAAATATGAGGAACCCTTGGAGCCCAGTGCATTGGTCGGCCAGTTTTCGTATCCTATCAAGTACCAGATCAATGAGTTCTTTGCCAATGGTGTAGTGACCTCTGGCATAATTGTTGGCAGCATCCTCCTTGCCTGTGATAAGCTGCTCAGGGTGGAACAGCTGGCGATAGGTCCCAGTTCGTACCTCATCTGAAATTATGAGTTTTATTAAATTAATCATTTGAAAAGAATGGGAATGGTCAACGTTTTATTTTACAATTCCATTAGTCAAAGAAGTATATTTATTTCCGATATATATATTTACTTTTTATATTGAAACTTTTACCTTCTTTATAAACTGGTAAAAAATGTTTCTATCACTTACCCACTACAGTTGGTTCCAGGTCGACAAACACTGCACGGGGAACATGTTTTCCTGCACCAGTCTCACTGAAGAAAGTGTTAAATGAATCATCTTCTCCTCCGATGGTCTTGTCACTGGGCATCTGACCATCAGGCTGGATGCCGTGCTCCAAGCAGTAGAGCTCCCAGCAGGCATTGCCCATCTGAACTCCAGCCTGGCCAACATTGACGCTGATTATCTCACGCTAAAAGGAAACAAAACCCTGTGTTATATCAAATACACTTCAAACATCAATATTCTTGGATGAAAGAATGCTAAGATTCATAGAAATATTTTATTTAAGAAATAAAGTTTTTTGCATTCAAATCTCATATCAATATTACGTCGCACTGAAAAACATGTACAGCATATAATAATCCTACCTTTTTCACATGTATCTTGAGGATTATAATAACATGTTTCCTGATCAAACTTTATTTCCGGTCATTCTTTTTATATTTGAATTAAAGGTGCAATTCTTACATTCTGAACCCTCCTAAACAAAATATGACATTCTTTTGTTCCTAAATTTTACAAAACCCTTAAAATCATAATTATTCCTTTCTTATTTTGAAAAATGAAAATCAATTTCATTCTAACCATTTTTCTCTTGAACAATGAAATCATTTCATATTGATATTTTTTCTCTTATTTTTAACACAAAAACACTTTTGTGCAAATAAATATTGAATTGTCACATATGAGTTTTGTATTTGAGTGGTCATGAGAAGAGGACTTACCATGTTGAGGGTGATTTGCGTAGTCTGGGGAGAAGCTGTTCTCTGTATGACGCTTTATGGGGTCCACTGAGATGTTGTGTGTTGACAGGTACATATCTCTTTTATACATCCCAAACATGGTATTAATCAACCAGGCATGAAATATCCTAGGTAACAATCTCTCATTCATTTAGGAGGGAGAAGAGAATGCTTTAATGCCAGTGAATGCATCTTGTGGATAGTTTTAGAATATGAAAAATTTGAGTATGCAATAAATCATTCCTACAACATTATAGAAAAGGAAAAAAATAGATTATATTCTTTCTCGGTGGATTTGATTCATGAAAATTGTTGATGAGCAAACAGAATAAGTCAAACTTAACACCCAATCAACAAAAATGGATTTTTCCGTGTCTTGCGTTACTAGTCCACTGATCTGATAACTCGGTCCCCATCCATTAAATATGATATTTATTGCGCATATTATGTAGGTATTAAATAATTAACGCTGTCATGAGACAGATGGGGAATTATAAATGTCAAAACAAAATCATTTCATTCAAATTGTTGAGAGTATAAATCAGAAAATAAAACTAATTTCTGTCTTAATATTCCAGCCAAAAAATAAATTATCAACATTTTCAGGATTTCTTTTGCTAATTCTTAATATATTTTCACTAATTTAAAAGAGAATTTGATTTAAACAAAACAAGAATTATTGTCGTTTTGTATCCTATTAAAATCAACAAACTTGTCATTAGTCTTCATACAGCAAAACAGACTTCTCAAAATAAACACTGTATAACAGACAATTTAGATGTCTCACTGTAAGGATATAAATGTGTCTTGATGTCAAGATTTAAATGTGTCTTGATGTCAAGGTTAATTGTGTCTTGATGTCAAGATTTAAATGTGTCTTGATGTTAAGATTTAAATGTGTCTTGATGTCAAGGTTAATTGTGTCTTGATGTCAAGGTTAATTGTGTCTTGATGTCAAGGTTAATTGTGTCTTGATGTTAAGATTTAAATGTCTTGATGTTAAGATTTAAATGTCTTGATGTTAAGATTTAAATGTCTTGATGTTAAGATTTAATTGTGTTTTGATGTCAAGATTTAAATGTGTTTTTGATGTTAAGACTTAATTGTGTCTTGATGTCAAAATTTAAATGTCTTGATGTTAAGATTTAAATGTGTTTTGTAGAATAATATTTGTCTTGTATTTGGCATCTGTTCATATATACTAATAAACACTATCTTCATATATTTTAGATTTATATACAAAGTGCTGGTTGAGAGGAAGATGATTGACAGCATTTGCCACATGACCTATATAGTGCTTATTATAGACATGGTGTGACACGCTATGAACCTGATGTGATGACAACCCAGCATAGCTCTCCTATACACTCTGCCATATCATCACCAAGATAGCAACAGCATCCACACACCGGTCATTATTTATAGACTGGGGACCGTCATAGATATGTGCCTCAAGGGATCTAGACATGTTGATATGTCTCAACTTGTGTTAATTTGTATTAAGTTGGTCCAGACAGGCCCATGTTATCATTAGCATCAGTATTTCTATTATGATAAATTCAATTACTCATTCATTACTTGTCCATCAGTTACAAATCTATCGGAGGTTTATGGGGCATATTTTTGTGATAATAAATATTACAGATCTTAAATAAAATATAAACTTGGTGAAAAAAAGAAATAAAATATTTTGAAAATAGGAGTTGTGTGATAGATGGCAGATGGAGAGAGGCATGTGACAATATAGCGCGTGTCTGGAGACAAGGTGGGGCGGGGATGAGAGTGGAGACAATAGATCAATAGACAGGGACCGTGTAACATAACAACTGTCACCATAGACAATACACAGCGACATATCCATGCCATGCCAACCACATTGATCCGTCAAAACATGCCCCGCAACAAGTGTGCCATGACACGTGCCTTGCAACCAGCTACCTCATTGATATGCATGGGCAAGCATAGAGACAATGTTGCAATGAAAACACCATTAAAACACTTATGAAATATTTAATTCAATTCAATATCTATTCATGTGAGAGAGCCCCCTTGTGTCAACCAATCTGATTGACACCAAGGATGAGAGAAATATTCAACTAATATCAAGCTGGCTAGTTAGCCCAATACATAACATTTTGAGCTATCATTTGAAAAAGAAATTTATTTCTATTTTTGAAAATGGCAATAAGTCATCTGTTGTCATGATGAAATCAAACATATGATCAAACTGACTTGTCATGATGAAATCAAGCGTCCGATCAAACTGACTTGTCATGATGAAATCAAGCATCCGATCAAACGGACTTGTCATGATGTTTGAGTCACATGACTACCATAATCATTATTTAGACCTTTTTGTTTTGTAACATTAAATCTTACAAATTGAGGCATAATGTGTTTTCCATCTCATTAATTGAGGCAGAAGAAGGTTTCCATCAAACGCATGCGGACATAAAGATGAAGAACATAATACACTATATATACTCCTCATTATCGTGGAAAACATTTATAAAGAGGTTGATGATTAATTTAGTGGTTTGATGACTCACAAAAGAGATCAATAATTGATTACCATGATTCACCAGTAGAACTAAATATATGTCGGTTAGATGCATGACTATTACATGGATATTCACTATTTTTTTATGGCCACTACTTTATTAGCGTTTCTTTTGACAGCATCATGGCATGTGAGTCATATGTATATTTCTTGATTCAGATTAATTTGCAAGTTTGTTTCCATAAACAACTATAAATGTTAGGCTGCATCTCATAAGTACACCTGCGCCTTCCCAGTACACCTGCGCCTTCCCAGTATACCTGCGCCTTCCCAGTACACCTGCACCTCATAAGTATACCTGCAGCTCCCCAGTACACCTGCAGCTCCCCAGTATACCTGCACCTCCCCAGTATACCTGCACCTCCCCAGTATACCTGCACCTCCCCAGTATACCTGCAGCTCCCCAGTATACCTGCAGCTCCCCAATATACCTGCAGCTCCCCAATATACCTGCAGCTCCCCAGTATACCTGCAGCTCCCCAGTATATCTACCTCCCCAGTATACCTGCACCTCCCCAGTCAATCTACCTCCCCAGTATACCTGCAGCTCCCCAGTGTACCTGCAGCTCCCCAGTATACCTGCACCTCCCCAGTATATCTACCTCCCCAGTATACCTGCAGCTCCCCAGTATACCTGCAGCTCCCCAGTATACCTGCAGCTCCCCAGTGTACCTGCAGCTCCCCAGTATACCTGCACCTCCCCAGTATATCTACCTCCCCAGTATACCTGCACCTCCCCAGTATATCTACCTCCCCAGTATACCTGCAGCTCCCCAGTATACCTGCAGCTCCCCAGTATACCTGCACCTCCCCAGTATACCTGCACCTCACAAGTATACCTGCAGCTCCCCAGTGTACCTGCAGCTCCCCAGTATACCTGCAGCTCCCCAGTATACCTGCAGCTCCCCAGTATACCTGCACCTCACAAGTATACCTGCAGCTCCCCAGTATACCTGCAGCTCCCCAGTATACCTGCACCTCCCCAGTATACCTGCAGCTCCCCAGTGTACCTGCAGCTCCCCAGTATACCTGCACCTCCCCAGTATACCTGCACCTCCCCAGTATATCTACCTCCCCAGTATACCTGCACCTCCCCAGTATATCTACCTCCCCAGTATACCTGCAGCTCCTCAGTATACCTGCACCTCCCCAGTATACCTGCAGCTCCCCAGTATACCTGCACCTCGCAAGTATACCTGTACCTCATCTGACCCTATCCTTTAGGATGGGAAATGATTCATTTATTAAGACATCTGTCTCGGAAATTGCTGGCCCAGATTTGATTCCCAGATTGCTGTATGATTGAAAGTGGTGTTTCTCATTCCCACTTGAACTCACTTATCATTTATCAATGGCTGTGATTTGTGTTATCATGTCAATCTTCTAGCCGGATTGTGTCCTAAACCTAATCCTTGTGATTATAAGTTTTTTAATTCAAACAAGCAAAATCAATCTAAAAGCATGTTAAAGAAACTTAAGTTCTTGCAGTACTTGCTTGGAACTTTGGTACAAGCACAATGTTTCAAATCTGTATAGACTCTATTAATGTCCAGCCTCTAATAGTCTAAATCACACATCACTGCCCATTTCCCATCCCAGTGCTCAGCCAGTGCATGCCATTTACTTCATCACCAAATCACAGGCACACCGTTATTCTGGTCCAAAATGATCCGCAGGCCACTGACAGCGTCCACTGACCTGGTCAACACAGGCTCAGCACAAATTTACATCATCATTATAATCATCATCATCATAATTAATAACAGGTTTAATATAGTGCTGATACTAGACCATGCCTGTTTGCTTGCCATTGACCGGATTCGAACTCTCTACCCCCATAGTTATGATGGGCAGTGCATGTCTATATGGTAATGTAGGTGTGTTACCTCCTCGGCCTCCTTCTTGAGGTGCTGGGCATCGTGGTGCATCTGCTCTAACTTCTGTCTCTTCTGGTCAAGTTCCTTCTCGCGGGACTCCTGCTCAGACACGCGGTGGGCCTCCGAGATACGATGACTCTCCTCAAGGTCCTCGATCTGACGCCTGAAAGGCAAACCAAATGGCCATCTTACATTCCTCCAAACCAAACGGCCATCTTACATTCCTCCAAACCAAACGGCCATCTTACATTCCTCCAAACCAAACGGCCATCTTACATTCCTCCAAACCAAACAGCCATCTTACATTCCTCCAAACCAAACGGCCATCTTACATTCCTCCAAACCAAACAGCCATCTTACATTCGTCCCAGCCAAGAGTCAACAACCTCACATTTGTTCAGATTAAAAAAAAAACAGTCATAGACCACAACACCCCCTGGCTTATAGCAACACTGGAAAGAGTACAAATGCAGGGCTGTTATGTGGGAGTCCTTCAAAATGCCTATCATCTTTCCAAAGAGCATCACCAATTTTGGAATGTTCCAAATAAAAACACAAAAGTCACATTTTCAATAGTCCTGGCCAATACCTCAAACAATCTCAAGCAAGAACTTAAAATCTAATATTTTCTTACATAAGTTTGATATTCAAATCTGAGATCGTCCAATTTTTCAGACAATTGTCAGTGATCTTGTTTAAGCACAAAACATCACTTCTTATCACAAATCTAATCACTGACAAGTTCACCATTTTAAGATGTTAAAAAGATGTGTCTATTATTTAAGTTTGTGTCTATTATTTAAGAGCTAAATTATTTGTTATCACAAAAAGGGAGAGACACACAGATGGCCAGATGGTAAAGCTCTGACAATATCCCTCTGGAAAAATCCCCTGAAGGGTAAAAAGGAATCCCTGTATTGCAGAGCTCTTTGATTTATTTCTATTTACTGACTTTTTCTTCTTTTCTTGTTCCTTATATCTCATCAAATTTCAAGAAAAATGGTATTTTGCATCTGATTCTATTTCCTATTGCTCTTGTACCCTCTATAAACTATCCCTAGATTCACAAAAAAGGTAAATATCAAAATCTCACAAAAAGGTAAATCTCAATGTCTCACAAAAAAGGTAAATCTCAATATCTAACCAAACGGTAAACCTCAATATCTTGCAAAAAGGTAAATCTCAATATCTTACAAAAAAGAAAACTTCAATATCTCACAAAAAGGTATATCTCAATATCTCACAAAAAGGTAAATCTCAAAATCTTACAAAAAGGTAAATCTCAATATCTAACAAAAAGGTAAATCTCAAAATCTTACAAAAAGGTAAATCTCAAAATCTTACAAAAAGGTAAATCTCAAAATCTTACAAAAAGGTAAATCTCAAAATCTAGCAAAAAGTGACAGCTCACTATCAAACACAAAGTTCAAAATATGTTATTCAAAATAGTAGAGGCTTAATATCGTGCAAAAAGGGAAAGTGTCAATGTCACACAAGAAGGCATAATTATATTAGATAGCTGACGGTGGTATACGTTTTGTTTGCACGTAGCTCACCTCTTGTCCTCCAGGGCCTCGAGCTGCTCGTGGTGGCGCTGCTCCATCTCCCAGCCGGACGTCAGCAGGGCCAGGTTCTCAGTGGACCGAGCCAGGTCATTCATAGACTGACTCAGCGACGATATGCGAGTCAGGTTCAGATTCGACTGCAAGTAACAAATTTAGTCTGTTTACAAAGAGATTCTTTCAGTATTGTATCATGGGGATTTTATGTATTTAATAGTTTCTACTTTTTTGTGTCCATGCAATATTTTCACATAAAACAAAAAGATTTTGATAAATATAATTTCAAAGGGCCCTCCCATGTCAAATTTGATACAAATAATGAATTCAGACAAAGAAAAAATAAATTTAATATTTTGTATCACTTTAAATATAATATAGCAATTTATCACCAAAATAAATGATTCATATTTTATTTTATCAGGGTATTCAAAAAAGACCCATACTATGCAAAGCCAATGGATTAATAAAGTGAAGGAGTTTTAGTAAATAGTGTAAATGCTGTGGTAAGCCGTATACTAGCAAGTAATGGCAGGTAATTCTCGTGCCATGCCTTTATAATTTAGTTATATTCAACCCCTGACAATGAAATGTTTGATATCACAAAAATAATCATGGTGACCAGATGCTCTAATTGTTTTATATCATTGTCAGACATTTTAGGAAACATAAAATATCAAAATATTCAGAATGATTTGGATTTCTTAATTTTTAATAAATGCATTAATATTCCAATAATGCATATTCTCTTAAATATGACGTAAAACATTAGCTTTAGCGTTCATTTTGGAAAAAATTTAAGATGGTGACCCATGATATTTTCTTGTAAGTTGAAACTACATATCATGAAAAATTTCCCTGTTTTAGACTGTTGAGTATGGATATTTTTGTCACTAGAGGGCATGACTGACTGATAATTCTAGCTGTGGTGGAAATGAGGCTGGGGAGGTTTGATTGGTTGCTGCATGGTTTGAACTGAGCAGACTACTGACATCTTGTTTTTATTTCATCTGTTCATCTCTCTCTTATCTGAACTAGGTGACTATTGTGCCTGTTAATATGGTCTCACTCCAGTTATTATGAATACCTGTGAGTAGAAGCAGCAAAGTAGAATAAGGTAAAAATCTTATTTCTGTCTTTGTGCCATCATTATTCAGTATTGAAATATTAAAAATGATTTTTTATGGTTGGCATAATTGGACAATTTATGACAAGGGATTCTAAAATTATTTTTAAGGAATGAAGTTTGAAAAGGAACTTTGTTTTATAAAGAAAATAGTGCTGGGTAATGATGGGAGAGATGTAACAATGTATTTTTTCTGAGTTAAGAAAATATTTTCGCAAAAAACGTCAAATTAATGCATTTAATTTCAGATTTTCATGCTCAACATAACCTTATTTATGGTTTCTCATGAAAATTGGCAAATTTTACAATACTTCTGAGCCTAAGATTAAGCTCTTGATATGAAATATGTTCCTTATACACCTGTCATAAAAGGGAGATTTTGAGTGAATCGTACAGATAGGTTACATTCGCAATCTAATAATGTGCCCATGGAGTTCTGACAGCAATAGGCCGGGAAGGTTTTATGATACGTTTTGCTTGACCTATGCATGACGTGGGTACATACGCCTTTGAATTCTTCCCTCATTTTGGCTGCCTGAGCAGGATGGTTGAACCGAAACATGTTGGTCCGCCCCAGTAAAATCACAGCACCTGCAAATAACATAACATTTGAGATTAATTAATTTACTTGATCACGCAGCTTTTCTGCTTGTCAGTGTTGAGAGCTCAGTAGATGGTCTATGTTTTATGCACCATTTTATCTGTGGATTATTACCTGATTACATGAGGAACAGTTTTGACCATAAAAAAAATAATTAAAATTTCTGGTTACACATGATTATAATAAATGTTATATTCAAACAAATATGTGTGATGGTGCTTCTGTATATGCGAATTTAAATCTATATAAGTTGATCTTTATAAGTTGAGATGGAAGCCTTGAGTAAAGTATTAAGGTGCAGAGAGTAGGCTAGGTGGCGCTACCTTGTGAGAGCTGGATGGGATCCTGAATGGTGGTGCCGTTGACGGTACATAAAGCTCGGTCGAGTGGGATGAGAGTCACATGACCGTGCTCGTGCTCAATGACGCAGTGGTCCTCCTCCACCTCCTCCCCTTGTAACACTGAAACATAAATATATATTAAATCATATGAATTC
Source organism: Amphiduros pacificus (assembly GCA_949316495.1). Taxonomy (NCBI): domain Eukaryota; kingdom Metazoa; phylum Annelida; class Polychaeta; order Phyllodocida; family Hesionidae; genus Amphiduros; species Amphiduros pacificus. The sequence goes on from OX439005.1 coordinate 51,390,431, forward strand.
TCCTTGGCGTCACAGATTTGTATTGTCTAATTATTGCTGATACAGCCAAACTCCAGAGTAAGAAATAATGATCAACTTATTTATATGGTGCTTCAATAAAAAAGATATCAGCTTTTCTGCAATTTATCAGTTTTAATGCAATAGAAAAGATAACCTGATAAACTTGCCAACTGTTGCATCTTATGGATGGGTACTTACCGATATCTTGTTTACATCGCGCATCTTTGGTGCCGATGAAAGTTTTTCCTTCCTGAAAAAAATCAGACGCATTTCAAAGCATGCTGCATTTTCAAATATTCTCAGTTGGAGACCACCAAAAGTAAAAGCAAAAGGTGGGTCACATGACCTTAAAATGATGACATGCATCCATGGTTTTAGTCAAAGTGTAGGTCAAGGTCCTCACCAAGCATGCCATAGTAAGATCTTTATAAGATGTGGTAGAGCATGATGCCCGTGCTGAGGATACCATAGTCTATATTATATCATCTATTACTGCACATTAGACCCACCTTGATGTGGTAGAGCATGATGCCCGTGCTGAGGATACCATAGTCTATATTATATCATCTATTACTGCACATTAGACTGACCTTGATGTGGTAGAGCATGATGCCTGTGCTGAGGATACCATAGTCTATATTATATCATCTATTACTGCACATTAGACCCACCTTGATGTGGTAGAGCATGATGCCCGTGCTGAGGATATCATAGTCTATATTATATCATCTATTACTGCACATTAGACCCACCTTGATGTGGTAGAGCATGATGCCTGTGCTGAGGATACCATAGTCTATATTATATCATCTATTACTGCACATTAGACCGACCTTGATGTGGTAGAGCATGATGCCTGTGCTGAGGATACCATAGTCTATATTATATCATCTATTACTGCACATTAGACTGACCTTGATGTGGTAGAGCATGATGCCCGTGCTGAGGATACCATAGTCTATATTATATCATCTATTACTGCACATTAGACTGACCTTGATGTGGTAGAGCATGATGCCTGTGCTGAGGATATCATAGTCTATATTATATCATCTATTACTGCACATTAGACCCACCTTGATGTGGTAGAGCATGATGCCCGTGCTGAGGATACCATAGTCTATATTATATCATCTATTACTGCACATTAGACTGACCTTGATGTGGTAGAGCATGATGCCTGTGCTGAGGATACCATAGTCTATATTATATCATCTATTACTGCACATTAGACCCACCTTGATGTGGTAGAGCATGATGCCCGTGCTGAGGATACCATAGTCTATATTATATCATCTATTACTGCACATGAGACCGACCTTGATGTGGTAGAGCATGATGCCTGTGCTGAGGATACCATAGTCTATATTATATCATCTATTACTGCACATTAGACCCACCTTGATGTGGTAGAGCATGATGCCTGTGCTGAGGATACCATAGTCTATATTATATCATCTATTACTGCACATTAGACCGACCTTGATGTGGTAGAGCATGATGCCTGTGCTGAGGATACCATAGTCTATATTATATCATCTATTACTGCACATTAGACTGACCTTGATGTGGTAGAGCACGATGCCTGTGCTGAGGATACCATAGTCTATATTATATCATCTATTACTGCACATTAGACCGACCTTGATGTGGTAGAGCATGATGCCTGTGCTGAGGATACCATAGTCTATATTATATCATCTATTACTGCACATTAGACCGACCTTGATGTGGTAGAGCATGATGCCTGTGCTGAGGATACCATAGTCTATATTATATCATCTATTACTGCACATTAGACTGACCTTGATGTGGTAGAGCATGATGCCTGTGCTGAGGATACCATAGTCTATATTATATCATCTATTACTGCACATTAGACCGACCTTGATGTGGTAGAGCATGATGCCTGTGCTGAGGATACCATAGTCTATATTATATCATCTATTACTGCACATTAGACCGACCTTGATGTGGTAGAGCATGATGCCCGTGCTGAGTATACCGTAGTCTATATTATATCATCTATTACTGCACATTAGACCGACCTTGATGTGGTAGAGCATGATGCCTGTGCTGAGGATACCATAGTCTATATTATATCATCTATTACTGCACATTAGACCGAGCTTGATGTGGTAGAGCATGATGCCCGTGCTGAGGATACCACAGTCTATATTATATCATCTATTACTGCACATTAGACCGACCTTGATGTGGTAGAGCATGATGCCTGTGCTGAGGATACCATAGTCTATATTATATCATCTATTACTGCACATTAGACCCACCTTGATGTGGTAGAGCATGATGCCTGTGCTGAGGATATCATAGTCTATATGATATCATCTATTACTGCACATTAGACCGAGCTTGATGTGGTAGAGCATGATGCCTGTGCTGAGGATACCATAGTCTATATTATATCATCTATTACTGCACATTAGACCGAGCTTGATGTGGTAGAGCATGATGCCTGTGCTGAGGATACCATAGTCTATATTATATCATCTATTACTGCACATTAGACTGACCTTGATGTGGTAGAGCATGATGCCTGTGCTGAGGATATCATAGTCTATATGATATCATCTATTACTGCACATTAGACCGAGCTTGATGTGGTAGAGCATGATGCCCGTGCTGAGGATACCATAGTCTATATTATATCATCTATTACTGCACATTAGACCCACCTTGATGTGGTAGAGCATGATGCCTGTGCTGAGGATATCATAGTCTATATGATATCATCTATTACTGCACATTAGACCGAGCTTGATGTGGTAGAGCATGATGCCCGTGCTGAGGATACCATAGTCTATATTATATCATCTATTACTGCACATTAGACTGACCTTGATGTGGTAGAGCATGATGCCTGTGCTGAGGATACCATAGTCTATATTATATCATCTATTACTGCACATTAGACTGACCTTGATGTGGTAGAGCATGATGCCTGTGCTGAGGATACCATAGTCTATATTATATCATCTATTACTGCACATTAGACTGACCTTGATGTGGTAGAGCATGATGCCTGTGCTGAGGATACCATAGTCTATATTATATCATCTATTACTGCACATTAGACCGACCTTGATGTGGTAGAGCATGATGCCTGTGCTGAGGATACCATAGTCTATATTATATCATCTATTACTGCACATTAGACCGACCTTGATGTGGTAGAGCATGATGCCTGTGCTGAGGATACCATAGTCTATATCATATCATCTATTACTGCACATTAGACTGACCTTGATGTGGTAGAGCATGATGCCTGTGCTGAGGATACCATAGTCTATATTATATCCTCTATTACTGCACATTAGACCAACCTTGATGTGGTAGAGCATGATGCCTGTGCTGAGGATACCATAGTCTATATTATATCATCTATTACTGCACATTAGACTGACCTTGATGTGGTAGAGCATGATGCCTGTGCTGAGGATATCGTCGTCTATATTATATCATTTATCTCATACTTGGTGCTTCAAGAGGGTGTTCTGCACCTATGAGATATTCTTTTGCAGATCACCCCTCTGCCGAACTACTTTCGCAGATCACCCCTCTGCCGAACTACTTTCGCAGATCACCCATGTGCCGAACTACTTTTGCAAATCATCCTTGGTCCAAATGACAAGTGAGATCCTTCCACCAGAACCAACAAAAGAGATCTGTCAGGCTGAACACTGCATGAACCCATGCTCTTGACTTTATCTCATATTTATCTACCGCAAATGGTTTATAGACCTATACCAGACCAGTAAAGAAAAGAACATGTGAGTGCAGTGTTCAGGCTGACAGATCTCTCAAGTTGGTTCTGGTGGAAGGATCTCAATGCCCACCTCTCAATGACGTCATTACATAGTAAAATATATGTTGCAATGACGTCATTGAGTGTGACGTCATTAAAAAGGGGCGTGGCATTGTTTATGTTGTTTGACACACACAACATAGGTCCGCACATGCTGCAATGTTTTCCTCTCTGTTTTGCTTTAAATAGATTGGACATCAAACCAAAACCTTTATCTCATACCTATCTGTAGGAGTAAAGTATGAGATAAAGTCAAGAACATAGGTTTGTGCAGTGTTCAGGCTGGCAGATCTCTCTCGTTGGTTCTGGTGGAAGGATCTCACTCGTCCTTCGGACTCTTGAGATCCTTCCACCAGAACCAACTTGAGAGATCTGCCAGCCTGAACACTGCACTCACATGTTCTTGCCTTACTATTACTGCATATTAGACCGACCTTGATGTGGTAGAGCATGATGCCTGTGCTGAGGATACCATAGTCTATATTATATCATATATTACTGCACATTAGACTGACCTTGATGTGGTAGAGCATGATGCCTGTGCTGAGGATACCATAGTCTATATTATATCATCTATTACTGCACATTAGACTGACCTTGATGTGGTAGAGCATGATGCCTGTGCTGAGGATACCATAGTCTATATTATATCATCTATTACTGCACATTAGACCGACCTTGATGTGGTAGAGCATGATGCCTGTGCTGAGGATACCATAGTCTATATTATATCATCTATTACTGCACATTAGACTGACCTTGATGTGGTAGAGCATGATGCCTGTGCTGAGGATACCATAGTCTATATTATATCATCTATTACTGCACATTAGACTGACCCTGATGTGGTAGAGCATGGTGCCTGTGCTGAGGATATTGTCGTCTATATTATATCATCTATTACTGCACATTAGACCGACCTTGATGTGGTAGAGCATGATGCCTGTGCTGAGGATACCATAGTCTATATTATATCATCTATTACTGCACATTAGACTGACCTTGATGTGGTAGAGCATGATGCCTGTGCTGAGGATACCATAGTCTATATTATATCATCTATTACTGCACATTAGACTGACCTTGATGTGGTAGAGCATGATGCCTGTGCTGAGGATATCGTCGTCTATATTATATCATCTATTACTGCACATTAGACTGACCTTGATGTGGTAGAGCATGATGCCTGTGCTGAGGATACCATAGTCTATATCATATCATCTATTACTGCACATTAGACTGACCTTGATGTGGTAGAGCATGATGCCTGTACTGAGGATACCATAGTCTATATTATATCATCTATTACTACACATTAGACTGACCTTGATGTGGTAGAGCATGATGCCTGTGCTGAGGATATCGTCGTCTATGCCTATAAGGTGAGGCAGTTCTGAGTCGAGCACCACTCCGAGTCCCTGCTTCCTCAGCGCCAGCTGCTTCTCTTCCTGCAGAACCTGCGCCATCTCCTTCCACTTTCCTGCCCACTCCTCTGTCAACACCTTCACCTGGTGGCCAAATAATCCAACACACAAGCTTAAGTTTATTGCCAAGATGTTCTGACTTAACTCTGGTGAATATCAACAAATATCATAATAAAACAGGGTTGTGATTTGCATGAGTTACATGCAACATCTGTCAAATATATGATCAGACACGTAAAAGAGACTTATATCATGCAGTTATTAAATAAGGTTAGCATATTTGTGGCTCACCCTGGCCTCATTCTCGTGAAGCTTTTCTTGAACTCTGGGGGTCGTCATGTTATCCTGAAAACATCAAATTTACATTTGATAAAAACAATACAAGCAACATATAATGATGTACCTTTTTTAAAGATGCTCATGAGAATCAACCTGGTATTTTTATTTTAACTCACAGATTTTCCTCCCAGCAGTGCTTTAAGTCTTGCAATCTCTCCGCGGAGTTCCTTGATGAGTTTGACGTTGGGATCTTCGTTGACAGTGGGTTTGTTGATGATGTTCTTGGCTCTGTTGGCATACCTCAGTGTGCTGAGGGTCTCTGCATAGTTGCAGTCAGCTGGAGATATTGCTGCAATATAACATACCAAACATCACTATACATTATACCATAGTAACCATAACAACATCACTATACCTCATACCATAGTAACTGTAGCATCACTACACCTCATACCATAGTAACCATAACAACATCACTATACCTCATACCATAGTAACCATAACAACATCACTATACCTCATACCATAGTAACCATACCAAACATCACTATATCTCATACCATAGTAACTTTAACATCACTACACCTCATACCATAGTAACTTTAACATCACTACACCTCATACCAAAGTAACCATAACAACATCACTACACCTCATACCATAGTAACCATACCAAACATCACTATATCTCATACCATAGTAACTGTAACATCACTATACCTCATCCCATAGTAACCATAACAACATCACTATACCTCATACCATAGTAACTTTAACATCACTACACCTCATACCATAGTAACCATACCAACCACCACTATATCTCATACCATAGTAACCATACCAACCATCACTATACCTCATACCATAGTAACTTTAACATCACTACACCTCATACCATAGTAACTTTAACATCACTACACCTCATACCATAGTAACCATACCAACCATCACTATACCTTATACCATAGTAACTGTAGCATCACTACACCTCATACCATAGTAACCATACCAAACATCACTATATCTCATACCATAGTAACCATAACAACATCACTATACCTCATACCATAGTAACCATACCAAACATCACTACACCTCATACCATAGTAACCATACCAAACATCACTACACCTCATACCATAGTAACTTTAACATCACTATACCTCATACCATAGTAACCATACCAAACATCACTACACCTCATACCATAGTAACCATACCAAACATCACTACACCTCATACCATAGTAACCATAACAACATCACTATACCTCATACCATAGTAACCATACCAAACATCACTACACCTCATACCATAGTAACCATACCAAACATCACTATACCTCATACCATAGTAACCATAACAACATCACTATACCTCATACCATAGTAACCATACCAAACATCACTACACCTCATACCATAGTAACTTTAACATCACTACACCTCATATCATAGTAACTGTAACATCACTACACCTCATACCATAGTAACCATAACAACATCACTATACCTCATACCATAGTAACCATACCAAACATCACTACACCTCATACCATAGTAACCATACCAAACATCACTACACCTCATACCATAGTAACCATAACAACATCACTATACCTCATACCATAGTAACCATACCAAACATCACTACACCTCATACCATAGTAACCATAACAACATCACTATACCTCATACCATAGTAACCATAACAACATCACTATACCTCATACCATAGTAACTGTAACATCACTACACCTCATACCATAGTAACTGTAACAACATCACTATACCTCATACCATAGAAACTGTAACAACATCACTATACCTCATACCATAGTAACCATACCAAACATCACTATATCTCATACCATAGTAACTTTAACATCACTACACCTCATATCATAGTAACTGTAACAACACTACACCTCATACCATAGTAAACATAACAACATCACTACACCTCATACCATAGTAACTGTAACAACATCACTACACCTCATACCATAGTAACTGTAACATCACTACACCTTATACCATAGTAACTGTAACATCACTACACCTCATACCATAGTAACTGTAACATAACTATACCTCATACCATAGTAACTGTAACATCACTACACCTCATACCATAGTAACCATAACAACATCACTATATCTCATACCATAGTAACCATACCAAACATCACTATATTTCATACCATAGTAACTTTAACATCACTACACCTCATACCATAGTAACTTTAACATCACTACACCTCATACCATAGTAACTGTAACAACATCACTACACCTCATACCATAGTAACCATAACAACATCAAAGATGACCCATACCTAACAGGTCAAGTCAAATATGTTATTTATGTCTCCCCCCCCCCCCTGTAATACACTATCTCATGAATAAAACATCTCATACAGAGGCCTCTCTAAGAAGAGATGTGAGAGACTAAATACTATATAGACATTATAGAAGAATGAACTCACCCGCTATCATGATACTATGTAGACATTATAGAATAATGAACTCACCCGCTATCATGATGGTTTTGGAGTTTCCGCCGAGGCTATCCTTGAGCAGCCAGGTGAGAACCGAATCTCGATACGGAATAAAACGCTTCCTGCTTCCGCCAGAACCCTTCTCCGATAAATCAGCTGCCAGATATAGCACAATCTCTTAGCTCTCATGTTCTAACATTTCTACATTACTTCTGCATGTTATCTAATCTAATTCTAAGATTTTAATGCACCAGGTGGCAGCATGACCCAAACAAGCAGTGAGAATTATAATTATCTTCATCTGACATATTAAAGATTATTTCTCATGACTTGTTTCATGCACAACTTATCATGTATTTATGCTGAAATGTACCATTTGCAAAGTGTTGGTTTGCAGAAAATCTGGCCATTTTCTCTTGTTACATTAACCCCCAGCAGTCTGAATTCAGGGCCTTGATCTTATTTTGTTGCCAGTGAGATGTGACTGATTCTTACCCAGGGTGGAGATGACGTTGCCCAGGGTGACCAGCGACCTGTTAATGCTGCTGCCTTCCTTTAACCTTTGACCCGTGGCCCCCGTCGCGTCCGCTCGCTCGCTTCCTGCAAGGTCCACCAGGTGGATCTTGCTGTGTGTCTCACTCGGAGAGTCCGTGCTGAACTTGGCCTGGAATGTGTCATGCATAAAGGGTGAACATCATGTGACATCAAACATACCTTATAGTTAATATAATGGCGAATATGGCATAACTTGTACCTGTGTGAATACTATGGTGAATATGGCATGATACATACCTGTGTGAATACTATGGTGAATATGGCATGATACGTACCTGTGTGAATACTATGGTGAATATGGCATGATACGTACCTGTGTGAATACTATGGTGAATATGGCATGATACGTACCTGTGTGAATACTATGGTGAATATGGCATGATACGTACCTGTGTGAATACTATGGTGAATATGGCATGATACGTACCTGTGTAAATACTATGGTGAATATGGCATGATACGTACCTGTGTGAATACTATGGTGAATATGGCATGTGATCTACTGCTCACGTCGTTCATATTTGTAGAAGCGGTGGTTCTGAAAGATAGTACCAAAACATTGCATCATTTAGTAAATTTATAGTCCAAGAAAACACATGAAGAATAATTTGAGGAGAGCCAAATATTTAATATGACATTAAAGTTTATCCTTGCCTGTATTTCCAAAAACAAACCCCTTATGTAATCTGGGTTTTAAGATCTTTTTATGTGGCTTTTTTTAGCACTAATTAGGTGTGCCTACCTGTTAAGGTTTCCGCGGTCCATCAGTTTCTTTATGTCAGGGTAATTCATTACAACTTGCTGAGACAAATCTGAAACAAACAAAATGTATTGGTCATATATGTATGACATTCATAATAAGTTCCATAAAAAAAATATCCTGATATATCTTGCACATATAGGAGCTTTCTAATAAAAGGGAATTTATTTTTGTATTTATAGTTTGTCTATAATGGTGTTCATTGCACATTTATTCAATTTTTCAGTTATTTAATATATGGTGAAGAGCCCTCTTTGGAGTTCCTATTATTTGATATACGATGTTCCTTGTACAAGGGGCTCTCTCTGGGTTTTATATTTTGGATATGTTACCTTATGCATTCATTGGCCATCTTTGGATTTATATTTATTCAGGTCATGGTGTACAAAGGGACTATGTTTTGGGTATTCAACTTTTAACATAGATTCTTGTTTATTCCATGTAAGGTGGAATTTGGGGGCTACGTTTGGGGGTTTCACTTTTTCACTATATGGAGAACCTTGTACATAGGGGCCCTGTTTGGGGGTTGCGTTTATTCACTATGTGCAGACCTTGTACATAGGGGCCCTGTTTGGGGGTTACGTTTATTCACTATATGCAGTACCTTGTACATAGAGGCCCTGTTTGGGGGTTGCGTTTATTCACTGTATGCAGTACCTTGTACATAGAGGCCCTGTTTGGGGGTTGCGTTTATTCACTATGTGCAGACCTTGTACATAGGGGCCCTGTTTGGGGGTTACGTTTATTCACTATATGGAGTACCTTGTACATAGGGGCCCTGTTTGGGGGTTGCGTTTATTCACTATGTGCAGACCTTGTACATAGGGGCCCTGTTTGGGGGTTACGTTTATTCACTATATGCAGTACCTTGTACATAGAGGCCCTGTTTGGGGGTTGCGTTTATTCACTGTATGCAGTACCTTGTACATAGAGGCCCTGTTTGGGGGTTACGTTTATTCACTATATGGAGTACCTTGTACATAGAGGCCCTGTTTGGGGGTTTTGTTTATTCACTATATGGAGTACCTTGTACATAGGGGCCCTGTTTGGGGGTTGCGTTTATTCACTATATGGAGTGCCTTGTACATAGGGGCCCTGTTTGGGGGTTACGTTTATTCACTATATGCAGTACCTTGTACATAGAGGCCCTGTTTGGGGGTTTTGTTTATTCACTATATGGAGTACCTTGTACATAAGGGCCCTGTTTGGGGTGTTCGCGGACCCGAAGTGAATGCTGAGCCTGTGAACCTCCTCCTCCTGTCAACAAGTCTCGCACCCTCTCATTGTAAATCTCCAAATAACTGAAACAAATATTTAATTTGAAAAAATATGAATATCAATTTGTTCCAAATCATTATATATAAATGTATAAAGTATATATATATATATATATATATATTCAACTCTGAGTGAGTTGAATTTAACGAATGTCAATTTTCGAAAATGTTATTCTCATCTGCGTTACCTGGCATGGGCTTTCATATGAAATATGTCAACTTACCTGACCTCTGCCCTATAGGTCATTGAAGGATCAGACATTTTTGCAAATAATTCTTGGCAGATTCGGGGGATCAGTCCATAATCATCCTGATAAAATAATTTTGTGATTTATTATTTGTCTGTCAAATATACCTTTAAAGATAGGACAAAATTCCCTTAAAAACAGTGAAATGCTAAATATTTCAGTTATTACTTCCTCTATTTACTCAATACAGGAATGGAAATAACAGACATGATATAGTTTCCTGATGAATCACAAATGGTGCAAGAGTGAAAGCTAACAATAAAAACACAATAGCTGAATGAAAAATATCAAGAAAATGATTAAAAGTACCAGGAAATAACTCTTTGAGATAAAGGACAATGGTGTGTGAAGGCATTTTGACTTCATTTCTTTATCATGATAAAGTAATAAATACAAATTATGTGTAAATATTAAATATACAGGAATTATGTTTTATTACGAGAAAGGAAATGGGACCCCCCCAAAAAAAAAAAATTCAATAGAACTATACTGAATTGTATTTTGAACTTTATTGACTTTTTCCATAAAAACACCTTTTATCCATTAGCAGCAATTTATGTGTTAATAGTTCTATACTTTTACAGGATACTTTTCAAGGAGTGTCACATACCGGACTCCCCATCATGGTGTAAGTTTTCCCTGATCCGGTCTGACCATAGGCAAACACACAGGCATTGTAACCGTCATAAGCCGACTTAATGACATCCAAGCCCAGGTCTCGGAACACCTGAACACAAAACTTAACGTCAATCTTACATGTTAATATATATCATAATCTAAAGACTATTTCTCATGTGAAAGATTAAACAAGAATATATCTTTTTTTATTCAAACTCAAATCAAGTTCCAGACTATATGTCTTTATAACCTTTTATATATATATACTACCCATAATGCATTGCTTAGGAGAGGTGTCCCAGGCAATATTCTGCTCTCAGAGATACTCAGAGGGTTACAGGGTGTGTTATCTGATGTGGCACAGATACTGACAGTTACAGGGTGTGTTATCTGATATGGTACAGATACTGAGGGTTATAGGGAGTGTTATCTGATGTGGCACAGATACTGAGGGTTACAGGGCGTGTTATCTGATATGGTACAGATACTGATGGTTACAGGGTGTGTTATCTGATATGGTATAGATACTGAGGGTTACAGGGTGTGTTATCTGACGTGGTCCAGATACTGAGAGTTACAGGGTGTGTTATCTGATATGGTACAGATACTGAGGGTTACAGGGTGTGTTATCTGATATGGTATAGATACTGAGGGTTACAGGGTGTGTCATCTGATGTGGTATAGATACTGAGGGTTACAGGGTGTGTCATCTGATGTGGTATAGATACTGAGGGTTACAGGGTGTGTCATCTGATGTGGTATAGATACTGAGGGTTACAGGGTGTGTCATCTGATGTGGTATAGATACTGAGGGTTACAGGGTGTGTTATCTGACGTGGTCCAGATACTGAGGGTTACAGGGTGTGTTATCTGATGAAGTACAGATACTGAGGGTTACAGGGTGTGCTATCTGACGTGGTACAGATACTGAGGGTTACAGGGTGTGCTATCTGACGTGGCACAGATACTGAGAGTTACAGGGTGTGTTATCTGATATGGTATAGATACTGATGGTTACAGGGTGTGTTATCTGATATGGTATAGATACTGAGGGTTACAGGGTGTGTTATCTGACGTGGTCCAGATACTGAGAGTTACAGGGTGTGTTATCTGATATGGTACAGATACTGATGGTTACAGGGTGTGTTATCTGATATGGTATAGATACTGAGAGTTACAGGGTGTGTTATCTGATATGGTATAGACACTGAGGGTTACAGGGTGTGTTATCTGATATGGTATAGATACTGAGGGTTACAGGGTGTGTCATCTGATGTGGTATAGATACTGAGGGTTACAGGGCGTGTTATCTGATATGGTCCAGATACTGAGGGTTACAGGGCGTGTTATCTGACGTGGTCCAGATACTGAGGGTTACAGGGTGTTATCTGATATGGTACAGATACTGAGGGTTACAGGGTGTGTTATCTGATATGGTATAGATACTGATGGTTACAGGGTGTGTTATCTGATATGGTATAGACACTGAGGGTTACAGGGTGTGTTATCTGATATGGTACAGATACTGATGGTTACAGGGTGTGTTATCTGATATGGTATAGATACTGAGGGTTACAGGGTGTGTTATCTGACGTGGTACAGATACTGAGGGTTACAGGGTGTGTTATCTGACGTGGTCCAGATACTGAGGGTTACAGGGTGTGTTATCTGACGTGGTACAGATACTGAGGGTTACAGGGTGTGTTATCTGATATGGTATAGATACTGAGGGTTACAGGGTGTGTTATCTGACGTGGTCCAGATACTGAGAGTTACAGGGTGTGTTATCTGATATGGTACAGATACTGATGGTTACAGGGTGTGTTATCTGACGTGGTCCAGATACTGAGAGTTACAGGGTGTGTTATCTGATATGGTATAGATACTGAGGGTTACAGGGTGTGTTATCTGATATGGTATAGATACTGAGGGTTACAGGGTGTGTCATCTGATGTGGTATAGATACTGAGGGTTACAGGGTGTGTTATCTGATATGGTATAGATACTGAGGGTTACAGGGTGTGTTATCTGACGTGGTCCAGATACTGATGGTTACAGGGTGTGTTATCTGATATGGTACAGATACTGATGGTTACAGGGTGTGTTATCTGATATGGTATAGACACTGAGGGTTACAGGGTGTGTTATCTGATATGGTATAGATACTGAGGGTTACAGGGTGTGTTATCTGATATGGTATAGATACTGAGGGTTACAGGGTGTGTTATCTGATATGGTATAGATACTGAGGGTTACAGGGTGTGTCATCTGATATGGTATAGATACTGAGGGTTACAGGGTGTGTTATCTGATGTGGTATAGATACTGAGGGTTACAGGGTGTGTTATCTGATATGGTCCAGATACTGAGGGTTACAGGGCGTGTTATCTGACGTGGTCCAGATACTGAGGGTTACAGGGTGTTATCTGATATGGTACAGATACTGAGGGTTACAGGGTGTGTTATCTGATATGGTATAGACACTGATGGTTACAGGGTGTGTTATCTGATATGGTATAGACACTGAGGGTTACAGGGTGTGTTATCTGATATGGTATAGATACTGAGGGTTACAGGGTGTGTTATCTGATATGGTATAGATACTGAGGGTTATAGGGTGTGTTATCTGATATGGTACAGATACTGAGGGTTACAGGGTGTGTTATCTGATATGGTACAGATACTGAGGCTTAAAGGGTGTGTTATCTGATATGGTACAGACACTGAGGGTTACAGGGTGTGTTATCTGATATGGTATAGACACTGATGGTTACAGGGTGTGTTATCTGACGTGGTCCAGATACTGAGAGTTACAGGGTGTGTTATCTGATATGGTACAGATACTGATGGTTACAGGGTGTGTTATCTGATATGGTACAGATACTGAGGCTTAAAGGGTGTGTTATCTGATATGGTACAGACACTGAGGGTTACAGGGTGTGTTATCTGATATGGTATAGACACTGAGGGTTACAGGGTGTGTCATCTGATATGGTACAGATACTGAGGGTTACAGGGTGTGTTATCTGATATGGTATAGACACTGAGGGTTACAGGGTGTGTTATCTGATATGGTATAGACACTGAGGGTTACAGGGTGTGTCATCTGATGTGGTATAGACACTGATGGTTACAGGGTGTGTTATCTGACGTGGTCCAGATACTGAGAGTTACAGGGTGTGTCATCTGATATGGTACAGATACTGAGGGTTACAGGGTGTGTTATCTGATATGGTATAGACACTGAGGGTTACAGGGTGTGTTATCTGATATGGTATAGACACTGAGGGTTACAGGGTGTGTCATCTGATGTGGTATAGACACTGATGGTTACAGGGTGTGTTATCTGACGTGGTCCAGATACTGAGAGTTACAGGGTGTGTTATCTGATATGGTACAGATACTGATGGTTACAGGGTGTGTTATCTGATATGGTACAGACACTGAGGGTTACAGGGTGTGTTATCTGATATGGTATAGACACTGAGGGTTACAGGGTGTGTTATCTGATATGGTACAGACACTGAGGGTTACAGGGTGTGTTATCTGATATGGTACAGATACTGAGGGTTACAGGGTGTGTTATCTGATATGGTACAGATACTGAGGGTTACAGGGTGTGTTATCTGATATGGTACAGATACTGAGGGTTACAGGGTGTGTTATCTGATATGGTATAGACACTGAGGGTTACAGGGTGTGTTATCTGATATGGTACAGACACTGAGGGTTACAGGGTGTGTTATCTGATATGGTAGAGATATTGACAGGATACAGGGTGTGTTATCTGACACTGCAAGGTGGAGGGTACTGACCTGGGACTGGGAGGCATACTGCTGGTCATGCCGGTCAACTGTCCAGTATGAGTGGTCATAGCTGAAGGACTTTGTGTTGTCCCTGGCGTCCCTCGACATGTCCCCTCCGGCTCCTCCTGTGAAACCTGTCTCCGCCTGCAGACAAATAATTAATGCTTCTTCAGAACTGGCAGTATATTCACTTTTTGGTTTACTATTGATAACATTAAATCTAGGGGTGCTAATTTTTTCTGTGATAGGTGGAGAATATTTTTGTTTTGAAAACAAATATATTAATAGAACACACATGTTTCGAGTGCAATAAAACACTCTTCTGTTAAATATTCAAATCATTTTACTGCCCATACCAGAGATATTTAAACAGAGATTGGAAACAGCAGGTCTGCCACTAGGTGTCAGTGCGGTGCACCATGCAACTCTGTCGTGCAACTGTTGTGGATCAGCGATAAATAGTTATGCATTTATTACACAAATTCTTCCATTCTTTTTTTTTTTTGGCAAATCAAGTTTATTCAGGAAGCGTACGTAACATTAGTCCGATATACTATATTGTTATAATTCTAGAAAGACAATATTGGTATACTGCTCTTATAGCTCATTATAAATGAATAAAAACTTATCAAAAACACCCATATTCTTATTATTTTTACATATGAGATATTCTATATGATGTTTACTCTTGAGAATACATAGATCTTGATACAGATCAATAGAATTATTATTAAATAACTGTTGTATGTAAGTGTAGTATTTTGCTATCAAAGTTGCATAATTCAGGACAATAAAATACATTCTTCAAAACACTCAAATTGTTTTGATATCTTAATTTCACTTAGGTTGTTCCACCATTGGAGAAAAGACATTCAGAAGTTGTTTACATTCCGACACTGAATGAAAAAATGGGATAAATTGTCAATTTCGTCACAATATTGACAGACAGAATTAGGAATTAATTTCATGTCATGCAGCTTTTGCCTGCATGTAATAAGTCTATGGATAATTTTATATTGAAAACTTTGCAGCTTTGTTTCTTCCATTCTTGATGTCATTGATGTATGATTAACATATATATATGAAAAGTAAATAGTTCTCGTAATAGTTTCTTGCAAAAAAGACATATCTATATGAGTCTGTGAATCTGGGTTCAGGTCCATGTTATAGGTCTACATGTAGTATTTAATGTGGTGATGCCACGAGATCGGTTCGTCTGAGCGATAAGGCAGAACTTCAGCTTATTTCCAATCTCTGTGTTAAATATCACTGCAAATACCTTGAATGATGGCTACATTGCATAGTGAACATTTGAATGATGGCTACATTGCATAGTGAACGTTTTATGTGAGTTGTTTACAATAACATGACCTTAGAAATGGCCATAATTTTAGGAATAAAACAAGAATTATTCAATCACCTAGACAAGTCCCCTTTTACCATGTGAATTGCCTCGATACTGAAGGTAAACAGATGGGCTTATACACATTGGAAATATTATCTAATAGCTATCAATGAATTAATCAAGAATTAATCACCTTCTGTAATTTACTTTTGTTTTGTTTTTATCAAATGATTTTAAAGGAAGAACAGATATAGTGTTGGAATATGGTAACTGGCTGTTCCACATGGGTCCCTTTTTGACCCTGACCTGTCTCACTGTGTGATTTCAATAAAAGGACCAACTTTGTACTCCCTCTATTTCTGCTCTGGCCTTGCCAAAGGTGTATATATGAGGGCCTCCAATAAAAGTTTTCAGGTTTTATCTCTATTTTCCAGAAATCTAAACATTGATTATTTTGCTAGCAAAGAAACAATAAGTGACTTGCATAGGAACGACATGTGCTTGCATAGGAACAATAAGTGACTTACATAGGAACAATAAGTGACTTGCATAGGAACAACATGTGACTTGCATAGGAACAACATGTGACTTCCATAGGAACAACATGTGACTTCCATAGGAACATGTGACTTCCATAGAAACAATAAGTGACTTGCATAGGAACAACATGTGACCATAGGAACAACATGTGACTTCCATAGGAACAACAAAGCAAATAAATTTGCGAATTTTAAGGGCAAGAAATACTCTCTTGAAAGGTGTAGCTTCAAGGAGAGTTTTTGCCTATGGCCAGGGTGTAAAGCATTTTGACCTTTAGAGCCTTCTCAATGGAGATTTTACTAGTAGTGAGCTGTTACTAGTAGTGAGCTGTTACTAGTAGCGAGATGTGACTAGAAGTGAGCTGTTACTAGAAGCTAGATGTTACTAGTAGCGAGCTGTTACTAGAAGTGAGCTGTTACTAGAAGCGAGCTGTTACTCGTAGTGAGCTGTTACTAGTAGCGAGCTGTTACTAGAAGTGAGCTGTTACCAGTAGTGAGCTGTTACTAGAAGTGAGCTGTTACTAGTAGTGAGCTGTTACTAGTAGTGAGCTGTTACTTGTAGCGAGCTGTTACTAGAAGTGAGCTGTTACTAGTAGTGAGCTGTTACTAGTAATGAGCTGTTACTAGTAGTGAGCTGTTACTAGTAGCGAGCTGTTACTAGAAGTGAGCTGTTACTAGAAGTGAGCTGTTACTAGAAGTGAGCAAGTGAGCTGTTACTAGTAGTGAGCTGTTACTAGAAGTGAGCTGTTACTAGTAGTGAGCTGTTACTAGTAGTGAGCTGTTACTAGTAGTGAGCTGTTACTAGTAGTGAGCTGTTACTAGTAATGAGCTGTTACTAGAAGTGAGCTATTACTAGAAGTGAGCTGTTACTAGTAGTGAGCTGTTACTAGAAGTGAGCTGTTACTAGAAGTGAGCTGTTACTAGAAGTGAGCTGTTACTAGTAGTGAGCTGTTACTAGTAGTGAGCTGTTACTAGTAATGAGCTGTTACTAGAAGTGAGCTGTTACTAGTAGTGAGCTGTTACTAGTAGTGAGCTGTTAGTAGTAGTGAGCTGTTACTAGAAGTGAGCTGTTACTAGTAGTGAGCTGTTACTAGTAATGAGCTGTTACTAGAAGCGAGCTGTTACTAGTAGTGAGCTGTTACTAGAAGTGAGCTGTTACTAGAAGTGAGCTGTTACTAGAAGTGAGCTGTTACTAGTAGTGAGCTGTTACTAGTAATGAGCTGTTACTAGAAGTGAGCTGTTACTAGTAATGAGCTGTTACTAGAAGTGAGGTGTTATTAGTAGTGAGCTGTTACTAGAAGTGAGCTGTTACTAGAAGTGAGCTGTTACTAGAAGTGAGCTGTTACTAGTAGTGAGCTGTTACTAGTAGTGAGCTGTTACTAGTAATGAGCTGTTACTAGAAGTGAGCTGTTACTAGTAGTGAGCTGTTACTAGTAGTGAGCTGTTACTAGTAGTGAGCTGTTACTAGAAGTGAGCTGTTACTAGTAGTGAGCTGTTACTAGTAATGAGCTGTTACTAGAAGTGAGCTGTTACTAGTAGTGAGCTGTTACTAGTAATGAGCTGTTACTAGAAGTGAGCTGTTACTAGAAGTGAGCTATTACTAGAAGTGAGCTGTTACTAGTAGTGAGCTGTTACTAGTAGTGAGCTGTTACTAGTAATGAGCTGTTACTAGAAGTGAGCTGTTACTAGTAGTGAGCTGTTACTAGAAGTGAGCTGTTACTAGTAGTGAGCTGTTACTAGAAGTGAGGTGTTATTAGTAGTGAGCTGTTACTAGTAATGAGCTGTTACTAGAAGTGAGCTGTTACTAGTAGTGAGCTGTTACTAGAAGTGAGCTGTTACTAGTAGTGAGCTGTTACTAGTAATGAGCTGTTACTAGAAGTGAGCTGTTACTAGTAGTGAGCTGTTACTAGTAGTGAGATTTTACTAGAAGTGAGCTGTTACAGAGTTATCTTCTTGTGGGTCTGACTCCTGGAAACAGTCAGACTGGGGGATAAAACACGCCACAGTCTAACAGGATCCCATGTGAAAATACCAGCATGCTTATATACATACATATGTTACACACATAACACATAATGACCAAACCTAAAGTTTCCATCAGACATCTCAACATCTCTAACTACTGATAAAACAATTACACCGATAACAAATGGCTATTAACTGTGCTTTATATTGAACAATGTTATCATTATTATCAACTTTATCAGATCACAGCGAGTCTGATCATCTCAGTCAACAAACCCTCACTATTTACAAGTGGTTAAATATTGACTGACACTTTATACATAGCTTCAATAAATAACGTTTATGTAACCAGTGAAGGTAATATTTGTGCAGACTCCAATAACTTTCTCACCTCTAAAACAACAGGTGCTATTTAGCATTAGATACTAGTATATAATACTGAGTATATCACACACTTTTCCCTCTGCTGTGATAAAACACAACAATTTTAGAAATTCATCTCTAATTGGTGGAATAACTTGGGTGATATTAAAATAGCTCAATATACAGACTGTCTGGAGGAATGTATTCTCTTTGGGTTCCAGACCATGGGAGAAATATTTGATGCTTTGAATTATTGTATTTTAGTTGGGAAAGATATCCACAGACAAAAACTCTTTAATAATGACAGTTGGGTCTGGATGAAACTCTTTAATAATGACAGTTGGATCTGGATGAATCTCTTTAATAATGACAGTTGGATCTGGATGAATCTCTTTAATAAAGACAGTTGGGTCTGGATGAATCTCTTTAATAATGACAGTTGGATCTGGATGAATCTCTTTAATAATGACAGTTGGATCTGGATGAATCTCTTTAATAATGACAGTTGGATCTGGATGAATCTCTTTAATAATGACAGTTGGATCTGGATGAAACTCTTTAATAATGACAGTTGGATCTGGATGAAACTCTTTAATAATGACAGTTGGATCTGGATGAATCTCTTTAATAATGACAGTTGGATCTGGATGAATCTCTTTAATAATGACAGTTGGATCTGGATGAATCTCTTTAATAATGACAGTTGGATCTGGATGAATCTCTTTAATAATGACAGTTGGATCTGGATGAATCTCTTTAATAATGACAGTTGGATCTGGATGAATCTCTTTAATAATGACAGTTGGATCTGGATGAAACTCTTTAATAATGACAGTTGGATCTGGATGAATCTCTTTAATAATGACAGTTGGATCTGGATGAATCTCTTTAATAATGACAGTTGGATCTGGATGAATCTCTTTAATAATGACAGTTGGATCTGGATGAATCTCTTTAATAATGACAGTTGGATCTGGATGAATCTCTTTAATAATGACAGTTGGATCTGGATGAATCTCTTTAATAATGACAGTTGGATCTGGATGAATCTCTTTAATAATGACAGTTGGATCTGGATTAAACTCTTTAATAATGACAGTTGGATCTGGATGAATCTCTTTAATAATGACAGTTGGATCTGGATGAATCTCTTTAATAATGACAGTTGGATCTGGATGAAACTCTTTAATAATGACAGTTGGATCTGGATGAATCTCTTTAATAATGACAGTTGCATCTGGATGAAACTCTTTAATAATGACAGTTGGATCTGGATGAATCTCTTTAATAATGACAGTTGGATCTGGATGAATCTCTTTAATAATGACAGTTGGATCTGGATGAATCTCTTTAATAATGACAGTTGGATCTGGATGAAACTCTTTAATAATGACAGTTGGATCTGGATGAATCTCTTTAATAATGACAGTTGGATCTGGATGAATCTCTTTAATAATGACAGTTGGATCTGGATGAATCTCTTTAATAATGACAGTTGGATCTGGATGAATCTCTTTAATAATGACAGTTGGATCTGGATGAATCTCTTTAATAATGACAGTTGGATCTGGATGAATCTCTTTAATAATGACAGTTAGATCTGGATGAATCTCTTTAATAATGACAGTTGGATCTGGATGAATCTCTTTAATAATGACAGTTGGATCTGGATGAATCTCTTTAATAATGACAGTTGGATCTGGATGAATCTCTTTAATAATGACAGTTGGATCTGGATGAAACTCTTTAATAATGACAGTTGGATCTGGATGAATTTTGATCAGAACTGAAATTCAAATTGAAGGTAGACAGATCCATATGTACAAACAACAATAATGATGTTATGTTTAAAAAGTTTCGATTTATATACGAACAACGGTAAATACGATAGATATTATTGACTGTAATTTGAAAAAAAAACCTTTCTCACCCTTGGATTTGTGATGGTCGTTTTCATGCCATTCATTTCAATAATAAATTTGCTTTCCATGTTTATCTCCCTGCAAATATACAAGAATCCCATTGAAAGAACTTTCATAAAGTACAATTTTACTGCTATCTTACCAATATAATTTATACAATTAACATGTTAATGGATCATAAAAAGGAAATTATGACCAATGTATATCCTTTGCAAGTAAAAACATAAAAAATAATGTCAGTCAAAAACACTAATATGATGATCCGCATGATGGACTGACTACACATATCAAGAAACTGCTGCACAAACCTGATGTTATCATACACTCACATTTACAAAGTGCATACTGCCATAAAATCAAATAACATTTATGTATTTGTTATGATGAGATGCCAAGGTAGTCATTCATTCACAAAATTTCTACAGGATTGGAATTTGGAATACTGATCTATCAAATAAAGTTACCATCATCACAGTGCACTGGTGTTTCCATGGGTATTGCTGCCTGTGAGTAAACTTATACATAGCTGTGGGTTTTCCTCTGATATTTCATATTGCAAGCTTTTATATACAGTAGAGGTTAGCTTTATGAGCAATTAAGCATTTCTCCATAACACATTACTCATTTGTGCTTTGGTATCTCAAGACCGTGAATATTCCTCAAGAATGGAACATATATGTGAAAACCTCATGCACATTACATGATGATCCGCATTGCACACTGCACTGCACATTACATGATGATCCGCATTGCACACTGCACTGCACATTACATGATGATCCGCATTGCACACTGCACTGCACATTACATGATGATCCGCATTGCACACTGCACTGCACATTACATGATGATCCGCATTGCACACTGCACTGCACATTACATGATGATCCGCATTGCACTTGTAAATGCTTTTATAATGTACTTGCATATATTTTTTCCTCTCTTTTGTGTCTTTTTCTGTACATGTTTTTTGCACAATCAAACAGATCACAGGTATAAAATTTTAAACTCAGTCAATTGATAAACCAAAAAATTGAGAACTCAGTGACAGTTTAAATGTTGCTTTGTCATGTGTTTCTCTGATACTGCATTTAAAAGTGAAACATTTCCTTACTATTTGTTTGTGGGGGGTGTACATTGGGGCAATTTATTCCGTAAAATTGTATCACAGTAAACATAGATTCTTTGTAGAATAATATATGAACTGTTTTACAGTGGAATCACAAACAAAAGAACTCGTCAGCGGATGGACACTCAGATATCTGTGATCTCTTTGGATCAGAACAGTCCAACCAAACATATATCTAGCTTATATTAATATGTACTTCATAAACATGTCAGAAACAAATCATGTGACATATTGTCATCAACTATCATATCATCAATCCTGCCGAGAAAGCAAAGTGGGACAAACTTTGGAGAATGGTGTCAACGAATGGCCATTGCTTTCTGTGTAAAATCCTGCGGTTTGCAAACTTACCTTTGGTTTAAGGGTCTAACACGGACAGCAACTTTTAAGGAAGCCATCTTCGTTGTTTATTCACTTGTCTATTCGTTGTAAATAAACATTTCCTTCTCAATGCTGTGCATCAATTCTGTTGTGAGAAAGAAGGTTAGAATCTGAACCGGATGTAAAACATCGAAGCCACATGTATTAACAATGGTTTGATTGGTTCACAGAACTTGTCCTCAGAAACAAAATCTGTGATTGGATGAAGATGTCCAATCATAATACAACACTGGGATGGCGGGGGATTTAAAACACGTGGGTTTGTTTACAAACAAACATTAGTGTCTTGATCCCCCAAAATGAAGCAGAAAAACGCCGAACCTTCTCAACTTGAGCTTGCCTTGAGATTTACTTCAGACACTCAACTTTTAAACAAATAAGTGCATGACCTTCCCGTAAGGCCAACGGTATGACCTCATCCCGAGGACCTCATACGTGTAATTTTAGTCTTTGATCCAGTTCAGATACAAAGCAAAAAATCTGTAATTCATACGATCATACGATCATCTTACTGCAGCTCTCTGTATACGAGCCAGCTTTGGTGTAATTTTACCAAGAAACAAATTGGTCGATTGAAAGTCGCATACAATAATGTACTTAGACGACTCTTGGGATATAGTACAAGAGACAGTGCAAGTGCTATGTTTGTAAATAATCGTATTGATGGATTTGATGCCAGGCTGAGAAAGATAATTTATGGATTCAGAAGTAGAGTGAATGAAAGTCAAAACATATATATTATGGCACTTGGTAAATCCAGGCTCAACAAGCACTGGACAAATGTATTATATATATGATGTACTGTCTTTATTAGAAGGATCTGATTCCTATTGTGCCTGATTTATATAACTATTATTATACTTCCATTTACACATGTATTTTTATTTATTTAATAGTTTTCTAGTTAAGTTAAATATGGTATTCATGTTGTATTGTATATAACTGAAAGCCTGCAATAAAGATTATTATTATTATTTGTATCTCTAAGAATAGAGAAAGTATTTCTCTATGCTCTAAGTGAAATACCACACCGTTCAAAATATCAAATGATGGGTGATTATAAGGACAACCAGATGCAAATATTGACTGAGAGATATATATTTAAATGCATCAAATCGTACAAGTATTGCATCTGGTTAGTAAGTGTATTAACATTATACCACGAGTTTGATTTATGGTAAATAAAAATTGTGCAGTTCCACAAACAGGTGACATGTGACTTGTTGATTTAAAAAATGGCTGGTCAAATGTTGACATCACCATAACTTGAAAATCATGAATATTATTGTTTTGGAATATTAATTTACTGATCTAATGGACTCTATACCATGATGAGTGTTGTTTGCAGGTGTGTGTTTAGGGTTGCCATGATATTTGGGTGAAGTACAGTCCTTATTTGTATGGAAATGTGGATCGAGGCAAAATGTTGAGTGAGCAGTCTTTGTGTGAAGGTAAATGCACATATTTATGATAAAATATTTGGAACTGATTTAAATAACAATTGTCAACTGGCTGTGAGTTTAAGCATTGAGAGTTGCGATGCATCACCAGGGAAAGTAGGATCCCAACTGTTTAAAGTCAGTCTTACACTATTCAAAGGACAATGCCTTTGACGAAATCAGCTAATGTCACATTTCTACATCATTTTACCTTTTCCACATTATTTTGCCTTTCAGTGCCTCTGTGATGACTTGTAACTTACGTTGTATTTCTACATCAGATTACCTTTCAGTGCCTCCATGATGGCATTTCACCTGAACATTGTGCCAATGATGATGTGCAAACATCTATTAAAGACTATTATTCATGAGGATCATGTTTAATATAGCTTGTTTATATAGCTTGTAGGAACAATTATGTAACACACACACACACACACACACATATATATATATATATATATATATATATATATATATATATATATATATATATATATATATATATATATATATATATATATATATATATATATATATATATATATATATATATATATATATATATATATATATATATATATATATATATATATATATATATATATATATATATATATATATATATATATATATATATATATATATATATATATATATATATATATATATGGCATTTTGTCTGGTAAAATGTAAAAACGAAATTCATTACTGATATCTGGTGAATGAATGTGATGCTCCCCGATTTGTTAGTGACCATTACTGCCACCTGGTGCATTTGAAGGTTCACAAAAACATGCTCAAGGTTGGACAACTTTTCTGCCTGAAGTCATTATTTGTTTATATTGACTACGGTACATTTGCAAAAACACATTTTAATTGTATGTGTTCTGACCTACACATCACTCAAATATAAAGAAAATGTCAGCCTCAAACAGAAACGTGTCTGAGCTTCAAAAATCACCCAAATAATACTTCAATATGAACATTTCATTGTTTCTTTGTTTTCTGTACAATTTTATGATTTTTTATATTTTCTATGTTTGCAAAAAAAAAATCATTTATATTTGTTCTGACATCTATATCACTCAAATAAAACCCAATATGAAGATTTCATCTTTGTTTTCTGTCTGAAGTTATCATTATTTTTATATTCAATACATTTGGTACCATCACTGCCACGGGTACCTTTTTCTAAATATTGACAGACTGAGGCTGGAGAGGACACAGATCAGAGGGAAGTCACGGACTGAGGCTGGAGAGGACACAGATCAGGGGGAAGTCACGGACCGAGGCTGGAGAGGACACAGATCAGGGGGAAGTCACGGACCGAGGCTGGAGAGGACACAGATCAGGGGGAAGTCACGGACTGAGGCTGGAGAGGACACAGATCAGGGGGAAGTCACAGACTGAGGCTGGAGAGGACACAGATCAGGGGGAAGTCACGGACCGAGGCTGGAGAGGACACAGATCAGGGGGAAGTCACGGACCGAGGCTGGAGAGGACACAGATCAGGGGGAAGTCACGGACCGAGGCTGGAGAGGACACAGATCAGGGGGAAGTCACAGACTGAGGCTGGATAGGACACAGATCAGAGGGAAGTCACAGACTGAGGCTGGATAGGACACAGATCAGAGGGAAGTCACGGACTGAGGCTGGAGAGGACACAGATCAGGGGGAAGTCACGGACCGAGGCTGGAGAGGACACAGATCAGGGGGAAGTCACGGACCGAGGCTGGAGAGGACACAGATCAGGGGGAAGTCACGGACTGAGGCTGGAGAGGACACAGATCAGGGGGAAGTCACAGACTGAGGCTGGAGAGGACACAGATCAGGGGGAAGTCACGGACCGAGGCTGGAGAGGACACAGATCAGGGGGAAGTCACGGACCGAGGCTGGAGAGGACACAGATCAGGGGGAAGTCACGGACCGAGGCTGGAGAGGACACAGATCAGGGGGAAGTCACAGACTGAGGCTGGATAGGACACAGATCAGAGGGAAGTCACAGACTGAGGCTGGATAGGACACAGATCAGAGGGAAGTCACGGACTGAGGCTGGAGAGGACACAGATCAGGGGGGGAAGTCACAGACTGAGGCTGGAGAGGACACAGATCAGGGGGAAGTCACAGACTGAGGCTGGATAGGACACAGATCAGAGGGAAGTCACGGACTGAGGCTGGAGAGGACACAGATCAGGGGGGGAAGTCACAGACTGAGGCTGGAGAGGACACAGATCAGGGGGAAGTCACAGACTGAGGCTGGAGAGGACACAGATCAGGGGGAAGTCACAGACTGAGGCTGGAGAGGACACAGATCAGGGGGAAGTCACAGACTGAGGCTGGAGAGGACACAGATCAGGGGGAAGTCACAGACTGAGGCTGGAGAGGACACAGATCAGGGGGGGAAGTCACAGACTGAGGCTGGAGAGGACACAGATCAGGGGGAAGTCACAGACTGAGGCTGGAGAGGACACAGATCAGGGGGAAGTCACAGACTGAGGCTGGAGAGGACACAGATCAGGGGGAAGTCACAGACTGAGGCTGGAGAGGACACAGATCACGGGAAAGTCACAGACTGAGGCTGGAGAGGACACAGATCAGGGGGAAGTCACAGACTGAGGCTGGAGAGGACACAGATCAGGGGGAAGTCACAGACTGAGGCTGGAGAGGACACAGATCAGGGGGGGAAGTCACAGACTGAGGCTGGAGAGGACACAGATCAGGGGGAAGTCACAGACTGAGGCTGGAGAGGACACAGATCAGGGGGAAGTCACAGACTGAGGCTGGAGAGGACACAGATCAGGGGGAAGTCACAGACTGAGGCTGGAGAGGACACAGATCAGGGGGAAGTCACAGACTGAGGCTGGAGAGGACACAGATCAGGGGGGGAAGTCACAGACTGAGGCTGGAGAGGACACAGATCAGGGGGAAGTCACAGACTGAGGCTGGAGAGGACACAGATCAGGGGGAAGTCACGGACTGAGGCTGGAGAGGACACAGATCAGAGGGAAGTCACAGACTGAGGCTGGAGAGGACACAGATCAGGGGGAAGTCACAGACTGAGGTTGGAGAGGACACAGATCACGGGAAAGTCACAGACTGAGGCTGGAGAGGACACAGATCAGGGGGAAGTCACAGACTGAGGCTGGAGAGGACACAGATCAGGGGGAAGTCACAGACTGAGGCTGGAGAGGACACAGATCAGGGGGAAATCACAGACTGAGGCTGGAGAGGACACAGATCAGGGGGAAGTCACAGACTGAGGCTGGAGAGGACACAGATCAGGGGGAAGTCACAGACTGAGGCTGGAGAGGACACAGATCAAGGGGAAGTCACAGACTGAGGCTGGAGAGGACACAGATCAGGGGGAAGTCACAGATTGAGGCTGGAGAGGATACAGATCAGGGGGAAGTCACAGACTGAGGCTGGAGAGGACACAGATCAGGGGGAAGTCACAGACTGAGGTTGGAGAGGACACAGATCAGGGGGAAGTTACAGACTGAGGCTGGAGAGGACACAGATCAGGGGGAAGTCACAGACTGAGGCTGGAGAGGACACAGATCAGGGGGAAGTCACAGACTGAGGCTGGAGAGGACACAGATCAGGGGGAAGTCACAGACTGAGGCTGGAGAGGACACAGATCAGGGGGAAGTTACAGACTGAGGCTGGAGAGGACACAGATCAGGGGGGAAGTCACAGACCAAGGCTGGAGAGGACACAGATCAGGGGGAAGTCACAGACCGAGGCTGGAGAGGACACAGATCAGAGGGAAGTCACGGACTGAGGCTGGAGAGGACACAGATCAGGAGGAATTCACAGACTGAGGCTGGAGAGGACACAGATCAAGGGGAAGTCACAGACCGAGGCTGGAGAGGACACAGATCAGGGGGAAGTCACAGACCAAGGCTGGAGAGGACACAGATCAGGGGGAAGTCACAGACCGAGGCTGGAGAGGACACAGATCAGGGGGAAGTCACAGACTGAGGCTGGAGAGGACACAGATCAGGAGGAAGTCATCATCTTACTGGAACGGTTTGTTTTAGCCACAATTCTGGGCATTGCCTGTACTTCCAATGTATTTGTCTATATAAATAAAAAAGATATTTATCTTATATTTAAATCCATTTATTTTCAGTCTTTTGACAATTTTCTTTCCTATACTTGAACGATGATAGTACTGACAACCAACAAACATGTAACACAAAAGTTTTTAACAATACCTAAGAGATTGATCATGCAACAAATAATTTGCAATTAAGTAACTGAGCAAAGCATACCTGACCTCTCTACAACAAAAGAGTTCATCAATGTTGAACTTGTGACAAACTGATCTTATTTCCTTATGATAAATGGCAGTGGTCAGTTTTGTTAAACACATATTTTGTGACACATTTCATGATGTAAATTATTGTTTTGGTGTTAAGCTGTCCATGTTGATGTATAAAAAAACTTTCAAATTCACCAGAAACCACAATTTGGATAAAGTGTGCTGCTTGGAATTCATTTTTTCAAACCTACTTAGGAAACTTTGATAGAACAAGAACATTGTGACCTTCTCTTAAGGTCAATTTTATTTAATGATCTGTTTAATAAGAAAGAAGATTTTTTTCCTTTAATTTTTGAACTCTTTACTTGTCATCTTTGTGATCCTCATCATTCACCATAGAAATATGTACACAAGACATTACTCAAAGTAAGGCCAACGTAAAGCCAACGTAAGGCCAAAATGACAATTTTTGTGTTTCATTTCCTCTGAGCTGCATCAAATAACTGAAAGCAAAAAATATGCTCACTATGATTTTAAAGTAAATTGGAAAAAATATATTGCATAGTATTGCTGGACATTTTGAGTTTCACTCTGATGCTGGCCTTTGCCTTAACACATTACAGAACAAATCCTACTCCATACTATTTAACTGTACTTTCAAGGTAAAACTTCTATTTTCTTCATATTATTGTTGTGATGTACCTTAACCACAACTAACAATTACATTTTTCCGATACAAAACAAGAACAATTTTCACAATATAAGACTATTTATATATATAAAATATATATATATATAAATTTACAACTTTTATTATTTACATTTTCTCAGTGTGTGCTGCAAGCTGTGCATACATATTTGCAGATATAGCACCAGATTTATATACAATGTATTAAAACAATGAAACAGAAAAACTCTCCAGTCCGACACTTGCCTTATAGATGGTGATGTGTTTCAAATTCATCACCGAAGGTATGGTAAAGAATTTCTTTTCCAATTGAAAAAAAGGTTTCCAATCTGTCCTAATTCTCTGGTGGTGTCTCAATCACTAAGTTTTGACTAATTGAGTTACAACATTTGTGATCTTGTGTAAAGTATAAGGATTGGTTTGTTGACATGACAGCTTATATGCTGTGATGGGAATACACTAATATTGTGGCAAAAGACACAAGTAAAAAATAAACTTTTGGAATCTTGAGAAGAATAAAAAGTTGGGTGTAATAACTGATTGAAATAAAATGCCAACCAAAATTTGTTATAACCATGAGCCAAGTTTGCACGTCTATGAAATTCACCCACTAGGTGGCAGTATTCAAGCAGTAAGAATTATATTGTTTTCTTTTTTTAACATTTGCAAGTGCTGAACTTTGTAATTTTATCTCTCCAAGCTCTCAACATCATAAAATCATTCAAGACTGTCCCTCTGAACTTCAAAAACATAATGCCCAAGTTTGTAAAGAGTAATATTAATTGAAATAAATCATTCAAATTTCAATTCATTTTATGATGGCAAAGACAGATGCAGCATGACATTTCAAATATCTTGCTGATCACATGTGTATTATGATTTCCAACAAAGGACGCAAAATAAGAAAATAAGACATCAATTGCATGATTTTAACAAAACTTTAAAAGTTTGTGATCTGGTGATGATTTAATTCAACTATCAAATGAAAGGGAATTTCTGGCATCAATGACTTGATATGATTTGTGTAAATCAGAACATTTGATGTTAGAATGGAAAAATATGTACAGCGCAATGTCCACCTCAAATTCAATGATATATTTACAACACTTGCTGGCTTAAACATTCATGTTTAATCACCCCTAATTAAGGCCCCTACACTGATCACTAAAGCATTTTTATTTACATTAAATATGTAACATGGCTCAAATGACTGAAAGCCATTTGAGATTTGCAGTTTATTTGGGAATGCCTTGTGCATTCATGTCTGTACTGCTGAAGTCTAGCAGACCATCAGTACCTGCCAGTAATTTTTCTAAGTCAGTGGAGTCTCCCATTTGCATATCGCCTCCTTCAGCTAACATGCGTAATAAATCTGAAGTGTTCGACGCTATTCCCCCGTCAGACAGGGTTGACAGTAACTGCTGGGCACTTTCATCCATGCCTATTGACATGGCAGTGGCGCCCCCTGGCATGGCGCTGGCACCCTGCATCTGGTCTCCTACAAGCTGGTTGAGTGTGGCACTGTCTGGGTCCATGATGCCGTCGCCGGGCCGGCTTCCCGGAAGGTTCCCTATGGGGTTACCTGACAACATGGCGGCTGGCTGTTGCATATTGGTGAACGTGTAGTTAGGCATGGTGCCAGTGCCTGTAGAGGCGACACCTTGTGGCAAGAACCCGCCTCCAGACATACCGAGGCCTTGAGGTTGCTGTGGATCTGGAAAGTCAAGAGAGTTATATTTAGAATGTAAAGTTTGGCTAAGTATCTGCTAATTCCCTCCACACCACAACAAAAGCATCCATATAAGTCCCGATATCAGACTGAGGTGACCAACAGATGGCGCAGCAGGTCTGTCTGCGTGACCAACAGATGGCGCAGCAGGTCTGTCTGCGTGAGCGACAGATGGCGCAGCAGGTCTGTCTGCATGACCAACAGATGGTGCAGCAGGTCTGTCTGCGTGACCGACAGATGGCGCAGCAGGTCTGTCTGCGTGACCAAACTGATATGTGGACTCCGCTGGAGGGTTAATATAGACTAACTGGAGAGTTAATATAGACCTTGGAGTAATTATGAATGGAGGCGCAACGTTGCAAGATCAAAAGGCCGCCATGGCCATTGTTATGATGACGCCATACACGTGCAAGATATGAAAGTTTTGACATTATTTTTTTTTCAGAACTATTTTAAGTCATCAAAACCACGAGTTAGAGCTAAACATATCGCGAATGAAATGTTTCTTATTTCATACAGATTATGGGGATATAAATTTTATTTTTCTGCTACAAGTTTAGATGATTTTATGAGGAGATATCAAAATTCATATCATATTTATGAAAATGATTAAAATTTCCGTTTTCCTCTCAGATTCTCAGGAAATCATGTACTTTTCTGTTATTTTTGTCTTTCCAGTTTATTTTTAATTATTGGCGCATATATTGGCAGATTGGAAAAATATACCAGGTTGTTCAGTAAAAAAAATACTATCGGAAAAAGTAATTTTTATTCCTGCCAATATATGCACTGACATAGATACTTTGTCTAATGAAATGTTATGTCATCATTTAAAGTCAACAAAAAAATAACAATAAAATAATACAACAAGAATTTTATAAATGCTATATCATTAACAATATTTTATTTTAAAAGTTTTAAAAAAGTAATATGAATACTACCACTCCCTTTATAAACATATATGAAAAAATAAAAGGTTTGGAATATGTATTTTTCTTTTTTTCAGATCATTTATTATTGAAGAAATCAGAACAGAAATGAACAGATTTATATGAAGTAATTTTGAGTGGATGGTTTTGTAAGCTTCAAAAGAGCAACTATTTTGAATTTTTGTTTAAAAAAAATTAAACAAAATGTGGTATAATAATTCAATAAAATATTGGCCAATTCATTTTTTAGAAATATGAATCTTTAATTTTCCACTGTTCTGAAGTCGGCAACTATGATAGGATCAAAGGATTATGAATCCATTGTGTAAAACAATGCGTTACCATGACTTCATAGTTCATATAACGGCCGTTGCGCCTCCATTCATAATTACTCCAAGTATAGACTAACTACCAACTAATACATCTAGTGCTCCAGAAATTCACTTCTGTGGAGTGTGCTGACAAAAATGTGCACCGAAAAACAGCAAATCCTAGAAGTCCGAGCAATCTCAGGTAGCTACAGTGCTCTTGAGGCGTGAGATTGATTCATTCTTGATATAAGGTTGACAAACTTTGCTAGTTAACTTAGGAGCAGTGTAATATATAGGTACGTGGTGCCAGCTTGTACCCACCTTTTTGGTGTAATAATTTTCTTCTCAGTAAGGATTTGCTGTCTTGTGGTTCGTCTGAAACCACAAAATAGATGTGGTTAAAATTAGGGGCCAAGTGTTATTATAATCTTGATGGTGCAGGAAAATCATATTCAGAAACAAACAAACATTCATGCTTTCCAATAAACATGCTTTTGGAAAAAAGGAAAAATAAAACACAAAAGATCTAACATTTGATGGTCTATATATAACATTCATGTACTGTACTTATGATATAGTGGGAAACTTACTTTTGACCTGCCCTCTGATGGGCAACATGCCCCCAGCATACGAGGACATGTCACTTGCTGCATCCGTCATGTGTTCAAAATATAACTTCTTTCTTTTCCTCTTGTTATCAATGCCATCAGGATCTGCAAAATGCAAAAACAAAATCTTTATAAATGGAAAAATAGGAGTTGTCCTTCAGGATATTCAGTAGTGCAACCTGGTGAGAGCAAACCTAACTACTGTCCTACATCTCAATCCATACAATTTGTACACTTCCTGGTCTGTGATGCGAGTCTGTATTTTGTGACCTGACCTCACCTAATTTGATTGAAACTGATGAGTCAGACAGAAAGTAAGTGAATGAGGTAATATAACCACAAATATAAGATTGAGGTGTGTTGGAAGCCTCAGACACAATACACATTGCACTCCCTCAGTATGTTGCCATTACCTCATCATTTTCTCTTATCACTGCATTTAGAAATGAGAGGAGAAACATTGGATAGTGTGCCCAGTTTCTCACTTTCCTCTCGGAGACTTAATCTCCTCTAAATAGTCATGACCAACTCTATCACTCCCAAAAACCATGTTACTTTACTCAATTAATTACCATATATCCATATTCGTTAACCCAAATTCTCTACCAATGCAATAAGGCTATCAAACACAGAAAAACTACAACATTATCATTGATTTATTCAGATTCTGCTGGCAAATGAGTGATTATTTTGTTTGAATCAAAAAGTGTGTAGCAAAATAAACATCAAGTTTACCTCGATCTTCTGGAATGTACTGGAAGTCTAGATGTTCACTCATGACATTATCCGATGGCCTTTTCAACTGAATATGTACTGTCATTGGCTTTTTGATTGACCGATCCCGAAACGGAGGAGTTCTGAACACTATTGCAACCTGTGAAATATAAAATACATGATTTGTCTATTTCCTATCTCTTATAAAAATAATTTGTTTTAACCTTTCCTTTCTCAAAATTTTGAAGTGCCACTGAATACAACATGTGTGTGTGTGTGTGTGTGTGTGTTCTAACCTGTCTATGAACATCCTGTGGGCTGAATTCTCCACGAGCCTCCCATATTAACCCCTCAGGCCCAGACTGGAAGAAACGAATCTCAATATCATCTGCAACAAACAAAAACTTGGAAATAATCTATCATGAAATGAGAAACTTAAACTGATAATTCAAGTCAATTCCTTGGGTCTCTACCTGAGCAAATAAACAGTATTGTTTGCATAATCATTCATAGGGAAGCATTTTGATACTTCGAATCAATCCTTATGTGTATAATGGAGTGAAACTAAACAAAGTTCATAAATTCTAAATAAATAATAAAAGTTTTTGACTGTTTCTTACCTTTGTTTACTTTTTCACAAAGTAGGAACACCTCATCGCCCCCGGCAACACTTCCTGCTTGCCGGCTGATGCGACAGATTGCCAAATCTAACACGGACTCTGAAATAGTCCATAAATAATAGAAAATTAAATGCTAACTCAGCATTCAAAACCTAATTCTCACTGCTTGAGTGGACAATGCTGCCACCTGGTGTGTTGATTTATATGTCATTTAATTTCAAGTTTTTAATACAAATTACTCTCTTTCACCTCTTCTCAAGATTAAAAAAATAAGAACTTTTCTGTCTGTTCATGCATCTGTTGCCAAAATATTTATGTATTGCCTTTACTGAATACAGAATGGTAATAATTATAATAAATTTCTATAGCGCTATTTCAGACTAGGTCAGCTCATGGCGCTTTTGAAGGTAATGTTCAAGTGAGTTTTTAATTGTATTTTGAAGCTATCAATCCTGATGTGTATACACATGGTAGTCATCATATCTGCTTCCTGTTCCAATTAAACTCAATATTATTAGGTACCAGGAACTTTGAAAATTAAAAATGTATTGATTTCTATCTTTCATATTATTTTTGAAATTTGTGCTTTGAATTACTCACTTCTATCAAACACTGGTTGGGACACAGCAGGTTTGACAATCTGCGTGAACTTGCCACTGGAGTCTGGTAAGAATACTTGAAAACACAATCTTACAGTTGTTAGGTCTATGTTGTTGTGGTCAAAGTTGAACCCCGCTGAAAAAAATGAATAAAATCATATTTAGATGATTCAGCAAAATGTTTAAAATGTATAACATTTTCATTTCATTTTCTGCTGTATAAATGGTTCAGCTAAAGTTTCTTGTTCAGACTATGCCTATTCTGTGATAATGTTTAAATTATCACTTTTTGTCATCATCAGATCTTAACACAATAAATGTTTTCCTATATTTATTTCAGTCACTCTGGGGCTCTGGTTCCATGAGAGAGTTAACATGGAGAAGATATGCATGACTGCACCAGCCAAGTCACTGTCATTTATAACCATGTCATTATTTCACAACATTTGTAACACTTAAGATAACTTGACATCAAATAAACACAGATGTCATTCAGAAATGATTAAATGTTTCCCATGCCCAAAACAGAAGTGACTTTGATAAATAGGATCCTGTTCATGCCGATGGTTCGTGCCGATGGTTCGTGCCGATGGTTCGTGCCGATGGTTCGTGCCGATGGTTCGTGCCCTGTAGTAATTCCTCCTACATCTCTATCCACATTTTGAGGATACACCATAAGTGTGGTCTGTTTTCCCAGAATGTTTATTTTGTAAAGGTAAAAGAATGAACTTGGGAGAAAAAAATTAGCTTGAATAGACTGTAGGTGTGAAATATTTTTACTTCCACACATTTGCTTCTTGTTTTTTTTTCCCTAAGTCAATTCCTACCCATCAGGTCTTTAACACTTACTTCCAAATGGGTCAACTCGGATGTTTTTTCTTTCCTCCAGAGCTTTGGGAACTTCACGCTTCTTAGCGCACTGTACCCCGAGATTGGTGAACCTGAAACGCATCAAAGAAAACATGAAGGTCACATGCAGTCAAGCCAGAGTGGGGGTTTCCTCATGGAGGGCTTTAGGGGAAAATATGCATCTCCCTCAACATGCTATATGATATGACTGAATGATGATGCCCAGCCAACATGAGGTAACAATCGTGCTGGAATACACCACATGAAAAGTCCAAAGCTCTTACAGAAACACAAATATGCAAATCCTAGTGACATATCATTTTGTCCAATACAAAAGGACCTTTCTATTTTATAGTCTTTATTTGCACATGCTAAGATTCACAATTCTGGCCTCAAAAATCTATTTCTTACTCTTTAGGATAAAATCCTCAAGGAAAGATAGATGCAAGATAATTACAAGATAATTACAAGATATATATGGTTACAAGGTTTATAAATATATATATAGTTACAAGATATATATATAGTGTTTCATATATCATTATCAGGTACAAAATAAATGTTGTCATCCGAATTGCGTGGGAGTGAAATTCGTGATCTCAAAATACAATTTATTATCATAATGGTTATCATTATCCTGTTGATATTCAACCAACATAATCCACCATTACAAAGTAGGAGCAATCAGGTCCATCAATCTTCCTGATTTTCCTTGTTTCATTTATTCTTTATTTTTTGGATGATGTAGTTATATAAGTGGCAAGGAGGCTGTTATCCGATACATCCTAGCTTCCCGTCAGTGTGCTTGCACCCTATTATCATTGTACTCTGACCTCATTGTCAAGTTTCCTGCTTCAGTGCAGTAGCAACCAGGAAGTTTAAATCACCATGGAAACAACACATTAGTATAGCTTTCATGGAACCCTTAAAATTGGTGATTTTTGTTTTAAAACCTCACATTTTTTTTTTACATATTTCCATTTTAAATTGAATGGTCCTAATTTTTTGGGTGAACCATAATTATTATTATTATTATTTGGATTTCTTTTTATCTGATCTTTACTTCGCCTATCTTTACATCCCCTGATCTAGTTTTGTGGGGAAAAGACCATAACATTTATTTCAAAAGCTGAAAGGATTATAATGTCCATCATCCAAGGTTAAAAAAGATTCAGTTTAACCTAACACTTATCTGATGTTCAGGGCATCAAGAGTAGAAAAGTTGGGTAGGAGTTCAGAGAATAAACATGATAAACTTGCACATGAAAATGTTAAGAAAAATACTATCTATTTTGGTAACTTCCATTTAATTTTGGCCAAAATACCTGAATTGGCCAAAAAAAACCAAAAAATCTGAATTTCTTTTTTCTGCCATCATTTCAGATATAACCATGTATATGTGAGCAATATTCAAGCACACTTACGTGGCGATGTTGGTTTTTTTTAGTCTGACGGTGCACACTCCTTTCTGGCAGTCCTTGCCCACCAGACTGTGGGGGTGTGGCCGGGCAGGGTTGTCCTTGGTTACGCACGACACCACCACAATGGAATCTGACCCATTTGTGTTGTGTACCTACAGTCCGAAAAATATCAAAATTAAGCAAGACATTATATTGTACATTTCCATTTTTATGCAAAACTCTTTAAAATACAATTTTAACTCTTTTTATTATTTATTCATGGTTTTTATAATGTAGTTTGCCCATGTTTGGATGGTGCAAGTTCTAATCACCTTGATGGTAGGAAAGGTTCTGTTCTCATTGGTGCTGTCTTCTCCGGGTATACTACCGGCAGACCTTCCCTCACACTCGTACCGGAAGCGGAATCCGCGCTGTTTGGGCTGGATGAGGATCTCCACGTAAGGTTTATCAGTCACTCCTGCTGCCGCCATTCTGCTGTATGACGTGGAGCTGCCCTCAGGCAAAGATTCAAACAAGTTCTGGGCTGACGACTGACCGCTTGGTGACTGACCACTCGGTGAATTACTCACACCTGGGAACTGCTCTGATATATAGGTGGATTCTAATGTCTCGTGATAAGATATTCCACCTGGAAAAAAAAAGACACGAATCTATCAGGAAATTCTTTGCTGCATCAAGTCTTTGAGAGCAAACTTGTACTTTTTAAAAGCTAAGAATATCATATGTAAAAAGGCCAATGCAAACATCCGACAGTGAATATCTCCTACATCAGTGAATATCTCCTCATCAGTCATAATATCTTACTCATCTGGAACTGATATCACACAGCCAAATAAAATAAATAAAATATAACATTTTGAACCAAAAGGGTGCTGGCATTAATTTGACTGTCCTTTCCTCATGACACATCTCTCATGACAATTTCTACAGCAGTGTTTGCAAA
This sequence comes from Amphiduros pacificus, assembly GCA_949316495.1. Classification (NCBI taxonomy): domain Eukaryota; kingdom Metazoa; phylum Annelida; class Polychaeta; order Phyllodocida; family Hesionidae; genus Amphiduros; species Amphiduros pacificus. The sequence continues at coordinate 51,428,488 of OX439005.1, forward strand.
AAGGGGTGGCACACGGGACAGTGTTGCTATTAGATCGAAAACATCTGCTGTAAAATTCTGTGCTTATATTTTAATGTAACAGCTATAACCTGAGTAAATAAATACTTTTTTTGGTAAATCTTGCTACTGAATTCATATCTAGGGTCCACAAACTTTCTTTTCTTACAGTTGGGACTCAGGGGTCCAATATATTTTAGGACAGTCCAAATCATATAACATGTTTGCATTAAAGCCTGAACTTTTAAAATAAATACTGCTCAGTTTCTCATTGCATCAGTTAGTATGTGTGAGAATGTTGTGTTCAGTTTAGCAGTTTAGCAATAGAGTTGTGTACTGACCAGGATGAGGTTGGTAAGTCTGGCTGTGCTGCTGCTGCTGCTGCTGCTGCTGCTGCTGGTATTGCTGCTGCTGGTGGTGGGTCTGGGTGGCTAACATATCTCACTCTCTGCCTGCATGGGCCTGGATAATCTGTAATCACAAGATACACACCTTAATACTCGCAACTCTCTGTCTCTTATACATTAGTAACCATCACATTCAAAAACCTCCCCCTCAAATTGAAATAACTGGAAAAATGTGTCCCAAAGCTTAATATTTAATTTCATTCTGTCTCATCTGATTCTTTACGATTGCCAGATTTGAATGTTGAAATGACAAGGATTAATGGAACCATGATTTTAGAGTGTTATAACCATGCCAGGTTATATCCAATGATCTTGTCCTTCCAAATTATCATATGATCATGACTTAAAACCACAATTGCAACTCAAGAACCATGCCAACATAACCATGCCAACGTAACCATGCCAACGTAACCATGCCAACATAACCATGCACCGCCTACTGAAATGGTTTCCCACGGCAACACAGATTTTTTTTAGCCTTTATCATGTCAATATGTAGTGTCCTCTCTAATCATCTCATCTTCTGAAATCCTTTTAAACATCTGCCTCACGAGGCACTAATTGCATATCAGTGAGTTAAACACACATTACCAAGATATTCATTATGATAATGTATGCATGAGTCACAATTACAAATATCTAGTGTGTTTCTGTTTTCTGTAAGAACTGATTACCCATCAACATTGTAACAACTCTTATAGATTGATTAATTCATTATTGGCTGCACAAAACATTTAATTTTACTTACTAAAAATTCATGAGGTAGTTTTTCAAAGTCCTTAACTCATCTACACTTCCCTGAGTCTGTTTGTCACTGTTTATTTATATTTTGGATTCACATCTCATGAGCACACTGATTATAAGTTGATTGATTCCAAGTATGGCAAGCTAACCATGCCATAATTCTACATTGATTCCAAGTATGGCAAGCTAACCATGCCATAATTCTACGTATATGGCCACTCTACCAGGATAATCAACAGGCACATGGTTTTCAGGTTATGTTTACAAAATAAAAGTTTCGATTTAACATTCTATGAAATGGTCCAACAAAAAAGGTTATGATCATCAGGTTGGCTACTAATTGTAACATAATTGGAGCTGATGTCCATGACGATAATTTTATTTCCACATCAACTTGTGATCCAGAGGTGTGCTGTGATCAATAGCAAGTGGATTCTGGACAATGTGACTCACAGATCACGCCACTGTCTACGTCAATCACTCGCTTCATGACTGACTATCAAGCTTCATGACTGACTATCAAGCTTCATGACTGACTATCAAGCTTCATGACTGACTATCAAGCTTCATGACTGACTATCAAGCTTCATGACTGACTATCAAGCTTCATGACTGACTATCAAGCTTCATGACTGACTATCAAGCTTCATGACTGACTATCAAGCTTCATGACTGACTATCAAGCTTCATGACTGACTATCAAGCTTCATGACTGACTATCAAGCTTGACCATATTCTGATGAAAAATACACCCAAACTCTCACTATCAAAAGAGAAGTATATTTTGATAATTTTAATATCTGATAATAAATCTGAATATGTCGTAAGTCTCATCTTTTGATGTGATCACTTGAATCTGGATCAATCTTTATTTGACCAAGACATATCATATTAGTTAATGATATAAAAAGTGAGGAAATATTCTTTTGAAATGAAAATATTATTTCTTTCACAACCATGATAAGTGTCATCATCACATTCAAGATTCTTATTCTACTCATAATTTGAAATTGTAAATTGATATTTACAATTGACCTGAGTATAATCAGATATTAATATCATCTTGGGTGCTCAGACACCTTTGTCTTTTGATTATTGTCTATTTTTATGACATATATGCAACATGATCTACATTCAAATTAATACACACAAATTCGGATTTATATTGGCATTAAGTGCCTGTCAAGTGTGTCCAATTCTTTACCTAAAATTGGTAATTGTTCACAACTTTAAACTTTGTGATAAGAAACTTTGATTGTCTATTCTTGTAAATATATTGCTTATCCTATTTCCAATATTCATGGTGGAAGAATAAATGTTGATTCTTTGAGCTGAGAACACTATACGTCAAGTTTACAAAAGAATAAAAAAGGGAAATATTCAATAAAACAAATCATAATTGAAACTTCTGAACAAAGGCCAATGGCGCCAGAGCATAGCTAGAACTTAACAGTCAAGGAAATGTTTGTGAATAGTCAACACAGCTGAAAAAAGAACCATTTTTGGTCCTGTACCCTCCTGTCTCATGGAAAGGTCCGAGAATGGAGCAATCTCCACAAAAGCAAAAAAATGAAGAATTTTCTCAGGACATACTTGTACAGATCCCTGTTATTAAATAGTTGAACAGCCTCCTCAGATCAGTCCCAGCTCTGCATTCACTTCAACTTCATTTGTCAGGAATTGAGTTAAAAATATCAACTATTATATCTTTTAAAATCAGACTTTCTGATCTTTACAGTGCATGTCACGAGACTGGCGTCTGACCTGGCCATCTTGTCTGTGTGTAGGTCTTGTGATCCTGGTTTCTCTTCTGATCACAAGAGCTATTATCTCCTGAGATCTTCAGCTATTCTCCAGACCATGTCACATGCATGCTTGACTTTATCACCAACAAATGCAAAAACTGACATCTGACATCAACAGGTCACATTCAAAGACGTTCAAACAGGCATGTCAAAAAACTTGAAAGAGATGCATGAAATTGCAATCTTGATGATGATAAAGATAAGTTTAAGGCATCAAACTGAGTATAAATTGTGTATTTGCTGTTCCACATAAGGTCACTTTCATCAGCACATAGCTGTGCGACCTTATTGAACTCAGGAAGCTGGGAGGAGGAGGCACTCATAAGAAAATCAAATATGCAAAGTCATCTATCTGACAGCATGTGTCACTGTCACATCAAACTGCCATTCCTGTCCCAGCATCCAATGAGTTCAAATAGGTTTGTCAAGCAAATCATGAAATAAAATGCATGACATTGCCCGTCTTCAGATGGGCAGGATGGTTATATTTTGCGAGTTGCAATGACATGTGAACTGTTTATTTGTTCCTGAGCATCCTTACCATCACCAGGATATAGTTATGTGACATAAGTGAACCCAGAGAGATGCGGGCAAAGATCCCACACTGGCCACAGAGCCAGTGAGATTCACAACGCTCGTCAAACTGATAATTTTTTTTAGGTCAATTGGTTCAGTCAAATCTTCAGTTTGTGGTCTCGTTAGTCTGGTGGTAATGGCTTCACGAGACACGGCAAGTTATTAGTCGATGCGATACTGATAACAGAGCTGTGAAAAATAACATGATCACGGGCAGTGCGTGTTGGATGAAACGAACACTCGGCAGGGAATGTCAACACTTTCTGAGGTCCAAACTAACAGCCTCAAGACAACCACAAGCTAACCATGCACACAAAAATGGCGTCGAAATTTAGACCAAGTCTCAGGCCCTGTGTTTGTGCACAAATCCTATTTTAAATAACTCAAATTGATTTTTGAATACTCAAACCATCACACTAACCTGTTTAGGAGATCTGCCACAGGCCAAAATCTGCATAAAACTGAATCCATGCTGGCAAAAGGCATCCACTTCGCTCTTCCCAAATTCCCCAAGTGAGTAATGACCTAAATTTAGTTCAGGCTGGAATCCCCTTCTGTGATTGGTTGATTGCCCGTCACGTGGTCGCGACACGTCAATCATTCTGGGTTCTGAGGGACATCCCCGCTTGACTAAAAATAGCAACTGGAAAATCCTCACCAGTCCAAAACATAAACAAACTAAACAACGTGCTCGAAGACCCACCCACTTCGAAACTGTAAATATTGATTGGCACACCTCAAAAAGAAACTTATATGTATATATGTATATATATATATATTTACATAAATTTAGAAAGTGCAGTCATTCTTTAAATCAATGAAAATTCTCTTTTACAGGAAATCATTAAGAATGAAAATCAATTCACTTGTCATCATCAGTGGCAGTGCTACCAGAGTTGAAAAATAACTTAGATGTTAAAGATCTTAATCCTAAACATGTTTAACGATATTGAGCATTTCCATAATGGATGAATTGAAATATTATGAATACTAAGCTGTGTTGTTTCCAATTTCAATCAGTTATCCATTTATCTAATTGGAAAATTTGCAAATGGAATGTTTTGATTTCAAAATTTGTCGATATATAGACCAAGATAAAAATAGATTAAAAATAAAATTATGGTGATGATTAAAGAGCTTATGACATCTCATTTGTTTATTCTTCCTCACTGAGCAGGACATAGTTGTGTGGAATTCAGGAGCATGGACCAGGGACTTGATACAGGTCTGAGCTTGGATATTAGTCCATAAAATGAAAAGCGTTACTGAACAACAAAGGCTAACACATTGTAATTAACAACTATGACAACATATATTGGAAATACAAACAATTTATTCTTTCCTGTCAATTACTGTTGATTTTAAAGTGTGACTTATCTTTGCAAATCAAAACATCTTATATCAGGTTTATAAAATTCAATGTGACCAAGTCTCTTCATAAATTCTCTGAATTTCTCCATTAAAATATCTAGGCAAATATACTGGCAATTCTTCTCATGATATCATTTGTAATAAACACCCTACTATGAGCTATGACCTTTATAAATGCCCATTTTCCCCAAAGTATACAGTGCTGACTTCAAGGAACATGATGAGAGGCAAATCCACCAAAACACAATAGCACTCCATTCATCATTAACACAAGCATACTATAATTTTACAGAACAATAGCATTCACACATTCAGGAAAGTAATGCCACAAGATTTCTTGGAAATTAAAAATATAAAAGCTTTTGAATGCTATTACTAATCTAATTCAAGAAATATTTCTCTTTTTATGAGCAGTGAGAAAAATACTCTTTATTTTGGAATGAAAATCTATGAAGACATAATTTTATCTATTAATATAGGTGTTCTCTCTTTACTCTCAACACTCAATATAGACATCCCAGTTCTAAACTAATGATTCTCAAAATGCTTTAAAACTATTTCACAACTGTAGACATTGGTCAGTTAATTTGACAAATAGTGATAATATGCTGCCCTTGAAGGAAACCAGTTTGATCTTTAAGTATCAAACACCCACACCACCTAACACTTTGTAATTTTAAAACACATTTTTTAAAGATATGAACTTATAAATATATACACTTCTAGAAATGTGTCAATTATCTTTTTTATTCTGAAGTATTTTCCTATCAAGCACCAGGATTTTGGTAAATATACAGAAATAATGGAATATTTACAATAAAAAGATCATCAGCCCAACTTCGGTGAATAAAATATCTTGACTTTTTTGTGGATTATTTTCAGTATTTATCTACAGTGAATTCTCAATATTAAAACACACTAACTTTCAAATGATTTCAAATCTGATATGAAGACCCGTTTTTCAATGTTGGATATTTAAACTTTTTATTATCTTTTACTTTGTTACTTTCATTCATAACAATTCATGCCATTAAAATATTTTATTGTCATTTATATGCAAATATATTTTGCATACTGACATAGCACTTCTTTTTCAGACTAGTTACACAGGCTTGCTTAGTAAATGATGTGCCAATATCTCCCTTTATTAAAATATAAAACCTGTCACATTTTCAGATAAGCTGCATGTGAAAATCTTGTGACAATGATTGGCAAATTGAACACACAAATAGATAGAATACTACAAATGAATTTTTTTTTCTTCTATTTTCATATATTTCTATAAATCTGGAACATTCTTACAAAAGCTGCGTCTCTCACACTGGTTATATTGGGGTTTTCAATCATTTAATCATTAAATGCTTTTCTTTCCATTCACTCTTTATGTTACCATTCTTTCTTGTGGGTCATATGATCAATTTCAAAAACAGTCACAGCATTGCTCGTTGATTGCAAACTTAATTTGATATCACAATTTGGTGGCCACAATACTGATAACAACCTGGGCCCAAAGCAGTTTCAATCTGTATTACATTTGATTTACTCAGGCACAACTTTTTGTTATGGTTATGATAAACACAGTGGAGGTAAAGAAATATCACAATTTTCAGCTTGTTACCCATAGCTTCATCATCACTCACTTATTAATCCTGATAATATGGAGAAGTTTTCCTGCATATATTTGAAGTGTTCATATTGTGCTGCACTCATTCCATTATATCCTAACTTGACAAGACCATCCACACAAATTACATACATTTATAAATCTATATACCGTATATATTTATGTCTATTTGACTTTCACTGATAATAGCTCGCTACAAGATCTATATACAATACAGCTAAATACCAAAATGTCAGGATTAAAGACATACTTAAAACAAAACTGAATCTGCTTTTAATGTTCCTTTTTTCTATTAAACAATTTTTCTTTGGGAACATATCTTTTGAATGCCATCTTAATATGTACACACTTGGCAAAGTACTGTTAAAAGTCCATGTCGTTTGAATAGAGTAATTATAAAACTAAATATATACAAAGAATAACTTTTGTTCAATGAAACATTTCTATTTGTTAAATATTGACTCAAGATACATTCACTACACATCAGTTCCATATATTATAGTATTTTGTGTGAAATAAAGTTCTAGAAACAAGAAAGGACATCTCATCTCTGTCCTTCATAATGTGTTTGTTTCACTTCTCCCTGGAAGGATTCAATGGTGTGACAACTGTAAATCTTGTTTCCTTCTGTTTATTTCACAAATGCTTCTGGAGGTATGGTTCCTCTTTGCTGAAAATAAACAAATGGCTGTGCAATATCATCGTCACCAAGTATTGGTTGGTTATTTGTTTTGTCAAGGTGAAAATAGCAAATTACAGAATTATTGATCAGATAAATAAATAGTTGATTCATTTTAGAGTGAATATACTTGATATTTTCTTTTAATTCTTAAGTTAGACAATAACATTTATTTACATTTTGTTTACTTTTTACACATAGATTCGGGGTGTTTTATAATGTGTGTATATATGTATATTTTCTCCATTTAGAAGAGGTAACTTACCCTCAGCTCTGTAAACACCTGTGCTGACTTGTCATAGTTCCAGTTATTTTGAATCAGGCATCTTAAGTACAGAAAAAAAACCCATCCATTTAAAAACAATTTAATTTTACTAACACTTCTGCATTTCTTGACTCTAAACTTAATAAATAGTATGACTGAGATTTAAAAATAGCTGTTTAAATCAAGCCCTACTTTGTGGACCATTCGTCATTCATGCCGGACTGCAGTGAGAACTGTTTGATCATTTCCCGCTGCTGGTTTTCTGTGTTGTTGACCACCGCGGTGGCGCCACTTGTACTGGGTGCATCCGTCACAGGGCTGGATGATGGGGTTGGTGCCGGGTTGCGGAACGACTTCCGGACCTGATCCGGTGTGGCATTAGAGATCATAATGGACTCATTCACTATGACAATGCTGTAATTAAATTACAAGAATTAGCATTATTTGTCACCTTCACAAACCTGGTTATATGTAAATTACTGTAAAAATTCAATGATATGAACTTACCCGGAACCTTGTGGTGCAGTCATAAATGTGCGACTGAAGGACCGAATGGGAGGATTATCTGATTTGGAGTCATCTGAAAGCATCGTCATATAATCATATCGTATGAGAAAAGAAATGTTTTCCTCTTTTAAATGCATCTGATGTTGGATCTGACTGGAATGTGATAAATTCATCTTTTAAAATTAAAGCATTATGCAGTAATTTGAAAAGACAATGCCTTTGATGATGTCATGAGCTAATGTTACACAGCTATGATGTCATTTATCTCCAAATACGAACTTACTTTCTTTATAAACCCCATGCACTGTAAAGGTCATCAGGGTCGCCTGGAAGGAAAAACATCACTTTTTGTTATAGCTCTCTTTCACTTTCAGATCAGCATAAATTTCCCCATAAGATTATCTGGTTAATTTAGAGGTGCAATAATATTATATATCTTCAATAGTTATGCAATCTGAGAAACTATGGTCAGGACATACTGATGCGAATGAGACGTCGACGATGAAGGAGCCCAGGTCATGTTGGGTGGAGGGCAGCTGGCTCAGCAAGGCCACTATGTTAATATGACCCGACTTCAGCAACTTCTGACGCTTAGCTGAAATAACACAAATGCTCCTTTATCATAACAATCTCCTCTACAATACAAGTTAATGCTAATTTTAAAAAAAAAATCATTCCAAGTTTTATTGATCTGATATAAACACTTACTACTGTCTTTGACTTTCTTGAGATTTCTGCTTTCTTGCAAATATTGGTGAAATGGAGGCTGTCTGAAATGCAGAAAAATATCTTGAGTGATATTAACAGGGAAAGTAGGTCATGTACCAAGGGCCAAACATTAATATTAGAAGTGCCCTCTGGTGACTGAATAAAAGAGTACCCACTTGGTCATGGCCTGGCAGAGATAACAATGCACTCTACTGAGTGCCCTCTGGTGAGTAAATGATTTAACTTGCTTGGTTACTCAATTGGTGAGGAGTTGAATGAAATTTGTGCTTTACTGGGTGCCCTCTGGTGATAAAATCAGAAAGTTTCTGTGCTTACTTGGTCATGAGTTGGTTGAAGATGACACACATGGACAGTATGGCCTGGTCATGATACGCCTCCAGGAGGGCCTGTCTACTGTCACTGTCAAAGATCTGGAAATACCTAGAAAAACAAACATAGTCACAGGTTAGAGATAATGAAGACAATAAATATGTCCTAACCTTTTTCATTGTTCAATATGTCAATACATAATGTCATACTCACTGCTGGATGAAGAGACCGATGAGGTTCTTGACCTGGTCGTTCATGAAGTGGCTCCCTCTAGTGGCAGGTAGCGATTCCTCTGTATCAATGTCAAACGTGATTGGTGGAGGGAGCGTGTGCCCGTCCTGATTATAGAAATAAACAACTTTCAGTATCTCCAATAGCGGAATACCTCACATTTATCCACAACACATCACTTGCAATAATGTACTCTCAACAAGTGATAATATTATACCAGTATTCACAATCTATACAATGTACAGAATGTATCCATAACTTGAATAGAATTATTATCACCAAGACGCCTAAACATGATAAAACCAAGACTCAAAAACATGATAATATATTGAGTATTGCTGATTTGATTTTAAAGAATTGGGGATGCACTGTTTCATGCCAATTAATTAATATAAACATTTTCTCAGGTGATTTAAAATTCAGAATTTATCTGGTATAAATTGGAAATATACCCATAACTGACATAATTCATCCATAAATGGTGATCTAATTTTCTATTTCTGAATATTTTTTATCTATAATAAATACTACTTACAAGTTTGAGAACTTTTGGAAACCTCTTTCTTATCGCACTGGAAAGATATCAAATGTGTAAATTTTTCTCATCACAATATTTTTCTTATGAGATTGGATAGAATATATAAAATCTGATCACTTTGCAAGCAGAATTTTTGAGGACATATTGCAAACAAATAAATCTCATTAAGGCATCCAAAGTACTTTACTACATGATGAACAATAAACAAAAACTGGAATTCTGGAATCACACTATACACCAATGAAAATGGTCTCACAGCTCATTTAGATAAGACTTTTGAGGTGATTTTTTCCTTCCACTGAGGATCAGATATGCATGCAATAACAGAGGGGTGATGATGATACCACAGGGTGGCCACATACATACCTCAGTCCACACACTAACCTACCCATACCGTGCACAGCCAATCACAGCACAGCTGGCATTGTGAGTGAGGCCCACCGACAGCCAATCAGATCACAGGCTAACCCTGGTAGGTGTGGCCTTATGTTCTCTCCTCCTTCACACTGCTGCCTTCTTCCCTCTCTCCTCACCTTCACAACACCTTTTTTACACAGTATATTTCAAAGATTTCTTTTCTTTATTAACTAAGGACCTCTATTCATACCTTCAAGCTTCAAAGTACTTATCACTAAGTTATCAAATGATCATTATAGATAAAACTATTGTAAGAACAACAGAATTATCATAGAAAATCCTGGGCAAAACATATGTGACTTGTACAAAGCTTTGCCGGCCACTGAATAGGGCTGCTTAGTTAACAATGGAAAGCTACTAAGCTTTGTTTGAACCTTTTATTCTTCAGCCACACAAGCCACATAAATGTATCACCCTTGAAATCATAAGATAAATATCTGTGTGACTCAATATACAGCTTCTTTCCCTTCACTCTACATTGTATGTGACAGAAAAGTGGAAGAAAATTATTATAATCTTTTGCTTTGATTCAGTGGGGATTTCCAAATTTGAGTAATTATTATTGAATTATGATTGCAAATTGTTTTTTATTGCACATATAAATGCAAGCAGCAGTGATGCAGTTATTGTCTACAGCAGGGTCTGCAGACAAGGCAAGACACGACAACGTCGCCAATAGACAGCAAATGACTGCTGTGGGAGTCTACTTTTTTGGTATAATTCAAATAAAAGTAGTCATGAAGCTTGAATTCATAATTACTTTATGTATAATAAATATTGGTGTCGCACATACAGAAGTGATTGAACTTTACTGAGAGTGCATGACTTTATCGTTTGTCTTGTCTCACTGAACACAGAGGTTGAGAACAATAAGGATTGAGTCAAGTTTAATGGGTCATCATTGTTCTGCTTCAGTCTGCTCTAAAAAAGGAAACTTTAACAAAACTGATCAGCTTTTTTTACCTGTTTTCTATTAAAAGAATTTCTTGAAAGTGGTTGTAATACCTTGAGATTTAAAAAAAAAACTTTTTGGACACCTTAAATCAAACTGGACACTGCTGAAAAGGAAGTGTCGCCATTCACCAGAGTGTACATCTAAGAGATAACAAATAACATTCAGCTTTTTTTTAATATCAATATTATATAATATTTGGTGTGTACATTGACAATAGCAACATGGCTTTCTGCAAATATCTATCATCTTTCTTATTGGACTATGTGTGAATAAAGTGCCAGACACTGAATGTTGACAGTGTCTACAGTGTAAGGTAAGATAATTATAATCCTGGGCTTCAGATTAAAACTAACAGAGACCCAGGAGGATATCTTTAGCCTTTTGGTCAGAATGGACCAGTAGCTGTGAAATTTAATAGTAGAATAAGGCAAAGTAGGATAAGACAAAGGCCAAAGCCTCGGAGACCACACTAGCCATTTTGACCAGTGACCCAAGACTGTTATTTCCAAGGCCTGTAAGATAGCACTTATGTGAAAGAACTACCTTATGAGATATAGATTGTCTACTTTCTCGGATCAACATTTTGGATGTGTAAGGTTGCGTTGGCAAGTCACGCATGAACAATGGTTCATATGAGCTGTATCTCGCTGACAATGCATTCATCTGTTGTCTACATATTGCTATGTATATATTTATGTGTGTGAGATGAGGAGGTTGGTGAGATATCCGTCGTCAGTGCTGCTGCGCCCTCTGGCGGCCACGACCTTCATTAAGGGCCAGGACTCGGGTCACGCGCCCAGCAAAGCCTGCCATAGGTCGTCCCTCTGCTGAGGGATCTTACCCGTCATTGGCTGAGCTGGCGTCAACATGACCCTGTCCAGCGGCCAATCAGACGTCTTGTCTGAGAAGCACTGGGATGTGTTCTAGAAGTCCAGCGAAGATCACATGGTACACAGATACAGAAATAGCATTGTCAGGCAGCTCTCAATATTTCACTGTACTTTGCCAGCATCTAGCTCAGCTCATCTACAGTGTTCTTGCCAATCTTTCTATGTTTGCTAAAATCAGCTTAATCATTTCTTGCCTTTCAGACCCATCAGTTGCAATAGATGAGTTTAATATATTATCTTAAACAGATCAGGCCAGCCAACATCCATAGTCATTGTACACACCTTTTTTGAAAAAAGAAATCTTTAAAATAGCATTTTCTAAAAAATACAAACCAAAACAATTAAAATATGTGAACAATAGCGCCTTCCATTGTTCATGATAAATTACTAAAAATCTTCTTGATATTTTATTAAAAGTGCAGTACTTACAATCGTACCAGTTCCACATTTTTTGTCAAAGGTTAAAAAAGTTTTATTACAAAGTGTTTCAAGAGTACCACATCCACTTCTGCAGAGGTAATGTTTAGCATATCAGTCCTCACTGTATGTGAATGGTATAACAATGCCACACATCACTCTGATGAACCCATTAGACAGTGAAGAAATAAAGATTCTTGGCAATTCTTATCACATAGTCTCACAAAACAAATCTATGGACAAATTGTTGCAAAATTACAATTTTAGTGCAACACTCGGGCAAATGTCCTGAATTCAAGTGAAAATTACACAAAGAGAAAATGAATTTATTAATCTATAAATACTGCTCCATTGGACTGGAATGCTGTACCAATTGTGTCAGTGAGCTTAATTCAAATGTCAAGAAAAATGAGAAGTGGTGACCTAAATTATAATATATAGGGCACGAGCTGGTGAGCAACGAAAACAGCTGAGCTACCAGGGTTGTCTGGTCAATCTATCAGGCTGTACAGGGCCCCCTGGTGGTGGGGGAGGTCTGCACGATAGATATACAATAGACTGACAGCTTGTTGCTTTAACATGTGCAATATTCAAAACAATCAACAAAAAATTCAATAACAACTTTAGCATATAATATGCAACAGTTATAAAGCTGGAATTTCCCCACTCTGAGAAACAAAGGCTGACAAATGTGTCACTCAGCGTCTATGAGGATCTCATAGCAAATGTTCACATGGATAGGTAGAAAGGAATGCAAATGGTTACCATACCAACAGATGATGGTGAGGAAAGTAAGCTGACGCCTGTCAGAAATAACAAAATGATTTGGTGCCCCATTTGAGTTTTTCTGGATGTTACTATGGTAGATTGATATCATGCCTTCTATCCATGTCACAGTCATTCTATAATCAGTATGCAATATTTGGTTTATTTTTCCATTCTCCATCCGGTATCAACAGCATAGGGTTTGCCATCTAAAGTAACTTATGATGTTAATTTAGAATAATCAGGACAACCCATCATGTCTAAGATAGAACATATCTGACCCAAACAGAGGTCATGACCCGTTGAGAAGGTCATGACCTTGATATGGCCATGTGGTCACTTTACCTGACGTAAGCGGATTCATCCTTGAACTTGTCGCAGATGGGGTTTGCCTCCAGGTGGAGCTCCTCCAGGCCCTTCAGGGACCGCATCTTGTCCAACTCTATCTCGGCTCGGATCTAAAGGAAAAACCAACATCAATATGGAGAATACAACCAACATCAATATGGAGAATACAACCAACATCAATATGGAGAATACAACCAACATCAATATGGAGAATACAACCAACATCAATATGGAGAATACAACCAACATCAATATGGAGAATACAACCAACATCAATATGGAGAATACAACCAACATCAATATGGAGAATACTACCAACATCAATATGGAGAATACTACCAACATCAATATGGAGAATACAACCAACATCAATATGGAGAATACTACCATCATCAATATGGAGAATACTACCAACATCAATATGGAGAATACAACCAACATCAATATGGAGAATACTACCAACATCAATATGGAGAATACTACCAACATCAATATGGAGAATACTACCAACATCAATATGGAGAATACTACCAACATCAATATGGAGAATACTACCAACATCAATATGGAGAATACAACCAACATCAATATGGAGAATACAACCAACATCAATATGGAGAATACTACCAACATCAATATGGAGAATACAACCAACATCAATATGGAGAATACTACCAACATCAATATGGAGAATACTACCAACATCAATATGGAGAATACTACCAACATCAATATGGAGAATACAACCAACATCAATATGGAGAATACAACCAACATCAATATGGAGAATACTACCAACATCAATATGGAGAATACAACCAACATCAATATGGAGAATACTACCAACATCAATATGGAGAATACAACCAACATCAATATGGAGAATACAACCAACATCAATATGGAGAATACTACCAACATCAATATGGAGAATACAACCAACATCAATATGGAGAATACTACCAACATCAATATGGAGAATACAACCAACATCAATATGGAGAATACTACCAACATCAACCAACAGAAAGCAAACTTATCTTGAATATCTTGAAATTTAAGCCTGTTCTCAGATAAAATAAATAATTATGTTACTTGGTCAAGACTTACAGAGTTTGTGCCGAGGTTGAGTTTTTTAATATTAGGTGCTTTTTTGGAGAGGTCCTTGAAGAGGTTGAGATCCACAATACGATTGTTACTCAGATCTAAAGACACCAACTGCAATAATTAAGCATAATAAATCATTCATTTGAGGTCAGCAACACTTTATATATTTATATATGTCAAATATTGGCCCACTCTCTTTACTTGTACAGAACTGTACCCTATACCAAATACAATGATATTTATGTCTAAAGATGGAAACTTGCATTCAAAATGTCTAAACCAATATTCATTACAGAGGTTATTAAAGCAACAAGCTCGCGTTATTTTGAACCAGCACTGGAGGCTGCCCTACCTCAGGGATATTTTCATGGATTATTTCCAGGACTTTCTCGGCGACATTTGCTCGGCTCATCGGTAAGTGCAGTCCTTCTGCTTTCAGGTCTGATACAACAGAGAAACATGTGATACTCTTAATGCAAATTAGCCCAGGTGATAAAACCTGACCCCTCCTAAATAGTAATTATAATAGACATTTATATAGCACCAACCCAGATTATGTCTGTTTTGGCATTCTAGCAAGTAGTGTTTCAAAAATACGTGTTTTTAAGTGCTTCTTGAAACTGTCTGAGAATTTACAGTTTTTAATATGAAGTTACTATATTACTATAGTCAACTCACCTGTATCATTATATAGATTACTCATGTTGAGACTCATGGTTGCTGGGTCGTATCTGTTACTCATCACCACCTGCAAGGTATGGCCTTCATTAGAACATTAGCAAACAGAGAAAGGTGAGTTGTTTCCTTCACAAAGTGAGTTCTGAGCTCTACCACAGGCCAGAATATTAAGGGTTGCAAGGGTGGCCTAGTCACAGATCTAAAGGACTCACAATTAACTGGCCTATAATAAAAGCTGCCCATTAATTTTATGTATGTCAGTACAGCTAGATATTTACAATATTTACCAAATCCTGGGAGAGTATAATTGTAAAATCATTAGCCCAGACATAAAAAAAGCAGTGCTAGTGACTAGCCCTGTTTCACTAACCTTGAGTTTCTCTATAGTTTCAGGACCCAGTTGGTTTGATGGTGGTGAACCAGGCTTCATTGTGACGATCATCTGTAATATAATATACAAAATTTTAGCAATAAAATAATTGAAAGAAAATGGTCTGTCATTTAGTATATGTTACAATCAGCCAAGTTTGCATGTTTGCAAAGTTCGCCCATGCATGACAGATTTTAACACCAGGTGGCACTCTCTTACCTTGAATCCATTAGGAAGGGTGGCTTGTCGGGAGGCCTGGCGACAGGCATTGGCGGTCCTCTCATCCTGGACCCAGAATACAGCCATCTGACCTTCATAGCCAAACTGTCAACATCAACAACATGCATAGCAATTAATACAATCCTGAAATAGGGTCTGGTGAGGTATCGATAACTCTGCATCACAAGTGAAGAGAAATTTCTGATGCAGCTCCCCATTTCTGATTTGATTTTCAATCTGTCAAAAAAGATAATTCTCTCAGCTAAAGCAAATGCACAGTTTTGACAATAGCATATGTTTAGAAAAGCCTCATATAATCACTCAGCCTACTCTAAACCTGAGCACCACTAACTACAGTCAGCAGTTTCCAGCATGAAAGTTAAACATTACATCACTTTACAATAATGTTTTTGTGTGACCAATTGTTCAGAAAAAGTAAAATGATGGATGTTTGAGAATATCTTGTTGGGTGGTATTTACCTGTACAGGGATGAGTGGGACGTCTATCAAATTATTCAATGCTTGTAAGATGAAATTCTTGTCTGCTTTCCTGCCATATGGAATCTGAAAATGAATATATCAACATCTCAGACATTGTGCAGTTCAAACAATAATATTCAAATGACCAGAACTGAGGCTTACAAACTATCATTGATATAATAAGATAGAGAGAGAGAGAGGGGCAGCTGACCGAGATTTTGTACCAGTTGGAGCCTCCTCCGCGCCTGTTGTCTCTCCAGCTTCTGTCCCGGCCTCCGCGGCTACCTGAGCTGTTGATGGGCACTCCTAGGCGCCGCATGGCACTGCCCTTGTCACTGTCCTGGTCCATATGTAGACGTGACCTGCCACCACCGCCGCCACCACCTCCATTCCGGTTCCCACGTCGGGAGGACGGACGACCCCCATATGGAGAACTATCAAATAAATCAAACCAATCCATATAACATGTAATACTGTGAGTGCCAAGAAAGATACATGTATGTAAGACTGTGAGTGCCAAGAAAGATACATGTATGTAATACTGTGAGTGCCAAGAAAGATACATGTATGTAATACTGTGAGTGCCAAGAAAGATACATGTATGCAATACTGTGAGTGCCAAGAAAGATACATGTATGTAAGACTGTGAGTGCCAAGAAAGATACATGTATGTAATACTGTGAGTGCCAAGAAAGATACATGTATGCAATACTGTGAGTGCCAAGAAAGATACATGTATGTAAGACTGTGAGTGCCAAGAAAGATACATGTATGTAAGACTGTGAGTGCCAAGAAAGATACATGTATGTAATACTGTGAGTGCCAAGAAAGATACATGTATGCAATACTGTGAGTGCCAATAAATATATGTCATTTACTAATGTGCAGAAACTTTTATCATTCAATGTATCAAATATACTTTGACATTCAATGTATCAAATATACTTTGACATTCTTTAAAAACAAAAAATCTTAATAGAGACTCTTGAAAATGGGACAATCGTAACATTAAAGGGATTAAGCACCGATTTTGAAAAAAACTTTTAAAATTCACATATTGGTGATAAATGTATTTGTCTTTCATGTCTATAAACTTTTTGAAAAATGCATCCCCATCATTGTCTGTAAAAACTATTTGAACATGAACCTAATATATAGGCCCCTATTGAAAGCACACTCCTTTCTTGGCATCATATTTATGTGGAGTGTCATCATAGAGGCACTGAAAGGTAAAATGACGTCATAACAGCATGGCAATATGCTTATGACGTCATGAAATGTATTGTCTTTTGAATAGCACCAAAATGACGTCAAACAGTGCTACCCTACTTTGAGCCTCAAATGAGGTCAAATAAAGTTCACGCTACCCGTGTTTACCCGTCACGTGCAGCCATAGGCTGAGAAAATCTTATACAGACTGTGCAACTTCTATGTCTTGTAGTAACTCTTGGTGCTCGATGTCAGACTTTAATACGTCATGGTGTTCATATGTATATATACTGTTGCAAAACCAAGAAAACAGGATTGGTGCTTAATACCTTTAAGATTTTTGTGTTGAAATTTTTGTGTTGAAACTGGTATGATCTTGATAATATAGTTACTAATTACTTGTCTACTAGCACAAAACCTAAAATCGTAATTTTAAGACCATATTTTGATTCAATTATATTGAAATCCGCACAAGCTATACTTTAAGTTAGGATCCACTTATGCAGCTATAAGATTTTCTGAGGTTAGTGTGTTGTGCTTACAATCTCTTTGAGGACCCGGAGCCTCCCTGGTCTCCCATGCTCACGTCTCCATCGTCATCTTCAAATCGCGACATCGGGTTCGCTTCACCACCTAACAAACACAAGAAAAAATAATAACATGCTGAACCTGAGCAGGAATGGAAATTCAATCAAACTGCAATCAAGAATCAGTGGAGCTTATTCCTGATGGTGTTGTCATCCCAACCTATCTGTCTGCAGGGAGTCTGACACTGATGGTGCTGTCATCCCAACCTATCTGTCTGCAGGGAGTCTGACACTGATGGTGCTGTCATCCCAACCTATCTGTCTGCAGGGAGTCTGACACTGATGGTGCTGTCATCCCAACCTATCTGTCTGCAGGTAGTCTGACACTGATGGTGCTGTCAGATGAATCCCAACCTATCTGTCTGCAGGCAGTCTGACACTGATGGTGCTGTCAGATGAATCCTAACCTGTCTGTCTGCAGGGAGTCTGACACTGATGGTGCTGTCAGATGAATCCCAACCTGTCTGTCTGCAGGGAGTCTGACACTGATGGTGCTGTCAGATGAATCCCAACCTATCTGTCTGCAGGGAGTCTGACACTGATGGTGCTGTCAGATGAATCCCAACCTGTCTGTCTGCAGGGAGTCTGACACTGATGGTGCTGTCAGATGAATCCCAACCTGTCTGTCTGCAGGGAGTCTGACACTGATGGTGCTGTCAGATGAATCCCAACCTGTCTGTCTGCAGGGAGTCTGACACTGATGGTGCTGTCAGATGAATCCCAACCTATCTGTCTGCAGGCAGTCTGACACTGATGGTGCTGTCATCCCAACCTATCTGTCTGCAGGGAGTCTGACACTGATGGTGCTGTCAGATGAATCCCAACCTATCTGTCTGCAGGCAGTCTGACACTCACTATGGACATCTTAAATCATCAACCTTCTGTCAAGATTTAATCATTTTCCTGAGATAATACCTTGACTCTTAATTAAAATGAGATAAACTGCATAATTGTTAGATAAATGAAAGAATGTATATAACTTGATATTAAACATTGACAAAAACTTTTTGTTAATGGCCAATTAGATGTTTGGCTTTAACTGCTTATGGTCATACATGCAGCATTTTGACAAAATATTCATCTGACAAATTTGTCAAATGTTTATTCACATCACAGGACAATCACATTTATAGGTATTAGTATTATTATTAAGTTTGCAACAGAGAATATTCAACAGCCAAAATTGATTGACAGCTGTCAACACCAACAAGTTAATCTTAGTGTAACATAAACAGAATATTTCATTTTATATTAGATCTCTTGCTATTAACTATAAAACTATACTTTCTTCAACTGCATGACACTTTTAGACATACAGAGCTATTTCAGTTGTTTTTTAAATGTTGGATGCTGCGATAAAATGTTAGAATCAGATATCTATTTGGAATTGCACAAACATAATAATCTTATATTACTTAAGGTCACCACATGAACATATTGTGCAATGGCTGAAGTATGTATCACTAAATGCAGTCACTCAACAATGCTATTAACAATCCATATTTATTTCAACATTTCTAATCTGCATCATGCTTCAAAGGTTACCATATAGATAAGCATGATTTTGCTTAAATTCCTCCTATTTGGGTACTGGTGGCTGAATAATAATAAATGTTTTTATTGATAGTATGGGTTTTAAATCCTATGGTGGTTTGAAATTCTCTGACATTTGAATTTTATACATCCATTTTTTTTAAAATATATACATTCAGTAATGATATAATCGACTGTCAAGATTTGCTGACTGTTTAAGGCCCGAAATGAAGAGGTGTACATATTATGGTCATCCTGATGGGAAATGCTCACATGCTTCCACTTAATCATGTTAAACTGTATTATATTAACTAACATGCAATTTAGCATGAACAATGTGTTAACTTATGAGAATGAATGTAGAACCCACTTGAATATCTGTTACTGAAGAAACCTAAAAATAATCAGGACATAAGTTATGGTACATCAAAGTTTCTGGCACCAATATGATCCATGCAAGGTATGTGCCCACTGAGAATGGCATGGCAATTCAAACCAGACTATGCAAATATGTAACATGGTAACTATGGCAATGATGATCTCACCTTTTCCTCCTCTGCCATTGTCATTGTATCTTCCACGCCCTCTGCTGCGTCCTCTTTTGTTCTTTTTTCCATATTTATATGAACCTCCTCCTCCTCCACCTCCTCCTCCACCTCCACCATAACCTTTGTCTGGAATATGTAAACAATATAAATCTCAACATTCAGAATTGAGGCATGACACACAAAAAGATAAAACTTGAATTTGTGGTGTAAGGAGTGAAGATGACTGGAAAAAAAAAGAAAATAAACAGAATTTAATACCTTATTTAATAAAAATAGACCAGAAATAGTTTTTTGTCAAAATGGCAAATGGTTCTTGTGTTTTGTCTATATTTTATATAGATACCTACATTTTCAAACTGCAACTATGAGTATCACACACTGCATTTATTCTGATCTTAACAATGTATCTGAGCAAAATTTGTATCCTGTTTTCTAAAAGGATTGTCATTCCACATTTTAACATGGGGGATGATATTTGTATATTATGTTTGTTATGTATATATTGAAATGAGCTTTGTTGAATCACAGCATTGATGTCATGTATGCTATGTTTGACAGTTAATCAATAAATATATCTGTAAGTTAACTCAACTGTCCGAAACCGGCAGATTAAACTCTGACATTTTTAACTCAGTCAAACATCGAGCATACCTTGCTGTACTAATTGCAATTGAGCTGAATGTCAGGTCTCACACGTCACCTTACAATTCCTGTACCTTTCAAAACGTTAGAAGTGTTTATTTGTTTTCACGGCACAAGTGATGTTGTCACTGTCAAATGACGTCAGAAGTGGTGACGTGACCTACAATCATCATATAACTCAATGTAAACTCGGACAATCTGCAGGTTTTCTGAATGCGTGAATTTCCTGATAACTTTGTACATATTGAACATGTATCATTTTTATTATACACGCATATGTAGTTAACGATCTACTATCGATGTGAGTAGTTTTTACTCAGTTTTGAAAGATTTTGTGAAAATCAGGAGTGAAAAACATTAAAGTGTCCGGATTTGGCTGCCAGTCACTGTAAATGGTCTCCTTTGCAGAAATCTCCAGAGTTGTGAGCTGTCTCAGACTCAAGAGTTAGTTTGAACTTCCAAAAATATGGATTTAGAACTAGTTTAAGAGAAACGGCATTTGGTCCTCCTTGTTCTCTTCTGGTCGGAGCTATATGACCGTTTCAGTGTCATCTCATTCACCCATGAAGAGATTCCAAACCACACACCTAGTGTGACATTCTCGTGACAGATATGAGGTGACAAAGGAAAAAGTTGATTTTCTGGTACTTAAATTTGATCACCTGGTGTGCTTTTATATTTGTTTAGATTACGGGAGCTCGATACAACTAAATTTCTGACAGAATACTGTTTTACATGTGCAACAAACTTGGGGCCTCTCCTTGACCTACTTACGATCCAGCCAATCGTAGGTGTTCATATGGTGTTAGGATGCACACTCCAAACACCTCCGATGGCTCATCAGTGGGAGGTATTCACTGCCTCTGAAGTGCGACCCCAAATAACTTCTTCAAATGATTTTATTCAGACATGAAACTCGCCAGAAAGCAAGA
The DNA here is from genome assembly GCA_949316495.1 of Amphiduros pacificus. Classification (NCBI taxonomy): domain Eukaryota; kingdom Metazoa; phylum Annelida; class Polychaeta; order Phyllodocida; family Hesionidae; genus Amphiduros; species Amphiduros pacificus. The sequence goes on from OX439005.1 coordinate 51,450,367, forward strand.
TTAGATGTGTAAGATATTTGGGATATCTTAATAATAAGTGTAGAGTGTGTTGGCTGTCCACACTGAGGTCGCGACACTGTGTCGCGACCTGTCTCTTCACGAGGGATAGGGGACACCTCACAACCCGACGTAGCCACCAGAGCTCTGCTCGCGCGAGTCGGGGTTCCACAACTAATTTAGAACATATGCCACTGTCAACTGCTCATCCGTCTACTTTACTGAGATATAGCCCAGCCCTCACACGCAGCTCAATCCAAGTATACGGAGATAGAGACATAGGCTAACGTCTAGGTAAATCTGAGATAACCTTCCACCAACTTGACAACATACAGTTGCATGGTTGATACCATCATTGGCATTAATTCAAGTTTCGTCTTTAGGACGATTTAACGTAATTTGTGAAGCACATGCCAAATTCGGTGCTTGATTTGGGCGTAAATTATCACAGTTTTCCTCGGTTTTAATGATCTAAAAAGCTTGCAAGTGGATCTCTAAACTTTATCACTTACCACCAAATGATCGGGATCCATCTCGAGACGATGTAACCCGAAAACTACTCATTTTAAAAATTCTTGCAATCCTTCTTCTCGAGTTAATTTTACGAAGGTCGATAATTCTTGCGTTCTACGTCATCACTTTATGTGTGAGATTATATCCCCTCAAAGAAGTCGACTAAAGTGATATAATAAATTCATAGAATCTTCAGACTTCATTAATATATATATTTTTGAAAAAATTATCATTTATTTATGCTATATTAGTTATGAACTATTAATAGAAATAGAAATACTATTTCTATATTTCAAATATTTTGGGGGAAATTGCAATTGAGACACGGTCACAACTTTCACGTTTGTGCAGAAGGTTGTATCTCGTGTATTTTATATTTTCTCCAATATTGATGATACATGGCTCTCACATAATCATGTATAGTGTGCGGATATCATTTCCTCGAGTGGGGAAACTATTGTCATGTAATTTTTGTGTAAAACATGCACCTGGATACAGATATAATGGTTCGGTTATTTCTCCAAGACAAGTTCTCTCTCAATCCAAGAACCTGGCCAAGGGCACAGACAATGTTCAAGATGACATTAAATTGATTAGGAACATTGGTATCATGGCACATATTGATGCCGGAAAGACTACTACAACCGAAAGAATGTTATATTATTCAGGTTACACAAGACACATCGGTAAGTGTATGCTTGACATACATGTACTCATCAGCAACCAGTTGCTGCAGGCATATGAAGTAAACCGTGATTGTCAGCGGCTTAGCTTAGCTTAGCTGCTGTAATCGGCAGTAATTAGTAATGACGGAAACTGGTTGGACACAAGTCTGGCTACAGGTATCAGAGCAGTTTCCGACAGGCAGTACGGGCTGCCGAGCACTTTGCGCTCAAAATAATAACCTAATGGACAATATATCAACAACAAAGTTAAATAAACATTCAAATTTTTAACCATTTCATCTTGGGTTCGAGCTGCAGAACTTGGCCATATCGAGTGTCTGCCATGCCCCGCTGATGAAGAGGGAGCATCACTCATTTGTTAGGCCTTTTTGAGGTCACAAACTTAAGCAGGTGGAGCACTTTGCGCTCATCTTTTTGCATCTGAATCCTGCCGAATTAAAAGTATGTAGACAATTTAAAATTGTTATCAAATTACAATGATGTATTTGGGAAGTTACACGGCAAGTTTCAGAAAAAAATCCGCCTGTAATACTTGAAATATACGTACATTCTTCGTATTATTTGCACAGATTTAATCAAGGAAAGAGTCTAACTTTTGGAGAAAAAAAATAATGATCCCTTGTTCTTGGACGCGCTATGGATCTTGGGATTGTCTTCCAACAATGGATGCCCGGATTTGTAAACAAATCAAAGACTTTTAATCGCGGATAAAAAACTTCACTGACAGGATGTGCAAGGCCCTGAGCGCAAAGTACTAGCGAGCGCAAAGTACTCGGCAACCCGTAGTATATTTATACCTGTACGGGTGCTAGAATAGTTTGCACTGAGCAATTTTACATCTCATGTCGTCAAAAAAATATCAAATATGTTTGCCCAGTACAATCGGGTTAACATTTCTATCGTTTTGCTGTAAATTAGGAGAAGAATTAGGGCAAAGAAGTGATGATTACATTTTTATGCAACTAAGAGTATTTATGTCCATAAAAATAATAACCCTGTCAATCACTGATATTTTTCAGGGGATGTTGATGATGGAGATACAGTGATGGACTATATGGAGCAGGAAAGGAATCGCGGAATCACCATCCAGTCAGCAGCAATAACCTTCTTCTGGAACAAACACAGAATCAATCTCATTGATACACCAGGTCAACTAGAAATCTATTGATATTTATATTTGTTATTTAGATTGAACCCAACTTTCCCAATAACCTTATTCCATGACTACCAACTAAACTCATATTGTATTTTTGTAACCTTGGAGTAATATTATATTTTAAAAGATTTCTCATGAAGTTTTTGATAAATATTTAAGTCATCATTTTTTTCTATCATCCTCCAATACTTCAAAATCAATAAAAATGCTAACAAATAATCTCCTTTCCTAGAATTGATCTGTATGGGGATTGATATTTGAAAAAAATAATATTTGATGAAAAATCTAATGGCAGATTGAAATTTTAGGTCATGTTGATTTCACACTTGAAGTGGAGAGGGCGTTAAGAGTGTTAGACGGAGCGGTGGCTGTCATGGATGCCTCAGCAGGTAAGCTGTCAATGTGGTGGGGGCATTAAGAGTGTTAGACGGGGCGGTGGCTGTCATGTAGTGGAGAGAGCATTAAGAGTGCTAGACGGGGCAGTGACTGTCATGTAGTGGAGAGGGCATTAAGAGTGTTAGACGGGGTGGTGGCTGTCATGTAGTGGAGAGGGCATTAAGAGTGCTAGACGGGGAGGTGGCTGTCATGTAGTGGTGGGAGCATTAAGAGTGTTAGACAGGGTGGTGGCTGTCATGTAGTGGTGGGGGCATTAAGAGTGTTAGACGGGGCGGTGGCTGTCATGTAGTGGAGAGGGCATTAAGAGTGCTAGACGGGGCGGTGACTGTCATGTAGTGGAGAGGGCATTAAGAGTGTTAGACGGGGAGGTGGCTGTCATGTAGTGGTGGGAGCATTAAGAGTGTTAGACAGGGTGGTGGCTGTCATGTAGTGGTGGGAGCATTAAGAGTGTTAGACAGGGTGGTGGCTGTCATGTAGTGGTGGGGGCATTAAGAGTGTTAGACGGGGCGGTGGCTGTCATGTAGTGGAGAGGGCATTAAGAGTGCTAGACGGGGCGGTGGCTCTCGTGTAGTGGTGGGGGCATTAAGAGTGCTAGACGGGGAGGTGGCTGTCATGTAGTGGTGGGGGCATTAAGAGTGCTAGACGGGGAGGTGGCTGTCATGTAGTGGTGGGGGCATTAAGAGTGCCAGACGGGGTGGTGGCTGTCATGTAGTGGAGGGAGCATTAAGAGTGCTAGACGGGGCGGTGGCTGTCATGTAGTGGTGGGGGCATTAAGAGTGTTAGACGGGCGGTGGCTGTCATGTAGTGGAGAGGGCATTAAGAGTGCTAGACGGGGAGGTGGCTGTCATGTAGTGGTGGGGGCATTAAGAGTGCTAGACAGGGAGGTGGCTGTCATGTAGTGGTGGGGGCATTTAGAGTGTTAGACGGGGCGGTGGCTGTCATGTAGTGGTGGGGGCATTAAGAGTGCTAGACGGGGCGGTGGCTGTCATGTAGTGGGGGGGCATTAAGAGTGCTAGACGGGGTGGTGGCTGTCATGTAGTGGAGGGGGCATTAAGAGTGCTAGACGGGGAGGTGGCTGTCATGTAGTGGAGGGGGCATTAAGAGTGCTAGACGGGGTGGTGGCTGTCATGTAGTGGAGGGAGCATTAAGAGTGTTAGACGGGGTGGTGGCTGTCATGTAGTGGAGAGGGCATTAAGAGTGCTAGACGGGGTGGTGGCTGTCATGTAGTGGAGGGAGCATTAAGAGTGTTAGACGGGGTGGTGGCTGTCATGTAGTGGAGGGGGCATTAAGAGTGCTAGACGGGGAGGTGGCTGTCATGTAGTGGTGGGGGCATTAAGAGTGCTAGACGGGGAGGTGGCTGTCATGTAGTGGTGGGGGCATTAAGAGTGCTAGACAGGGAGGTGGCTGTCATGTAATGGTGGGGGCATTTAGAGTGTTAGACAGGGCGGCGGCTGTCATGTAGTGGAGGGAGCATTAAGAGTGCTAGACGGGGTGGTGGCTGTCATGTATTGGTGGGGGCATTAAGAGTGCTAGACGGGGAGGTGGCTGTCATGTAGTGGTGGGGGCATTAAGAGTGCTAGACGGGGAGGTGGCTGTCATGTATTGGTGGGGGCATTTAGAATGTTAGACAGGGCGGTGGCTGTCATGTAGTGGTGGGGGCATTAAGAGTGCTAGACGGGGTGGTGGCTGTCATGTAGTGGAGGGAGCATTAAGAGTGCTAGACGGGGTGGTGGCTGTCATGTAGTGGTGGAGCACTTAGAGTGCTAGATGGGGTGGTGGCTGTCATGTAGTGGTGGAGCACTTAGAGTGCTAGACGGGGTGGTGGCTGTCATGTAGTGGTGGAGCATTTAGAGTGCTAGACGGGGAGGTGGCTGTCATGTAGTGGTGGGGGCATTAAGAGTGCTAGACGGGGAGGTGGCTGTCATGTATTGGTGGGGGCATTTAGAATGTTAGACAGGGTGGTGGCTGTCATGTAGTGGTGGGGGCATTAAGAGTGCTAGACGGGGTGGTGGCTGTCATGTAGTGGTGGAGCATTTAGAGTGCTAGACGGGGCGGTGGCTGTCATGCAGTGGAGGGATCTTTTTTAGGGGTGTTTTCTTTTCCCAGTTTAGGATAGGCATCACAGATAAGAGTATTCTAGCATGGTTCTAAAGTTCCTTGTTTATCTGCATCAATATTGCTCTGTTTAATAAGATTTCACAAATAGTGGGCATCCTCATTTTATTTCCAGTTGAACTAAAATTGACATTATTTGCAATTTATTGTGCCCTACAACAAGGTATATGACAGATTTATAGGTAAAAAGTATAGGCAGTTGGTGCAATAACAATAAAATGGCCACAAATTGTGATAAAACAAATTTGATTTGTTATAATGTCATACTAACTGATAAGGACCTACATATCACAGTGGTGACAGGACGTTACATTAAGAAATAGCTAGGAGTTGTAGTTGACCAGCACCAAACATGAAGAGAACACATAAATAAAACACATAGAACAGCCCATTTGCTGCTTGCAAAGTTATGACTCCATCTTGCCAACACAGGCAAAAAGGAGACCTCTACAGTTTTTTTTCTGGCATAGCAGCCAGGTAAAGAAATTATTCAAACTGTAAAAGATGGCTGCACGCTTAATATGTGACCTACCCACATGCACATTAATGAAACTTCTATTTGAAAGACCAAAGTGGAGGACAGTCATGGACTGCATTCAGTACTGCAAGGCCGAGCTGGTATATAAAACAAACAAGAGGCATTGCATCATTTGTGTATGAGATAATATTTTGTGATCTAGTTTAATTGTTTACAAAATCCTCAAATCCTTTTATTCTGCATACAACAGTTTAAGAAATATATCACTATTGTTGTGTATTTAAAATGGAAATGACGCTGGAACAAAGCTATTTTGAATAAATTGCATGAAATTAAGCCTGCTCTGGGTAAGACTAAAAAACGTGAAAAAAGAAGTGGATATTATAGTCAGTTTTAATTCTTATTAGAATATGACATAGTTCGTTTACACACTGCTACCTTCTCAAAGGCCAAGATCAACCTGAGTGTATTGATTTTCAAACAGCGTTGAATATAAAGTATCTTAATTGGATGTGTTGATTTTCATCACATGAAGATGCAATATTTTTATATATCAGATTTATTAACATTATTTGACACCATAGATACTAATTCTTTGAAAGTATCATTTTATAACCATATAAAACTTTATAACCAATTGTAGGAGTGAAGCTCTTGTTTCCTTTTGTCATTGACCTGTTTATCAAGAACCGCAAAACATCAAACAGTAATTTAAATCCTTAAATATTTTATATTTTATCACATCTGTGACTGATACATTGAATATAATTGCGTAAAAATTATATGTTGTTAAGATTGGTTACATATTGTATTGATTTGATATATCATGTATCTAGTCAAATCTAAAGTTGTTTTTACTATTTCAGGCATTGAAGATGCTGTAAAGCCATCATTCATTTTTATTGTTAAAACAATTACAAAGTCAATGAGTACATTGTTTCTGGTATGCATACAAACTCCACCAGAGGGCGACCTGGTGAACCTATCACCTCTGTACAAGGTGCCTTTTGGTGCTGGCTCAGCACATCCACCAATTTTAGTGCAACTGTCTTTCTAACTTATATTTTTGCTTAAGTTGTACTCAGATTGGCAAAATGTGATATATTTCACCCTTAATACAAAAGTTTGTGCATACATAAACAACTATTTAGAGAAATAAAACATGGAACTACTTTCTCAAATGGAGGAGCCATTTCCTGGGGTAGTAATGTGGCGCATACACAACAAAGATGGCCGCTTTGTTTATAATTTGAATTCTATTTTTCTTTATTCTTTTGGTTAAAACAAACCAACGGAAAATGTTCAAATGTTAACAAATGAACTCTAATACAACTCGGGGCAACTTTATATTTGATATTAAAAGATGTTAGCATGTTAATCATATTTATTTAAGTTTGACAGTTCATAAGCACATGGCCAGTAAAAGTTGGACCGGATGAATACTAATCTGGGTTGGCCAGAGGTAATAGTGAATCTATGTAATAGTTTGCGTGTGCCTCTGGTGGACAGTGTGGTATGCATAAAGACCTGGAACATCCAGTGCCTCATTCTGCTAATCTAAATATAGCCTGAGACTACTGAAGTAAAGCAGTGTGGGTTTGATGGAGTTATTATGTACAGTACAAACCATTTTTTCGCTCGCGTTTGTTTTGCCTTTAGGGCTAGATGTTCGAGGTTTTGACTGATTAAGCTGTAAGTCTATGGAGCATACCCCGATTATCGGTCCATGGCAGCCATGTTTTGCCTCAGTAGTTCATGTATTCACCAATAGATGGCAGTGGAGCATTGATAACATGGTCGATTGAAAAGTGATTTGGATTTGTTGGAAGAGCTGAAATCTCGTTTAACTTCGAGATTTTGCTGAGAATTATTTGTTTTCAACCGAGGAGTAATTTATGCACGAGGATTTCATTTGAAGTATGACATCATTTTCGCTCGCGTTTGTTTTGACTTTAGGTCTGAATGTTCGAGGTTTTGATATGTTTAAGCTGATTTTGCAAACTTACGCGAGCTTGATTTTTTAAAATCAACACTTGTTTGCAGTAAAAACCATTTATTTTTTGCAGCATAGACTGTTCTCAACCTCCAAATCTGATAAATACTAAAATAATCATTTATAAAACAATTTACAGGCATTTCCAGAAAATGTTCATCAACATTACAATGGTCATCACAGCTCTCAGGCCAACATTTTATACAAATAAATATATATAAATTAAGACTTACTATAAAATATTAATGCCTAAGATGTATTATTATGCTAATTATTTCAGGTGTTGAGGCCCAGACATTGACAGTTTGGAGACAAGCAGACAGGTACAGTGTGCCCCGGATAGCCTACCTAAACAAGATGGACAAATCAGGGGCAGACTTCAACATGGCCGTACAGTCCATGAGAGAAAAATTGAAAACTTTACCCCTTGTTATACAGTTACCTATTGGTGCTGAGCGAGACTTTGAGGGAGTGGTGGATCTTGTTACCATGGAGAAGTGTGTGTGGAACAAGCGAAGTCGGGACGGGGGCACATACGATAGAGAGGCTCTGAGCGAATCTCACGATGAAGTATTATGGGATGAGGCACTGGATGCCAGAACTGCACTCATAGAACAACTGGCCAATCTTGATGACGTGATAGCAGAACACTTCCTTAATGATACAGACATTTTACACATCCCTCACAATGATATCATCGCAGCTCTGCGCCGCGTCACATTAGCTCGTAGAGGCATTCCCGTCTTGTGCGGCAGTTCACATAAAAATAAAGGAGTGCAGCTGCTGCTGGACGCTGTGATAGATTATCTACCAGACCCCACCCAGATCAAACACAACTTTGTCGAGTTCTACAAAGACACTTTCTGCGCCTTGGCTTTCAAAATAATTCATGACAAACAGCGAGGGCCACTAACGTTCTTGAGACTTTACGAAGGAGAACTCAAATCTGGTGGCAGTGTATTTAATGTGAACAGAAACTGCAGTGAGAAAACAAGCCGCCTCTTGCAGGTTTTTGCAGATGAGCACAAGGATATGAGTTCTGTGAAGGCTGGAAATATTGTAGCAGTCGCTGGACTCAAAGAGGTAAGCTGTCACCCTTGATCAAAGGGAAGAAGCGATATTGTAGCTGTAGCCGGACTCAATGAGGTAGGCTGTCACCCTTGATCAAAGGGAAGAAGCAATATTGTAGCTGTAGCCGGACTCAAAGAGGTAAGCTGTCACCCTTGATCAAAGGGAAGAAGCAATATTGTAGCAGTCATGGGACTCAAAGAGGTGGTAAGCTGTCACCCAATATTGTAGCAGTCATGGGACTCAAAGAGGTAAGCTGTCACCCTTGATCAAAGGGAAGAAGCAATATTGTAGCAGTCATGGGACTCGAAGAGGTAAGCTGTCACCCTTGATCAAAGGGAAGAAGCAATATTGTAGCAGTTGCCAGATGCAAAGAGGTAAGCTGTCACCCTTTATCAAAGGGAAGAAGCAATATTGTAGCAATCGCCGGACTCAAAGAGGTAACAAATTACAGCAATTTAGAAAGTTTTGAATGAGTAAATGTTTTTTATGAGTAAATGACCCATCTAGCTTTATATGAGTAAGTAACCCATCAAGCATTATAAGAAAGTGACCACTTCAGTTTCTATGGATAAATGACCCAACAAGCATTACGAGTAAGTGACCCATCAACCTTTAAAAGCGTAAGTGACTAATCAAGTCTTGACTTTCAGGTTCAAATTTGCACATACAGTAAATATGGGGAAATTTATATGCGTCCCCCATATTCTTGAAACCTGAAAAGTGGGGGACATTAAATTGAGCTGCCTCTGTGCATCCGTGATTCCGTAGTAAGTTACTTGTGTGCATGATACAGCCACAACAGATTGACATTTACCTTAGATACTGCACACATGCACTCCTGGGGACCTTCCTCTGATCTGATTGGATAATGGCTGTGATTGGTCAATTTCTGTTGCCATAACAACCATGTCGCTAACTTGGCTTTTGTGCATGATACAGCCAGAAAGGTATGACGTTTAGATTAGATATTGCACACATCCACTCCTGGGGACCTTTTTTCCAGATCTGATTAGGTTATGGCAGTGATTGGTTGATTTTTGTTGCCATGGCGACCGTCTGTCCATAAACATCTATTATTTTGTGCCCAAAGTGGGGGGACTTGGAGTCAATGCTCCTGTTTCTTTTGATCCAAAGTTTTATTTCACTATGAAAGAAACTAAAATTGCTTGCCAAAGTGATAAGTGGGAATATGTATTGTTAGACTTTATTATGTTTATGTTTTCAGACCATCACGGGGGACACACTAGTCAGCAGTCATACTGCCGCCAATGCTGCCAAAAATGCTGCCAAAAAACACAACAATTTGGAGGAAGACTCTCCCCCAGTTCTGGCAGCCCTCACCGTGCCAGACCCTGTATTCTTCTGCTCCATAGAGCCTCCATCATTGAGTCAACAAAAACAGTTTGACCATGCTTTAGCGTGTCTGACCAGAGAAGATCCCTCGCTACGAATCAGATACGATGAAGAGACAGCGCAGACTATTCTATCTGGCATGGGAGAGCTTCACCTGGAGATCATCAAGGACCGCATGTGGAAAGAGTACAAGGTGGAGGCTTACATGGGCCCGCTGCAGATAGCATATAGGGAAATGATAACATCCTCCTCCAGAGAGTCTCATGTCATGGACACCAAGATCGGAGAAAACAGACACGTTGTTAATGTCACTGTGTCAGTTCATCCTGCTCAAGGGAAACCTACGCAGAAACATATCACACTGGAACCGGACAGTCAAAGTGTGCTGATGACTCGACCAATCAGACGCCACCACCTCAGTGCCATCAACAGAGGCATGGTCTCCGCACTGGCGAGAGGTAACGCACCTTGCCTATATCACAGATTTGGTTCATTATCTCAACTTTATTTAAAAATATTTTGTGATATGTTCCTATCTTCTATTATAGATTCAGTTAATTATTTCTACTTTAATTTTAAGATTTTGTGACATATTTCATCATTTTGACATGTTCATTTAGTTTCAAGGCTATTGCCAGATACAGATCTAGCAGGTTGTTATTGCACAGCTTCTATTTGGTCTTAATCTTTCTTGAGGTAAGGGTCCTTCACACTTAATGCATATTCTCAGTGAAGGCACATAATCTTATTTTATTCCTCCATATAAAACATCAATACATTTACTCAAAGGTACAGAGGATTTTTTTTCAAAATTTAAGGATTGACGCTTCCTTCGTTTAATACAGCAATCACAAGACAACTGGAGTAGTGCCATCTGGTGACCATTTGTTCACCTTGTATGCTTCCACAGAAGAGCTTTTACTTCAAAGTTTCTACTCAATATAATCTTTTATTTTGCAAAATATAGTGAATCATATGCCAGAAAGGAGTGTCATACAGAAATCACAGCTAAAATACATACAGGTATGCATGCCATATTAAAGTTGATAGATGTAGCCCACACAAAGGCAAACAAAAGGAAACCATAAAAAAGGATGAGACTGAAATGAGCTGTGATGATTCAGGAATCCAGTGCAAGTCAAAAGTTCCAAATGTTTTATCATGAGACTTGTGTCTCACAGGTCATATAATATGCAGATACCTTCACATGTGGCAAGATTGCTCGCTCAACATTTTGCCTCAGTCTGGGTGACTCAGGGTGACCCTCGGTCTGGGTGACCCTCGGTCTGTGTGACCCTCAGTCTGTGTGACCCTCAGTCTGTGTGACCCTCGGTCTGTGTGACCCTCAGTCTGTGTGACCCTCAGTCTGTGTGACCCTCAGTCTGTGTGACCCTCGGTCTGTGTGACCCTCAGTCTGTGTGACCCTCAGTCTGTGTGACCCTCGGTCTGTGTGACCCTCAGTCTGTGTGACCCTCAGTCTGTGTGACCCTCAGCCTGTGTGACCCTCAGTCTGGGTGACCCTCAGTCTGGGTCACCCTCGGTCTGTGTGACCCTCAGTCTGTGTGACCCTCAGTCTGTGTGACCCTCAGCCTGTGTGACCCTCAGTCTGGGTGACCCTCAGTCTGGGTCACCCTCGGTCTGTGTGACCCTCAGTCTGTGTGACCCTCAGTCTGTGTGACCCTCAGTCTGTGTGACCCTCGGTCTGTGTGACCCTCAGTCTGTGTGACCCTCGGTCTGTGTGACCCTCAGTCTGTGTGACCCTCAGTCTGTGTGACCCTCAGTCTGGGTGACCCTCAGTCTGGGTGACCCTCAGTCTGGGTCACCCTCGGTCTGGGTCACCCTCAGTCTGGGTCACCCTCAGTCTGGGTCACCCTCAGTCTGGGTGACCCAGGGTGACCCTGGAGTTTGTTCATACAAAACATCAGTGCCCAACATCTATTTCAGGATTTTGAACACTGATTTGAAACCCCAATTTGGAACCTGTTGATACAATCCAGCCCTGGGCCAAGTCGAGGTATTTGTTCCACTTGAGTCAAGCAGAGGTATTTGGTCCACTTGAGTCAAACAGAGGTATTTGGTCTACTTGAGTCAAGCAGAGGTATTTGGTCCACTTGAGTCAAGCAGAGGTATTTGGTCCACTTGAGTCAAACAGAGGTATTTGGTCTACTTGAGTCAAGCAGAGGTATTTGGTCCACTTGAGTCAAGCAGAGGTATTTGGTCCACTTGAGTCAAACAGAGGTATTTGGTCTACTTGAGTCAAGCAGAGGTATTTGGTCCACTTGAGTCAAACAGACGTATTTGGTCCACTTGAGTCAAACAGAGGTATTTGGTCCACTTGAGTCAAGCAGAGGTATTTGGTCCACTTGAGTCAAGCAGAGGTATTTGGTCCACTTGAGTCAAACAGAGGTATTTGGTCTACTTGAGTCAAGCAGAGGTATTTGGTCCACTTGAGTCAAACAGACGTATTTGGTCCACTTGAGTCAAACAGAGGTATTTGGTCCACTTGAGTCAAGCAGAGGTATTTGGTCCACTTGAGTCAAACAGACGTATTTGGTCCACTTGAGTCAAACAGAGGTATTTGGTCCACTTGAGTCAAGCAGAGGTATTTGGTCCACTTGAGTCAAACAGAGGTATTTGGTCCACTTGAGCCAAACAGAGGTATTTAATCCACTTGAGTCAAACAGAGGTATTTGGTCCACTTGAGTCAAGTTGAGATATTTGTTTTACTTGACTCAAGCTGAAACATCCTGGTTTAACCAGATGGAACAATTTCTAGCTCATTGCTGTTGAGCTGAGCTTATTATGAATTATTATGACAAACTTTACAATAAATATTTTCAGGTCCAATTCTGCGTTTGCAGATTGTAGATGTTGAAGTGAAGCTGCATGACATTGTGATAGGCTACGGGACCTCGTTGCCCATGGTAACCGCTGCCGTCGCTCAGTGCATTCACCAAGCCCTGAGACAGGCAGCTCCCAGACTACTGGAACCCATGATGGCACTCCAGGTAAGTTACCATGGTAACCATTACCAATCAGTACCTTTCATTGATGTATACTTTGGAAATAGCTATAAACTTTGAATTTTGTAATTTTTTTTCTAAATTTTCATTTCCCATAACACTTATGCCGATTGTCACAAGTCAAACATCATACTGAGAACAATATCACATGTGAAACACCAACATACAAGCAGTCAATGTGCCAAAAATGCTGGCTAGCATTTATTTTTGGCTTTAACTAGACAACAATTGAATTTTGGTAACCCCATTTTCCTACATGTTTTACATTAGAATTATTTCCAGAGAGCACTAGAGGGAGTGGTGAGGGTTTCTTGAGAAGTATCTGATCTTAACAGACAATAGGAATTCTGTGTGAAGATTTAACAAGTGTTGATTTTAAAAAATCAAGCTCGCGTAAGTTTGCAAAATCCCAATGCAAAATCCAACGATAATCTTCTTACTCTACCACGCACTCACAAATCAGTTCTCAAACAAAAGCGACATCTGACGGTGTCAGCAGAATTATTGCGCCAAAACATGGCCGCCATGGACCGATAATCGGGGTAAGCTCCATAGACTTGCAGCTTAATCAGTCAAAACCTCGAACATCTAGGCCTAAAGGCAAAACAAATGCGAGCGAAAAAAGATTCTTTGTTGATGATGCTGTGATTTGCTTAATTATGCTCCTATCCACCAGATGTCAGTAGTGTGCCAACGTTTCTGAAATGTATATGTTTTTACTGAGAGGGTTAAATATGTGGTTGTACAGTGGCGACCTCTATGTGCAGACAACTGGTGATCTGTGCCCTGGATATTTCTCGTCATTGAGAGCCTCATTTCAACCCAAAAAAAATGTGTTCATTAAAATATCATTAATCATCGTCAAAACTGACAGATTTCTTCACCAAAGAGAAACAGGCTTAATACTTTATTGATACCACCCTTCAATCAAATTTGACAAATTAATTTTTTGTTTATATTTTTTTGAGACCACACTGCTTGATTATTTTGACACATATTTTGTCGAGTTTTGTATTGGGAAACCTGAATTCTATTGTTCCATTTACTGATAGGAGATACATATTCAGCGAGGAAGCCATTCTGATACTTCACATAAAGATTGCCTAATATATTTTTGGCCAATCAGCAACTAACCTTTTAAAAAAAATTTAATTCCCAAATTTTATAATCTTGGTTTAGATTCCTTAAACATAAGAAACATTGTCTATTTGATTCAAGTAATGAGGAATTCTGGAATATTCATCATGCATCTCCATTAAAGAAATGATCTGTCACAAAAGAACTTCTCAACTCATCATGCATCCCCATTAAAGAAATGATCCTCCACCAAAATAGTTGTTATTGCAGGAATGTCTTTGTTGGATACTGATTTCTCCTGTAGTTTTATGGCAGATTTTAGTAACTTTTACTTGGAAATACACTTTCATCCACATAGGCAGTTAGTTAACAATGCAAAAAAAAATAGATGGTTTAACAGATCCTGCTACCACATCTCAAAAATAGACGTATTACGATTCTCATTTGAAATGTTAAAGGTGCTTTAGAAATTGTTGTAGTTGTTCAATTTGTCAGGGAGTTCAACGTAAGATATAATGTCAGAGTTAGGAGGTAATTACTATAACATAAAATACCTTCAATGTCAGCCATTTACCTTTGGCCTTTAATATATCATTACAGTTTATGGAGCATGTTATTTTAAACTTGCAGATAAGATGAGCCCAATGTGGCATTTTATTTTTGGAAGATAAGATAAAATTTTGTCTGAATAAGAAAACTATCTGAATATGTGGGAGTATGGAGGATGTCGGCGGCTAGCGACCAGTGTAGGAGATAAACATGTTTATAACGCGGCCTGTTTACCTCCAGTCCACCGTCACCGAGACTAGGCGACCAACCTTGACCTCATTTATTCATTGTGCATGTGAGATATCCCATCAGTGCCTCATCAGTCATCACATTGGCAAAGCCCATCAGCAGGAACCAGGGGCTCCATGCAGGGGCTCTTATATAAGGACATTGATTTTTATTTGTCCTGTGATCACAAATCTGTGATCTAACCTAAGTTAAGATATTATTCTGGCCAGCCTTTAAAACCCATCATCAATATAATTTACATGTTGACTACACAAATAATAGGAATAAAGTATTTACAGATTTTGAAATTATGTGAAGATAGTATATTGGATTATTTATACAGATAGAATATATTTGTTGAGTACATGCATTTCACTACAATATAAACATTTATCTCCTCATTTGGGAATTGAGAGTCCAAAGAGCCTAAAATATTGTAAATATTTGCTTGATTTTGAACTATTTGTAGATTGACAGATATGTGAAAAGGCCAAGTATGGTGCAGTGTCCTTCAGGTAGCAAACACGTTAAGAGGAGGCAAATTAATTACTGCTTCATTATGAAGCTGATATGTTGCATAAGATGGCCAGCCCATCACGTGTCTGCTGCCCTGACTGGTCACACACCTGTACTGGTCACGTGTCTGCTGCCCTGACTGGTCACACACCTGTACTGGTCACGTGTCTGCTGCCATGACTGGTCACACACCTGTACTGGTCACGTGTTTGCTGCCATGACTGGTCACACCTGTACTGGTCATGTGTCTGCGGCACTGACTGGTCACACACCTGTACTGGTCACACGTCTGTACTGGTCATGTGTCTGCTGCCCTGACTGGTCACACACCTGTACTGGTCACACCTGTACTGGTCACACCTGTACTGGTCACACCTGTACTGGTCACACACCTGTACTGGTCACATGTCTGCGGCACTGACTGGTCACACACCTGTACTGGTCACACACCTGTACTGGTCACACACCTGTACTGGTCACACACCTGTACTGGTCACACACCTGTACTGGTCACACACCTGTACTGGTCACACACCTGTACTGGTCACACACCTGTACTGGTCACACCTGTACTGGTCACACCTGTACTGGTCACACACCTGTACTGGTCACGTGTCTTCTGCATTGACTGGTCACATATCTGTACTGGTCTGGATTATGCACTGACTGGTCACACACCTGTACTGGTCTGGATTATGCACATCTCATCTATGCGGCATGTACAGTGTGATGGAAATTATATAGAAAAATGTGTCAAGTAAACCAATAAAAACTCCACCTGTAAGCATCATTGGAAACAGCAGTTATTGCGTAAAGGCTACATCTAAATATATCTCTTGTGGCAAGGTTACGTCTTAGTTTTCTTGAATCAAGGCTACTTCTGAACACATCTCTCAGTGTGTCAAGGTCATCTGTAAGCATATTCTTACACTATCATAGTCACCTCTACAAATTCATCTAATGACCTTTCATATCAAGGTCACTTTTAAAAAGGTCTCTTCTTAAGATAATTTATTGTAGCAAAATTTTGTGCCACCCTTTCAGCAGCATATGCCATTACAGTCTGACTAAAAAAACCACTTTAAACCTGTTTGAAAGTAACCAGTGGCAGCTATGAGAATCAAACCCTCCCCTCCTCTCAGACACAGATCAAACCCTCCCCTCCTCTCAGACACAGATCAAACCCTCCCCTCCTCTCAGACACAGATCAAGCCCTCCCCTCCTCTCAGACACAGATCAAACCCTCCCCTCCTCTTAGACACAGATCAAACCCTCCCCTCCTCTCAGACACAGATAAAACCCTCCCCTCCTCTCAGACACAGATCAAACCCTCCCCTCCTCTCAGACACAGATCAAACCCTCCCCTCCTCTTAGACACAGATCAAACCCTCCCCTCCTCTCAGACACAGATCAAACCCTCCCCTCCTCTCAGACACAGATCAAGCCCTCCCCTCCTCTCAGACACAGATTAAATCCTCCCCTCCTCTTAGACACAGTGGCAGCTATGAGAATCAAACCCTCCCCTCCTCTCAGACATAGATCAAACCCTCCCCTCCTCTCAGACACAGATTAAACCCTCCCCTCCTCTTAGACACAGATCAAACCCTCCCCTCCTCTCAGACACAGATCAAACCCTCCCCTCCTCTTAGACACAGATCAAACCCTCCCCTCCTCTCAGACACAGATAAAACCCTCCCCTCCTCTCAGACACAGATCAAACCCTCCCCTCCTCTCAGACACAGATCAAACCCTCCCCTCCTCTCAGACACAGATCAAACCCTCCCCTCCTCTCAGACACAGATCAAGCCCTCCCCTCCTCTCAGACACAGATCAAGCCCTCCCCTCCTCTCAGACACAGGTCCATTGCCCTCCCCTCCTCTCAGACACAGATCAAACCCTCCCCTCCTCTTAGACACAGATCAAACCCTCCCCTCCTCTTAGACACAGATCAAACCCTCCCCTCCCCTTAGACACAGATCAAACCCTCCCCTCCTCTCAGACACAGATCAAGCCCTCCCCTCCTCTCAGACACAGGTCCATTGCCCTCCCCTCCTCCTAGACACAGATCAAACCCTCCCCTCCTATTAGACACAGATCAAACCCTCCCCTTCTCTTAGACACAGATCAAACCCTCCCCTCCTCTTAGACACAGGTCCATTGCCCTCCCCTCCTCTCAGACACAGATCAAACCCTCCCCTCCTCTTAGACACAGATCAAACCCTCCCCTCCTCTTAGACACAGATCCATTGCCCTTCCATCTACGCTAGTGGGGCAGGTTCTTATTGTATCAAGATCACGTTTAAACATATACAATGGTAACAAGGTCACATCTCACTTTTGATTTTGTCCCTCCCTATACTAAGGTCATAATTAATTTTGCCTTGGCTATTTCATACGAGTTATTGTACCAGATTCTCTTACCATCTTCCCAGCTTATTGTAGCAGTATCTACCCTATTCCCAGCTTACTATAGCAGTGTCTACCCTATTCCCAGCTTATTGTATCAGTGTCTACCCTATTCCTGGCTTATTGTTGCAGTGTCTGCCTTATTCCCAGCTTATTGTAGCAGTGTCTACCCTATTCCCAGCTTATTGTAGCAGTGTCTACCCTATTCCCAGCTTATTGTAGCAGTGTCTACCCTATTCCCAGCTTATTGTAGCAGTGTCTACCCTATTCCCAGCTTATTGTAGCAGTGTCTACCCTATTCCCAGCTTATTGTAGCAGTGTCTACCCTGTTTCCAGCTTATTGTAGCAGTGTCTACCCTGTTTCCAGCTTATTGTAGCAGTGTCTACCCTGTTCCCAGCTTATTGTAGCAGTGTCTACCCTGTTGCCAGCTTATTGTAGCAGTGTCTACCCTGTTGCCAGCTTATTGTAGCAGTGTCTACCCTGTTCCCAGCTTATTGTAGCAGTGTTTACCCTATTCCCAGCTTATTGTAGCAGTGTTTACCCTATTCCCAGCTTATTGTATCCGTGTGTACCATATTTCCAGCTCATTGTAGCAGTATCTACCCTATTCCCAGCTTATTGTACCAGTGTGTACCATATTTCCAGCTTATTGTAGCAGTGTCTACCCTATTTCCAGCTTATTGTTGCAGTGTCTACCCTGTTCCCAGCTTATTGTGTCAGTGTTTACCCTATTCCCAGCTTATTGTATCAGTGTCTACCCTGTTCCCAGCTTATTGTAGCAGTATCTACCCTGTTCCAAGCTTATTGTATCAGTGTCTACCCTATTCCCAGCTTATTGTAGCAGTGTCTAACATGTTCCCAGCTTATTGTAGCAGTGTCTACCCTGTTCCCAGCTTATTGTAGCAGTGTCTACCCTGTTCCCAGCTTATTGTAGCAGTGTCTACCCTGTTCCCAGCTTATTGTAGCAGTGTCTACCCTGTTCCCAGCTTATTGTATCAGTGTCTACCCTGTTCCCAGCTTATTGTAGCAGTGTCTACCCTGTTCCCAGCTTATTGTAGCAGTGTCTACCCTGTTCCCAGCTTATTGTAGCAGTGTCTACCCTATTCCCGGCTTATTGTAGCAGTGTCTACCCTGTTCCCAGCTTATTGTATCAGTGTCTACCCTGTTCCCAGCTTATTGTAGCAGTGTCTACCCTGTTCCCAGCTTATTGTATCAGTGTCTACCCTGTTCCCAGCTTATTGTAGCAGTGTCTACCCTATTCCCGGCTTATTGTAGCAGTGTCTACCCTGTTCCCAGCTTATTGTATCAGTGTCTACCCTGTTCCCAGCTTATTGTAGCAGTGTCTACCCTATTCCCGGCTTAT
The DNA here is from genome assembly GCA_949316495.1 of Amphiduros pacificus. Lineage (NCBI taxonomy): Eukaryota > Metazoa > Annelida > Polychaeta > Phyllodocida > Hesionidae > Amphiduros > Amphiduros pacificus. The sequence goes on from OX439005.1 coordinate 51,469,288, forward strand.
TGTAGCAGTGTCTACCCTGTTCCCAGCTTATTGTAGCAGTGTCTACCCTGTTCCCAGCTTATTGTAGCAGTGTCTACCCTGTTCCCAGCTTATTGTAGCAGTGTCTACCCTGTTCCCAGCTTATTGTAGCAGTGTCTACCCTGTTCCCAGCTTATTGTAGCAGTGTCTACCCTGTTGCCAGCTTATTGTAGCAGTGTCTACCCTGTTGCCAGCTTATTGTAGCAGTGTCTACCCTGTTGCCAGCTTATTGTAGCAGTGTCTACCCTATTCCCGGCTTATTGTAGCAGTGTCTACCCTGTTCCCAGCTTATTGTAGCAGTGTCTACCCTATTCCCGGCTTATTGTAGCAGTGTCTACCCTATTCCCGGCTTATTGTAGCAGTGTCTACCCTGTTCCCAGCTTATTGTAGCAGTGTCTACCTTGTTCCCAGCTTATTGTAGCAGTGTCTACCCTATTCCCGGCTTATTGTAGCAGTGTCTTCCCTGTTCCCAGCTTATTGTAGCAGTGTCTACCTTGTTCCCAGCTTATTGTAGCAGTGTCTACCCTATTCCCGGCTTATTGTAGCAGTGTCTACCCTATTCCCGGCTTATTGTAGCAGTGTCTACCCTGTTCCCAGCTTATTGTAGCAGTGTCTACCTTGTTCCCAGCTTATTGTAGCAGTGTCTACCCTATTCCCTATCAATGTCTACCCAGTTCCCAGCTTATTGTAGCAGTGTCTACCCTGTTCCCAGCTTATTGTAGCAGTGTCTACCCTGTTCCCAGCTTATTGTAGCAGTGTCTACCCTGTTCCCAGCTTATTGTAGCAGGCTCACCTCCTTCTCTATGGCTTAGTCTATCATCATGCCTATGTCACCTCATATCTATCTTATTAGCCGTCCCCTCACCATGGCCACATTATATCAACACTGTGAGTTAAGATCATATGAACACGGTTATTCATAAGCCTTTTTGTAACAAAACAGGAGAAATATTCCTTTTTTTAATTAAAAAGTTATGAAAATCTCTTAAAATATTTATTGTGTTCCTGGAACAAAACAGGCAGGAAAGGTTTGACATAGAAATTGGTTTTCACAGTCCAGCACCCACTGTGAGATCCTGTGTGAGTCAATAGTGAAAGCAAGCGAGTAGTAGCAGTGCCACAGAGTGTGCCTGTCAGCGTGGGGACAGAGTGGTGGAGGAGGGAGTGTGGGCATGATGACGAGATGTGCTCCACACACAATGACAGATCAATACATAGTGCACACTCCCGTTGTGGCTGCCATGTTTCCTCTGTTTACTGTGCTGCATCACACTCTGCTTCCAATCTTTATACACTTTCTCTTATAACATTGGTCAAGTCAAATACCTCTGTCTATAATACAGTCTCTAATGAGCCAAATACTTATAAGGTTTAAGACTTTGGTGTAAATTATATATTCTATATATATTCTCTTTGGCAGGAAATCCAATTAATAAAACTAAATATATATATAACACCTGATTATTGACATCTAAATATATATTTTGTTGATAGAGACCATCCGTTATAAATGTAAATGGTGGTATCTCTGCTTTATTAATATTCAATTTATACAAACACGTCACATTGAAAACCGGAGTGCGAAATATCTGAGAAATAATTCTGAAAAATTGTTGAATGCTGATAGGTTGTATTATAGATGTGTGGTACGTCTCTTATTGAATAGACCTAGGATATTTATGGAAACAAAAAATTATGAGAAATTTCTGGCTTGGATTATAGTATATTTCATTTTCCCTTCTCCAGAAGTAAATCTGTCAGAAATAATCACACGTCACATCTTGTTAGTCAGGAAAGACTAATCACTAGCAAACTAAATTACTAACAATCACTAACAAACTACATCACAAACAGACTACATCACTAACAAACTACATCACTAACAAACTACATCACTAACAAACCTAAATCACTAAACTCTAGTGACTTAGTTTGTTATGTAGTTTGTTTGTGATCTAGTTTGTGGATGTGATAATACCATGACCCTTTTCACAAATAATCAAGCAGAAAGCTGTGTGTGGGGAGAGGCTGTGTTTCCTTCTCACATTTCCCTTCAGTGCCCCGTCTCATGTAACACACACAGTACTTTACATCCACCCTAACTAAGCATGAGGCCCATACAGGAGTCTTACTTATGCCTAAATGTCAGTGCAGCCAATTACAGTGATACGCTTTGTACCTATCAAGACCCATTGTATGCTCTCGCAATAGCCAGGGGATCATTTTCTAAAATGCCCCACCTGAAGTGATCTGATGATAAATTCATATTTTCACATTTCTGTAAAATAAGAAGTCTACTTTTGAAATTATCAAAGAGAAAAAGCTGATATAAGATTGTCATGTGCAATTTCAGATCCATACGAATGATGACTATCAAGGGAGAGTGCTGTCCGATCTGACGCACAGGAGATCACAGATCATGGACGTGGGGATGCATGGAGATACAAGGACCCTGGTCACCCTCACCCCCCTGGCAGAAATGATGGACTACTCCACAGCACTCCGAACCATCACCTCTGGAACAGCCACCTTCTCCATGGAGCTGGCTCATTACGAGGTCATGAGCCAAATGGAACAAAGAAAAGCCATACAGCGAGTCACTGGATTTTATCCTGCCCTATAACGTAGCTCATGACGAGCATATTCCAATTTAAATGATCAAAGATTAAATTATTTATTGCTTTTATTGCATGGAGTCGCTGTACTACTGCTCTGATTATGGTATAGTTATGTGACACTGTGATAGACACATGGAATGTGCCGGAATGAAGAAGCCATAGAATTTAAGTAAGAGCTAAATGAATAAATCACTCAAACCAAAAACCTTGTGGTGATACAAATGTTATAAAAATAGGAAATATTAACTGTAAAGAAATTGGGATCAAAAGACAAATATGAGACTCAGATAGGAATCTTATTGACCTTGACCCTAAGTTTACTCTTGTTACCATGGTTATCATCATATCTTAATGTATTTCTTCACAATTGACATCCAAAAAGGTGAAATGATCACTCCATGAAATATATATCCTAATCATTTGAAAAGTACCGAGAACTATTCATCAAAGTACAGTTATACTTACAATGGTTGTATTATTATTTTCAGGAAACTTGCAAAATATGTTTTATTTCATTTTGATGGCTAAGTCTTACAAATATGATTTTTTATTGAAAAATAAAGCAAACATGCAGTTATGTTTAAATGCTGTTCTAGACAGTTTTTTTTTGTTTTTGTCTTCTTCACAGGAAATGATGGCATATCTATTACTTGGATGTAGAAAAGTTAATAATGCTCTCTAACAAAACAATTCTGGGGCCTAAATTTGTTAAAACTCTCTGAAATGTTATGTATTATTTGAGACAAAATTTAAAATTATGTTTTTTGGGCAATATTATTCCATATAAAAAAATTCTTTCAGAAATGATTTTCCCAAATTTTGCCAACTTGGCAGTGGATATCAAAATATTATCATCTGTCTTACAAAAACAATTCTTTAGTGATATTGGTTATGGAAAGTATTGCTCAAATAAGAGTTGTCATATTTTAATCTGATTTGGTTTTGTTTCGGGGAATTTTTTTTTTTCAAAAATGACATTATAAAAATAATTCATATAAATTATGTAACTTGCATGGGAAAGCGGGTAATGTTACTGTATCTGCTCCCCACAATGACATCATTCTGGGGCTGATTGCAACACATTATCATATAGAACAAATACCAATAATGATTAAATATTATTTTAGAGATGAATCCATATGTCTTTAAGAATGTGTACATGACAAAAAGGGTAACTTCTCAAAAAGTGCAAACTTATTTCATTTATTTTAAATAACTGAATATATTTGATGAGTATTTCAATAATAGAAAAAGACATTCTCAAATTCGAATATTCTTTTTCAAAAATATCTATGAAACATCCTCCTTTGTTAATGACATCAGTGAGCAAAATTATACCAAGAAAAAGAGAAAACGGTAATGCAAAAGTTACAAATTAATTGATATTACTCAAATTTTCACTCATTCCTGAACTGGCTTGTGATCTCTTTTGGTACCAAATTACAAGCAATTAATTAAACTGGGGCAGATGGTCACTGTCTGCTGACTGATGTTAAAATGTACTGAATGAATCTTCACCTCAACTCCTCCCAGGCCTACTAACAGTCAAACAACTTATGAAGTAGTGACACCGTACCCCTACCAACTGCTGAGAAGGGTCAAAATTTGGATGATAAACAGTTTCAATGTCAAAGTAAAATATATTGACTAATATGTACATGATATCAAGATCTAATTTTCTTTAATGTGTAAAGGATCAGATTCTCAATATTTTGGAAGTTGTGACCTATATTGCTTTTAAGTAGGTCACTGTGACCTAGTTACATAAATAAAGAAACATGGGGTAAGATAAATGCAGTGGAAATATATTCTATTTGTAGTGTTTTGCAAAATATCAAAATAGCCGATTTTTAAAATTGGTTCCTGTGACCTTGAAAATATCTCAAGGTCACTCAATATCAAATATGTCCAAGTCTTTGATAGGTAAATCACATCTGCCAAGTGTTATCGAAACTGTTTTAATTAACAAAGCACAAGAGAAGTTCCTCTGCTCCTTCAGTTTTGTTTTTTTTTTGCCATCAATTTCGTTTTTCCGTCGGGTACACATATCCTTATATCTTTACTTATTTAAATATTTTAGAATATATCATTTATTTGAAATGGTACAATGTATTTAAATTTACAGTTCATATAATTATTCCAAACAGTCACACTTTATAGTGGATGATATAAAAGAATGAAGATAGCAGTTTTTAACAGCAACTTCCTGAGCATATATATATATATATGTGCCATGCAATAATGCATTAGTTTATGATGATCCATTTTAGATATGAGGTACAAAAATGAATCTTTAAAATTCCATATATGGCATATTTTAAGTTGACTATGACAAAGACAATGCTTAACATAAATAGAAAATCTTAAAACGTGAAATTGTTCACAAGTTAAAATTGTTCACAAGTTAAAACCAACAAACTCCCATTTCAAGTCAACAATCATGTCATCCTTATAAGGAGGCATTTTAAGCCCTTTCAGTTGTGCACTTGAGACCCCTCTGTATCTCTTTGTGTTTTGCCCCAAAAACCTGACATTTCCCTGTTACTGTTCACTTACTCGTTCTACAATTCAGAACCAGGCTTTGTAAATTTCCCTGGCAAATTATTTGCATCATGGTTTTTTTCTTCCCTTGTGTGCACATATCCTTAAATTAGTGCACCGTGGTTGAAACAAATCTCAAAATGACTAATGAAAGCATGCTCTGCAATAATTTTTTTTAAATAAGGCACCTTTTTCATGACTTGGCCGTCTTTTGTCACAGGTGTGAAGGCATCACCAACCTTTATTTAACCAGTTTGTAATGGCTTGGTGAAAGTGGTGTGAATATGATGTTTGGATTCAAAGTCATTGCATGAATATACATGTGGTGTTCAAACTGGTTGTATTCATCATGATATGTTTCATAAAACATTTTTTTTTACATTTTTTTTTACATAAAAAAATGTTATAAGTGATAGGGAAAAGGGCTATAGCTATTTGGTAAAATGTTGCGAGTCTACCATGCCCACTCAACTTGAACTACCCAGTCCTGCTCATGGCATTCTTGAGATGTGCATGACATCAATGACATCATGCAGTGGAAAGCAAACAGTTACCTGTGATGTGTTTAAAGTCATATCTCATCAATTCAAATGGAAAGACATACAGAATTGACTAGACCTTACATCTTCGAGAGACAGATATATAAATTAGAGACAACTACAAAGGGGTATAGACATAAAGAACTGACTAAAACTTGCATGTAAGAGAGCTACATAATTCAATAATAGCTACATAAGTGACAGCTGTACAAGAGAAAGCTACACAAGTGAGAGAGAGCTGCAGAAGTCAGACAGCTGCACACGCAATATAAAGAACTTAACCAAACATATGCCAGTGTATGAGAAACAAATTAGTGAACAGTTGCCCAAGTGAGAGACAGCTGCACAAGTGAGAGATAGCTGATAGACGGGTATGCAAGTGAGACTGACATTAGAAGTAATTCAGATACAGCTGCATAAGTGACAGCTACACAGGTTAGAGACATTTACATAACCCACTACTCTGCACACAGGTAAAAAAAAACCTACACAAGCGATGGACAGTTACCAAAGCAAGAGGCAATTACTGGTGTGAAACACAGCATAAGTGAGTCAAACATATAAAACTGCTTTAACCTGACACAGGTGAGATAGTTACATTAAGGCCAGACAGCTACATAAGTCAGACTGATATATTAGTAAGAGACAGCTGCACAAGTGAAATACATCAACACAAAGTAGGAACCAGTTGCACAAATGAGACAAACATACAGAACTGACTAAAACTTACAGCGCTATGAACAGACTTGTCTGGTATCAGCGCTATACAAATTTTATTATTATTATTATTATTATTACATGGTTGACACAGCTTCAAAATCAAGAGATAGTTGCACGTGTGAGACAGACCTACACAACTGGCCAAAATTTACACAGCAGAAACAGCTATATAACTGAGACATCCAAACAAGCAAGACAATTGCAGGAATGAGACATGCATGAATAATTGACTATAAATCTTGCACATGTCAGAAGTTACATAAGGGAAAGTCAGCTGCACAATTCAGAGAGCTTGGCATGCGAGACAAATAACTACCTACACCTCACACAGGTGAGAGACAGCTACATAACTGAGAGGCAGCTGCACAAATGAGACAGATATATAGGTGACAGACAGAAATGTAACTGACACTGTCAGTGAAAAGTAGACAGGCAACATTGTAATATAGTATTTTTAAAAATAACATTTAGATGAGAGACAGACACCACATTCCAGTTGAAGGCACTTGTCTAATCATGAAATTAACCTCTTCAGGTTATTGACTGTCTTGCAACTGTGTGGCTGTCAGACCTTCCATGGAAATATACAAGCTTTCCATGAACAAGGTCAATGCAGCATGCATTGTCCAAAATTAGCTTCAAATGGGTATCCCCAAATACGTCACGCTGACGTCATCGGATATCCTACGAAAAAATTGCCATCTGGTTGGTTAAAATTACGTGACCTGGTTTCTATTTTTCTATTTAAAAAATACAAAATGTTAATTATTAGAGAGTGCATGTAAAACTATCCTGATAATGATGATATTATTTACGATAGTAAAATCATTGCTGAGAAAAGGAAGGGAAACCTTCTTGGAAGCAAGCCAGAGTTCACGAGGTCATAGTTCAAATGTGTGTGGGGCCGACAAGGCGGACGTTCACCTGTCAATCAAACCTCCAGAGTCATGTAGCGACGAAGAACGGGATAGCCTTGTGCCTTGGAAATCTTCGGTTTCTTCCTTCTTAGGGTCGAATATCGTCATGTAGTTCCATCGAAATTTAGTTGATCATCACATCTTCGATTCTACACACTTATTTAACGTTTCATCATCCCAGAAAACAACTTCAGGAGCTTGGAAACTTGACGAGTAAGTTGTGTATTTTACCATTGATTTTCATAATGGCCGCGCGTATATAGGTCAACTTCAGGTGATGTTTCGGCTCAAATAATCACCGAAACCTATGTCTGTATCGACATTTAAACCACTCTGAAGTCTAAAACTTCTATTGTTTTTGTGTTGCAACTATGTAGCTATATCAGATATTGCTTATTAGTTCTCAAACCAGTGAAAACAAGTTGGCCTTATAAATGGGTCGGTTGTGTGCGAATATGGCTTCGTTTGTTTGCCGATAGGAGTCCCATCAGTTCGTCACTATGACCCTGTGAGTCAGCTGTTCTCTGCATGAAATCTTTGCCGCAGATTTCCACATTTTGAGTAGGAGTTTCCTATGTCCGCCTATTGCAACACGACATCACATGGCAAGAATTTGTATATAGTCTAGGCTGAACAAAGCTGCAAAGTCTCATCTGGCAGTTCGTGTTGATTTAAAAATGGACAAACTTGTGTTTGGCATTTTGAAATTGTGTTGACTGTACAGGGTTTTTGGTTGAATTTCATGGATGCAGTCAAAGTCCACCGTAGATGGTGTTTTCCTAACTTGTTATGATATAACAAAAATTATTTTCTTCAATTACAGAAAATATGATATATTGTATCACATAGGCTCAGAAAAGTATATTAACTCTGCATTCAGTTAATCAGGAAAGTGTTTGATGGTTAATTTAATAATGAAATATATCAGAAGATGTGATCCAGTTCATTAAAGTAATGGATTTCATATCATATCTATGCATATATATGCTGTAGTTATTTCTCATTGACACAGTGGGTTTGAGAATGTTTAAATATAACTCATCTTTGGTTAGATATACAGTCAGCATGATAAAAGCCTAAATTAATGGGATTGGCATTAAAAGTTTTTCATGAATTTCCATAGGGGTGAAAATGTGAAGAGATCTCCAGAAATATTCATTACAGGAACATCTAGAAATACAGTTTTAAAATATCAGCTGTTCATGCATCAACGTCTGCAGTTATTTTCTCATTCAGATTCTACTCCAAGAGTACACATCACATTTAACATGCAATTTGTTTAATGAATGACATTGAATGGCAAACACAATGAAAAGAGAACTTCTTCAATATTCAATATTGCATTTAAAAAAAAATTATGGTTGCATTTTCAAAAACTATTGGTTAGAGTTATTGTTTGGATGCAGCCTAGGTGAGGGTCAGCAGGTGGTGATATGGGTCACAAGCTCCGGACCGTTTGAATATATATACAGGGGCAGGAGGCACGAGCAAGAGGTCACCACAAACTATTACAACTTGTGTAACACACACACACACTACCTTCTCATATTGAACTTCTTCACACAAAATATGGCCATTTGATTAGAAGTGAAAGTTATAGATAATTGGTAAATATGCTGTATCATTTTGAAGAATCAATTTGAGGTGCGATTCCAGTTTAATCGTATTTAGACTCGTGCTTTCTTGGTTATTTTTTGAGGGGCATTTCTTTTTGTCAAAATTGACTTTCAAAATGAGTTGTTTACGAGAAATGACTGTCTGACTTTGAGCCAGGAAGGAATCAATAGGAAAACATGGACCTTGGAACAAGTGGATAGCACTGAGCGTGGTGTGTGAGTGTGACATTGTCTCTGTATGGAGAGTGCAGGCTGTAGTGTAGGTAGGTAGGGAGCATGGCATCCTGGTCTGCCGGCTGTGCTAGTGGTGGAGGCCGCCACCGTACAAGATCAAACACGTACAGTATGGTGTATCAGTGAATCAGGATGCATACACCAAGCAGGCAAGCCAACATATATATTATGTACCCAGTGCCCTCCAAACAGCCCTGCTTGAAATACTGAAATCTTCAGCATTTTTTCTTATCTAACCACTTTTTTTTTATCCATTTCCAATATTTCCATGTACACACCAACATCTGAACCCTTTGCATAGTGAGGAAAATCACGTCGGTTTTGCTGTATTATCCTCTCTGTGATCAGGATATTTTCTGATTCTGACAAATATCTCATGTTAGAATAAAAAACATATTCTTCATTTGTCATAAATGAGTGAAACTAATGTTATGAAAGAAAAGATATGTACAGTAGACAAAGGCACATATTCTCTATAGATGTTCAAATAGGTGGTTCAGGGTTTAGGCCTGACTTGAGGGCGGTATTGTGTCAGTTATCAGTGCAGTGTGGAAGGTGCTAAGACAAACCTGATAAAACCGAGATCTATGGGTTTCTCTCAGCAGAGTGGTGGCTGGGATAAACCTACTGTACTCAGCTATATAGGATAGTCACACATTTGTAACTCTCTGTGGCCATGCATGGGTGATTTGTGAGTGTCTGGTCTCGCTAGATCATAATGACTGTGTCCCATTTTACATTTTGTATGATTATTTCTAAAATAATTTCTATACAAATATTCATAATCTATGTGAACCATCAAAGGCACTCTCATCCGAGACTAATTTTTGAAATGGTTATCAGAATATTTTACAGCTAATATATGAGAAGGAGAGAATGGTAATGGCAGGCATATCCAGATGGCAGCACCTGTATTTCCCTTTGCAGGAGATCAGGCAGTAAGGTCAGATCCTGCTCTCTGGACATCCATACTCTTGGTCAGGCTTGAGTGACCTCCCTCATTGACTTCAGGCATGTTTATTTCTAGTCCCAAACTCATGATGTTTATTGGTAAACAATATTTGTGCAAACCGCCATGGGATTGAACTTAATATATTTAATGAAGCATTTTGTTAAGAAGACTGGAAAATAGTAGGAAGGGCATGGCGATGTGATAGGACAAAGCTGATGTGGATATATATTTTAAACAGGGCACACACACACACACACACACACACACTCTCTAAGGCTCCCGTACAGATCCCCTCACTGTGGGTCTCAGTGGGGAGAGGCACTGAAAGGAGATATGGAAAGAAAGCCTGCATTTAGCATGGCGATTTGTTTGCCTCCCAAATATCATCAGGAAGTGGTGACAAGATTAATCCCAACTGTATATAATGATGCTGTAACAGTGACCATGCTGACCAGTGGTTGAGGTTCAATTAGACAGATTAATATGGTGAGAACATTAAATATCCACAAATGAGAACTCAACCTTAGCAAGAATCCATTGTATATAACATCTTTCAAAATTAAAAATCTTTCCAAAAAATATTCATAGAAGGAATTCCCACTTTTGAAATGTTGTCTATCAAAATCCTGATCATCACAAGAGCAAGTAGCAATATAATGTTATCCTGATCATCACCACCATCATTATAATGATTGTCACCTCTAGCAACCTGGGCCATCGCTCAGTGTGATTGACATCCAGAACTGGGCCAGCGTATATGGTGCTGGTAGTATGTTTGCAGTGAGAGCAAGTTGTGTTTGTGTGGGGGCCTAGATTGTGAGGGAAGCGATCCCGCCCCGATCCTGGCCCCGATCCTGGCCCCGATCCTGGCCCTCGTGAGGTACACGCTTATCATTACACACAATGCATTGCAACTAGGGGGGGAAACGGGTGTCGCTGTGTGCCGCTATGAGCCGCTGACCTCCCACACGATCCGCTGTTGTGGCCCGTCTCTCTTCTGTTCACCTGGCCAGTTTGCTTACATCGCTTTTAAAGGAGGCATGTAAACTTTTCACTTTCAGTCAGTGACTGTTATCCTTGAATGTACACCGCTGGGTGGGTTATTTAATGGTAGCTGAGGACATGTGCAGTGAAAGAATTACTCTCTATAAGTGTGGCAAGGCTGATCACTGCTATGAATGGGATATATTAAAAGTGCTGTATTTTAATGAAGAAATAAGATGTAACAATTGCAGAAATTGTTCCTCATTTCAGGGTTGGGTTTGTTCACTTTCTAACTAATGATGATCATTGCAACTGTGTTAGAAAGTGAGTGATACATTAGGTATGAACTAAAATATTGATACCAAAACAGCCACTGACTGCACGGTCTCTTATTGTTTCACCCATTACTTGCTTCACAGCCCCACTTTAATGTGACACTCCCTGTTCTTATCTATTCAGAATATATTGTGGAAGAAAATGGGAGAAAGTGGAACTGGGGTTGTACAGAGGGTGGGGTAGTGACCCGAAGACATGACAGACAGCATTAGGGGAGAGGAGTCTAGGGTTGTACAGACAGGGGGGCAGTGACTCTAGCGCATGACAGCATGACAGACAGCATGAGGGGAGTGGAGTCTAGGGTTGTACGGTAAGGGGGCAGTGACTCTAGCACATGACAGCATGACAGACAGCATGAGGGGAGTGGAGTCTAGGGTTGTACGGTGAGGGGGCAGTGACTGTAGCAAATGACAACATGACAGACAGCATGAGGGGAGTGGAGTCTAGGATTGTACAGACAGGGGGGGCAGTGACTCTAGCACATGACAGCATGACAGACAGCATGAGGGGAGTGGAGTCTAGGGTTGTACGGTGAGGGGGCAGTGACTGTAGCAAATGACAACATGACATACAGCATTAGGGGAGAGGAATCTAGGGTTGTGCAGGCAGGGGGGCAGTGACTCTAGCAAATGACAACATGACAGACAGCATTAGGGGAGAGGAATCTAGGGTTGTACAGACAGGGGGCAGTGACTCTAGCACATGACAGCATGACAGACAGCATTAGGGGAGAGGAGTCTAGGGTTGTACAGACAGGGGGGCAGTGACTCTAGCGCATGACAACATGACATACAGCATGAGGGGAGTGGAGTCTAGGGTTGTACTGTGAGGGGGGCAGTGATTCTAGCACATGACAACATGACAGACAGCATGAGGGGAGTGGAGTCTAGGGTTGTACAGACAGGGGGGCAGTGACTCTAGCGCATGACAACATGACATACAGCATGAGGGGAGTGGAGTCTAGGGTTGTACTGTGAGGGGCAGTGACTCTAGCAAATGACAACATGACAGACAGCACCAGGGGAGTGGAGTCTAGGGTTGTACAGACAGGGGGGGCAGTGACTCTAGCACATTTATTGAGTACAGGTGAGATTGGCAGATGGACTGTAGATGACAGAGCCCCTGCAAGCTTCTTGTTATGTATGTGTCTGTGACATGTAAACATCACACAAACACATCATACCTCGCTCCAAGTCTCCGGCCTCTGTGCGTCATAGCGGCAGACTCACAGACACACAGACATCAATTAATGCTCCCTTATTGATAATTCATATATAAAAACTGTTCAGTTTTATCTTTTTATCCAGAAACACCTGGTGAATTACGAGGCATTATTGAGATGGAAGGACAGGGATTTCAGATTTCTTCCCTCATGATCTTTGACAAATCATTTGCAATACAGAGACCCAAATATTTAAAAAGAGCATTTCATGAAGTTAAGTATTAGGCACTGAATTTGAAAGTAAAAAGACAATTTTTTTAATTGATATTTTTGAGCTGTTCAAACCCAGTGCTTTAATTCTTTCCCAAACTTACATGGCTGCAGTCATGTAGAACCCAACGTGTATATCATCATGCCGAATGCTGATGTCATAGCCATGAGAACCTTCGTGTCAATACACTGGAATGATAATCAAAGATTGCCTTGATGCCAATAAAACTATGAAATTGGAGAAAAAAATACCTGTCTGGCACTAACTGGTATGTATCTTGTATCATGGTTGCTACCATGTTAATTAATCATGGTTAGGAAACAAAGGTAACAAATGGTTGCTTCCATGTTAATCATGGTTAGGAAACAAAGGTAACAAAGGTAACAAATGGTTGCTTCCTACCATGTTAATTATACATGCTACGACAGCTAGGTGATGAAATCATGCCTCTATTCAGAACTCAAACTTTCAAGTCCCTGACGTGGGGCCCCAGCAGAGGCAGAAATGCGTAGGACACGCTACTATTTCATATCCATATTGCAATCAATCTACCACACTTAAAGAACACAGAAGAGAAATAAGAAGTTGTCTTGAACCAAAGTTAGGTTCAAGACAACTTGTTGTTTCTCTTCTGTGTTCTTCCAGTCTTGGATACCAATACCATGTTAATTATGTTGAGGAGACAAATGTAGCAAAATAGCTCGTGATTATCAAGTGTTTGCATGGTTCATGACAGCGTGATCTTAAATTAACTGGACAAATGATTTTAAAACTGCCTACGGGTACTTGCACTTTCTCGGATGGGTTAAAATCACATCGCGGAAGTCAGAGGTGTGGTTTGTTGTAACCCAACCTCAAACAAGAAATCAATATGGAAGGAAATAATAGAAAATGGTTTGAGGAATCATTTATTATTGATACAGCACAACTTCATTATTTCTTCTGAGAGGTAAAAATCTTCAATTATGAACACCAAATTTGGAAGCTCAGCTATGCCTTGAAAGAGGGTGGTCGCCTTCACAAGCAAACTGATATCAGTGAATTATTATGCCTTGAAAGAGGGTGGTCGCCTTCACAAGGAAACTCATATCAGTGAATTATTATGCCTTGAAAGAGGGTGGTCGCCTTCACAAGGAAACTCATATCAGGGAATTATTATGCCTTGAAAGAGGGTGGTGGCCTTCACAAGGAAACTCATATCAGTGAATTATTATGATGGTGATTTTATTGGTGCTGGTTGAGACTATATATATTGGCCTGTCAAGTTTGGCCTGTCTCCGTATTCGCAGTCCCAGAACTGTTGGACTGTATGTAGAGGGCACATCAGGCCATGACCTCAACATGACCAATGCCTCCAGTAAGCTTCTGGTCACTATCCAAGCTCAGTGACCTCATTTGCTGTCATGACCAGGTACGCTCACAGCTCCAACTGACTCGGATCACATACGCGGCACACATTCTACTTATTCTCTGGGTTCATTATTATCTTGAAGAATTTGCTTTATGTTTAAAAAAAAAAAAAAAAAACCTGATGAAGAAATTAATTGGCAAAGTGGATCATCCTGATGAAATAATTACTTCTGTTTCCCGGAACGAGGTGAGAACTAACTTACCAGGAAGTGTGGAAATTATTCTATGAACACACATCAGGTCTGCTGACCAATCAGGGGAACCAAAGCAAGGATTGCAGATCCATCTTTTTTGACTGATCAGAAATCAGGTAACAAACATTTACAAGAAGTGTCCAGGAACAATGGCGGGAGAGAGGGAACCCTTCAAGACGCAAGAAATACTTGTAATATGTTGGGATTACGATTTGATTCCTGATTTCAACACATTGAATATTGATTTTGTGATAAATATAATACTAGACCAGGTCAGGCCTTATACCTAATATCATCAGTTATTTGTGAGATACAAGATCAGACCTCAATGAGAAACATATAAAACACTCCTAAGCTACTATACATGCAGAAGTACTTTTTTACAAATTAGATTAAAGTAATTATATGATAAGAATGAAGACTTTAGAAGTGGAGTGGGTGATTGTTGATGGGTGGGTGAGAGGTGTTTATTCCGTGTCCTAGTCAGGAGATAACAACTAACTCAGTGGCTGGGTACTCAGTTGTTATATTGCAGTAGGGACATCCTGGTTGGCTCAGTACAAAGTAGGATAAAAAAAGTCAACTGAGATTCTTGCTTTAAAATGAAACCTTGGATGTTTATGCACATGATTTATATCTCGTACCAGGTGTTATTCACATACAGCTTCAACAGTTAACTATTGGGAATGCATACTGTTTTAGGAGTTACTATTATTATTGAAAGGGCGTCATTCCAAAGATTTAAATCATTGCTCTGTGGATATAACTGTTTATCGTCACTGTCATTTGATAAAAAATAGTTAAATCATCACTGATCTTGATAGAGTTAATATGGTAGATGTGCTGTTTCATAATAGCTGGTGATCTGCGGGATATCGGGACACATGCTCTGTGCGGAGGCTCAGCAAATTATATGCATGGTTTGCAAAGCACCCATGCACAGCAAATGAAATACATTTTTGCAATACATGTGTCCACATTAGGAATTTTCCCCATGATAGAAACATACGGAATATAGTATATCTATAACCTTTAGTGTGCTGTGAGGAAATAAAATCCTAATTTTAGCTTATATGATCCATGCTGTCACCACGGTTAATTGTTTGTAAGGGTTTTATGAAAATATATGTTAAATTTGCCATATGCTGTTAGATCCTAACTTCTATTGGTCATACATGACATGACAGTGGGCCTGTTGGTCCAATCTAGCCAAAGTAGGCCTGTCAGTCCAATCTAGCCAAGGTAGGCCTGTCGGTCCAGTCTAGCCAAAGTAGGCCTGTCGGTCCAATCTAGCCACAGTAGGCCTGTCGGTCCAATCTAGCCACAGTAGGCCTGTCGGTCCAGTCTAGCCACAGTAGGCCAGTATATGGATCAGTCACATGTGTGACATAAACAGAGCATTAATATGGCGCCCTCTGGTGAAGCCCTCAGTGCACTAATTGGTGAGTGGGCATTTAACATATAGCATAAATGTGACACGATATATATGTGTTTAACTTTTTTGTGATGTATTAAT
Organism: Amphiduros pacificus; assembly: GCA_949316495.1. Lineage (NCBI taxonomy): Eukaryota > Metazoa > Annelida > Polychaeta > Phyllodocida > Hesionidae > Amphiduros > Amphiduros pacificus. The sequence continues at coordinate 51,485,316 of OX439005.1, forward strand.
GACTAAAGATTCATAGTTTAAAGGGTATACAGTGTACATACTGATTTTGGTGAGAATGGTGAATATTTTTGGTTTTGCTGTGTTGTGATAGCAGTGAGGACAACCTGAAGTTTTCATGCTCAGGTCACCAATAGTTTACACACATATTTACTACTTGGTCTCTCAGAGAGTTGAGCCTGTTACTTAACATAACCCCGGCTACGGTGGTTATATTGCCATACACTATATAGAGTTCTCATATACCGTATACACCGTTAGTAGGAGGTCAGAGATTTTAGATTGGAGTGCAGTGGGACAACATGACCTGGTTGGATAGGTGCTGTGGTGAAACGGGACAGCTGCTGTGTGTGCGCGAGATTGTGTGTGTGTGTGTGTGAGATCCAGCCTCAGCTGAGAGCTGGATCCTGGCACTGTGCCAACACCACCGTGTGCTTTATAGCTGGGCATAGGAGTTAAAGCTTGCTGAAAGTAGACACAGCCAGTTTGCAATTCTCCATGGTCGCTAGAATCAGCCGTACAGTTCTCAGAGTTTATTAAAGAAATACCTCTATTAGATTATTATAAATATCTGTGACTGTCTCAGAGGTTATTGGAGTTAATGATAAACATATCTCTCAAAGGTTATGAAAAGTATCTCTGAGTTTATAAATATCTGAATTTATAAATATCTCTCCCTCCATTATTATAAAAATATCTGTATTAGATTAATCATTATCAAAATGTATCTATGGATCTCTCACTCTCTTGCTCTGCCTGTCTCTGTCTGTCTGTCTGTCTGTCTGTCTGTCTGTCTCTCTCTCTCTCTCTCTCTCTCTCTCTCTCTCTCTCTCTCTCTGAGTCTCTCTCGGATCTCTCTCTCTCGGAGATCTCTGAAGTTAATATTTATGACTCTGAGGTTAATAAATATATATGTCTCTTAGAGGTGATTATATAATTTCTCTTCAAGGGTTACCATAAGGTCATTTTTTAGAGGTAATTAATAAGATATTTTTCTTGGAGGTTAAACAATTGTGTTTGCAGGTGTTGGACCCACATTATCCCCAGAATCTCTCCACAGAAATCACTTTGCACTTTGGAGATTCTTGCTGATACCATCCCAAGCCAGCTTATATTAATATATATACATTTATATAACCTGTCAGTTCAGTAGCGTATTCTGAGAATAATGAAGGTTGTATATATTAGGAGTAGATATGATGATGATGATGATTTGAACAGAGTGATCACTGGAATGTTCACTCCAGCCATTCTCTACAATGGATGTTCACTGAAATTAGAACACGCATTATATATATATACCTGGCAGGTCTCATGTTCTATATCTTCTGACGCTGATAACTGCAGTGGTCACGATGACGATATATTCTGAACATAACACTGATGACATGTTTAGATATATAATGGTAGAATATAGTGGAGAGGTATGGCTCCATCAGAAAGAACAAAGAGATCTCGTTCTGCTTCATGTCCTTTCCTGTATTTTGCATTATAGACTTTATTTGTGGAGAATATAATTTGATCAAGGAGGTCTTTAAGATGCTGTATAATATTCTGGGGTTATGACAAGGGTAAGGGTTGATGGTGGTTGTGTGTTGCCACAAGGTGTCACTGCGATCAGAGTGAGATGTGGTGTTAAGAGTGAGTGATGTTGTAGGCAGTGTTGTCAGGCGCGTGGTGGCAGCAGCATCAGCATCATGCTCCCCTCCTCCTCCTCCTCCTCCTCCTCGTGGCCCTGACTCTCTCCCGGTGTCCAGCCACGCAGGCTGCCTACAACCACTCACTCCCGCCAGCCAGCCCGGTGTACCGTGTGAATGCACTGGTCATGATCAGCCACAGTGGCCACCCTCAGGTTGTCAAGACGCACAGCACAGACATGTCACGCTCACTGACCACGCATCTATGTCGGCCGCAGCAGTGCCGATGACGTCGTCCATCGCCTGGCTTATACCACTACAGTTGTAGCAACTGTTTATTACTATTGCTCGCTCTACTCCTCTACCGCCATGTGCTCACCACCTCAGTGCAAAAAACAGCCAGCCGACTATGGGCTAACATAGCTAACTGCTCAGCTCAAAGTAAGTACAAGTTTTATATGTCCCGAATGCACGATTATCATCTCTTACTTTCTGAGGAGTACATGGAAAATAATTGTGTAAGTTATCTATACATGCCAGGAGTGTGAATACTCTGATATTTAACATGTAATGACAGGAAGATGCATCTCAGACAGATGTTTATGATCGTAGTAGAGAATTGCAATGGGAATGGGTCACTGCAAATGGCTCCATTCATAAAGCGGGGGGAGTTAGCTTGGGGCATATAATAAACAGTCTCACCCCTGCAGCCAGCCCAGTATGATGTGAGTGAGACGGGATCGATAGTCCTGTAGTATTGATCTGTTATTATCAATCAATATGCTGTAGATCACCGTGGCAGACACAGGTAGCTTTCAGTTTCTCTCTGTCATCCTCCTCAACACTACACCACCTCCTCTCTGTCACTCTCCTCAACATTTCACCACCTCCTCTCTGTCATCCTCCTCAACACTTCACCATCTCCTCTCTGTCATCCTCCTCAACACTTCACCACCTCCTCTCTGTCATCCTCCTCAACACTTCACCACCTCCTCTCTGTCATCCTCCTCAACACTTCACCATCTCCTCTCTGTCATCCTCCTCAACACTTCACCACCTCCTCTCTGTCATCCTCCTCAACACTTCACCACCTCCTCTCTGTCACTCTCCTCAACATTTCACCACCTCCTCTCTGTCATCCTCCTCAACACTTCACCATCTCCTCTCTGTCATCCTCCTCAACACTTCACCACCTCCTCTCTGTCATCCTCCTCAACACTTCACCACCTCCTCTCTGGCATCCTCCTCAACACTTCACCACCTCCTCTCTGCCATCCTCCTCAACACTTCACCATCTCCTCTCTGCCATCCTCCTCAACACTACACCACCTCCTCTCTGGCATCCTCCTCAACACTTCACCACCTCCTCTATGCCATCCTCCTCAACACTTCACCATCTCCTCTCTGTCATCCTCCTCAACACTACACCACCTCCTCTCTGCCATCCTCCTCAACACTTCACCACCTCCTCTCTACCATCCTCCTCAACACTTCACCACCTCCTCTCTGCCATCCTCCTCAACACTACACCACCTCCTCTCTGTCATCCTCCTCAACACTTCACCACCTCCTCTCTACCATCCTCCTCAACACTACACCACCTCCTCTCTGTCATCCTCCTCAACACTTCACCACCTCCTCTCTACCATCCTCCTCAACACTTCACCACCTCCTCTCTACCATCCTCCTCAACACTACACCACCTCCTCTCTGCCATCCTCCTCAACACTTCACCACCTCCTCTCTGCCATCCTCCTCAACACTTCACCATCTCCTCTCTGCCATCCTCCTCAACACTTCACCACCTCTCTGTCATCCTCCTCAACACTACACCACCTCCTCTCTGCCATCCTCCTCAACACTTCACCACCTCCTCTCTGTCATCCTCCTCAACACTACACCACCTCCTCTCTGCCATCCTCCTCAACACTTCACCACCTCCTCTCTGCCATCCTCCTCAACACTTCACCACCTCCTCTCTGCCATCCTCCTCAACACTACACCACCTCCTCTCTGCCATCCTCCTCAACACTTCACCACCTCCTCTCTGACATCCTCCTCAATACTTCACCACCTCCTCTCTGCCATCCTCCTCAACACTTCACCACCTCCTCTCTGTCATCCTCCTCAACACTTCACCACCTCCTCTCTGCCATCCTCCTCAACACTTCACCACCTCCTCTCTGCCATCCTCCTCAACACTTCACCACCTCCTCTCTGTTTCAAGCCTACAAATTAACACATACGTTATGACCCAGTTGTCTGCCCACATCAGGATTTCGGTATTTTGAGGTTTTAAGATTATCTCAAAAGTCATGATCGTTTGTCCTGTTTTTGTCCTGTAAATTTTGATTCCATCATTCACCTTTCATTCATTCAGTGTTTGGTCTTGCCCAGCCACTGCATGGCATGGCTTCATAAGGTCAGTTTAAGATGTGTTCCAGTTTCCTGGACACCAGTAGCGTGAGTTTTACACTGCACATAATAAGCAAAAATAATAATCATAAACTTCTGAAGATTGCACCTCAAGGACTTTATATTTTGAAATCGAAGGTAACGGTAATGCAACACAAAAAATCAGCAAACCGCTGAAGTCAAATTTATCCTTGGTCAGTCATCAAAATGATCAGTCAAAGTCACATAAATCCATAGCATGAATGTATTGTGCCATACTTGTCAAGAGAACAGAGTTATACAATGTTCAGGGTGATTGGATGAAGTCATGTGCTGGCCTAACTGGGTTCCATTCACGAACTACGAGAGTAAGTCAGGCACTCTACCCAGACGCCACACAGCCCTGGACAACTGAAGCCATGGCAGTGCAGATATTATGAACAGCATCTTGCAAATATTTTATATATTTGAGTTTGAGATGTTAAGATATTTGGCCACACATAAAATAGGCAATTTTACTGAGGGCTTCAAATAGCTTCAAAAACTCGGGATGTTTTATGTGTCTGACGTATGTAAATGATGAGCTACGTCAGGTGATATTATTTTAAATGTAAGTCACTTTGCATTTGTGTCACAAGTGCTGGCAGAGTAACCTGGAAAGCAAAGTGGTTGACTGTCGCCATGGTCACGGGCTGTGCATTTTGTGTAAATGTCTTGGAGTACAGTGAACCATGAGTTGCTGATAACACACATTCTACCAGAGATGATATGTTTGAGTGTAAGTAACCGTCTGAGAGAATCTTTACCTGCCAGCCAGGAGCTCGGCTATTCTAGCAGTTAAGAACCAGTGTAAGATCTTTGCACATTTGCTTCCAGGTGTCTAGTGATTGACGGTACCATTAACTGAGAGTATAGCAGAGACGTTGCTTTCCTGACATGGAGAGTGAGGCACAGACATTAACTGAGTGTCAGGTATAGCAGAGACGTTGCTTTCCTGACATGGAGAGTGAGGCACAGACATTAACTGAGTGTCAGGTATAGCAGAGACGTTGCTTTCCTGACATGGAGAGTGAGGCACAGACAATAACTGAGAGTATAGCAGATACGTTGCTTTCCTGACATGGAGAGTGAGGCACAGACATTAACTGAGTGTCATGTATAGCAGAAACGTTGCTTTCCTGATATGGAGAGTGAAGCACACACATTAACTGAGAGTATAGCAGAGACGTAGCTTTCCTGACATGGAGAGTGCGGCACAGACATTAACCGAGTGTCAGGTATAGCAGAGACGTTGCTTTCCTGACATGGAGAGTGAGGCACAGACATTAACTGAGTGTCAGGTATAGCAGAGACGTTGCTTTCCTGACATGGAGAGTGCGGCACAGACATTAACCGAGTGTCAGGTATAGCAGAGACGTTGCTTTCCAGAGTATAAGGTATGAGTGAAGAAAACATGGATTTTTCCAATCATTAGAAGTAGATATTGTCTTGCGTCTGAACTTGTCAGTTACTGAGAAATAAGGGAAAATAATTGAAATGAATATGTTCACTAATTAGAAACTTTTCCCCTTTATGTTATTGTTGTCTTACAATTTGTTGCTTGAAATGAAATATACACACTTGGCAAGCCTTGGAAGAAGTAGTGAAATGTGCAGCGATTGTTGGTTGTGAAAATGAAATCAAAGGACGGATTGAAGTATTATATGATATTATAAGTGAGGGCTTTGCAAGATGGATACTTAATATCAGATTGGCTTTGATGAGTTAAAAATTGGTTTGTTTTAGTGTGTGACAAGTAGGTAATTATATAGCGATGTATATAGGGTGTCTAAGTACAGTGAGCTGTATGCAGAGCTGCCAGAGCAAGGCAGAGATCAAGTCAAAACCGGACACAACTCAGCTCTATAAAAGCACAAGTGGTTCATCAGTCCCCTTGTTGCATAAACATATATACTGCATATTGACTCATAGATCTATTACTCACAGATCGTGGCCCCTCAGAACTTGCCACCGAAACTTCCCGGCCAGATCATTGCCTGCGACTCGGCCAGTGTGATGCGGCCAGTGTGATGCGGGACCTCTATGTCTCCGTATCATTGTTCATCATCACCTCTTAATTAATACACCATGCTGGAGGAATGTAGCACACATTATCCTCTCTGATAACACAGTACTCTAGTGCGAGACGGGAAAGTTGTCGCTGTAATATGAGGGTTGGCCAGCAGCCAGTCAGCTTCTAGGTTCCTTCTCTCGACTCTCAGTTATACAGGTAGATGACCATTTGCTTCATCACTCTGAGAGGAACAAATGTTGGAGAGTAATTATCTATCACTATTGTCAGTTAATACAGGACAATCTATTGGGATGTCATAGTGCAGGCTTATATTCTATTAATCTCATCCAAATTTTCATGTATCATGCAAATTTGCCATATTATTATCATCTGGGTAATATGTTCGAAAAATGTTATTTTTATCAGATTGTATGAATACTAAGATTACCAGTTTGTATGGATACTAAGATTACCAGTTTGTATGGATACTAAGATTACCAGTTTGTATGGATACTAAGATTACCAGTTTGTATGAATACTAAGATTACCAGTTTGTATGGATACTAAGATTACCAGTTTGTATGGATACTAAGATTACCAGTTTGTATGGATACTAAGATTACCAGTTTGTATGGATACTAAGATTACCAGTTTGTATGAATACTAAGATTACCAGTTTGTATGGGTACTAAGATTTGCATCTTGGTGGATAAATAACTGTGCCTTGATTGAAATTATAATATGCTGTTTGATCGGGACGGGATGAGCCATTCTGGTTTGTGAAACGTGAGGCTTGTTATTGTCGTGTGACGTTAGTTACAGTGACATGAGGTTCCTGCAAGGGACGTGGCATAGAAAAGTGGGATTTTTTTACACCGATCAGGCAGCATACAATAACTGCTATGTTGCAAAGTGTGATGGGCTGAGCACAAAGTAAAAAAGGGGGGAGGAAAGTTGGCAGGTGACAGCGACAGGCTGGTGGTGAAACAGAGTTTTGATTGTGTGTAAAGTTTGTGAGTCGTCAGTCATTACTCCAGGTTCGGGATGAGTCACAATGTTAGTGGGAACTCTGACTGGACCACAGGAGGCTGACCCTCCCCCCCATTGTCAGCTGACCCCCCTTTGTCAGCTGCCCCCCATTGTCAGCTAGACCCCCTCTATCAACAGCCGGGCCCCCCTTTTGATCAGAAACCATTTTCTGTCATTCTGTGTGTCCGTCAAACTCTTCTCTGATAGTAGCGTTCATCACAGTTCTTAGGTGTTTGGCCTATGTTTTTATTGTGTTGTCTATTTGTACATAGCGCTGATGAATATGGCATTCATATTTTGGTGTTAATATTTGTGATATTTTGTATTGTGCAGATATGCGGTCATGCTGGGTCCACTGATGTGCGGGGTGAAGCGTAAGTATGAGGAGATGGAAGGGGCAGCCGGGCATCCCAGATCCTACCCGACCCCCGACGTACGCCAGAACATCCTCAACATCTCCATGTGCAAGTTACGCACATCTCCCATCAAACGTGAGCCTTCCTTGCTGCGCTCGGTGCTAATCTTCAACACACTACGACACATAGAACTTGAGTTGCGGCACGAAGGAGTTCCGCTCAATCCGGCTGCAAAGTCCAGTCTGTGGCAGCAGAGCGATGCAAGTTTAGATATGTTAGACCCGCCCCCTGGTGCCGAGTTGCCCAGCGCCAAGCCATCATATCCACCCTCGGGACCTGACAGTAACCACAGTGCCGATTTCAGCCAGTTGTACAGTAACTCTCTCAGTGGTTGCAGGGAAGCCACTCCAGACAATGGTTGTCATAGAAACGACAACCACCCCTCACAACAAACTGAAGCCATGGAAACGTCAGACGGTTGCTATAGCAACAAACTGACGTCCACGGCAACCGACCTGCTGCTCAACAGCGATAAGCTCACAATATCAAGTTTTGCTTCCTTGTTGGACTTGGACAAGAACAATGCCATTACGACGACAAGCCAATCGCCAGCGCCACCTGTTAGTGACCTCAACACACAATCCACTTCCAGTTCGAGCTGCAGTTCTGTCACACCATTGTCATCGTTTTCATCGACGTTCGCCTCCTCAGCATTGTCATCGTTGACGTCATCACTCTCGTCCGGATCAGTGACGTTTTCGTCTCTCACCCCCTCAATCTTCGCCAGCAGCACGCAGCAATCGCAGCAGGACATTTTCGGGGACATCGACCTCACTATGTACGATTTTGATCTCCTGTCATCATCGTCATTCGCACCCTCCATGAAATTGGCGCCCCTCAGTGCCGAAGAATTGATGCATTCATTTCCTGTAGAACCACTCGGGAGCATCCCGTCAGCTTCACCTTGCTACAAAAACGAGCTTCTGGGGGACGACTTTGACCATATCATGCAAGTGTTGGTAGGTATATGAAGCAGGAAAGGAAAGAGAGAGAGAGAGAGCTTCCCGTGATTGGTATTTTTATATATCATAAATGATGAGAGACAATTGTAATGTATGACAGTTTTAATATAGGAATATTTTTGGAAAAAATATTTTGACATTTTTCCACAAAGAGTGATATATATATAATGAGAGACTTTCAATGAGAAACTGAAGAGTGCATTATTATTATTATAAATATTATTATCAGATATAATATAGCAATGAGATGGCTCGATCTCAGTCACTGTCAGTAGAGGGCAGCATTAGTCCGAGGAGAATCCAACCTGCACATTGCCAAAGACTGTGCAATAAGCTATTATAATTGTATGTATGTCAAAGGTCATGGCCACGGTAATGAGGTCAAGCATTTACCCAAGTCATTATAACAGGTCACGAAACTCATTTTAAAAAGTGGGATTTTGAATGTCTGCATATTCATGAAAAATAGAGTCCCCTCAGTGCAAATTTCATTGGTTCACAGAATATTGATAATTTGCATATATTTGCATATATATATTTCCAGAAATGGACTGGTCAAATGATTTCATATGGTGCATTGTGACACTTCAATAGATAACGAGTCCCCTTTGTTAAAGGCTTTTGCTGAAAGTAATATTTCAGAATCAGCATGGATGATGAGTCCAAAAAATAAATCAAAATTGGGTATGATTACTAAGGACACCTGGCATGACATTCAAGGCATTGGATAAAGTATTCATCAAAACTGAAAAGGTCTGGGAACCAAAGAAAATGATCTGCCTGTGATATGAATTATTATACTCCAGCTTAGCACCCCTCTTTATGAACAATGAGTTGTCCACAATAGATTTTTGGAAGAGTACATTGTTAAAAAAGAGAGGTGGCAGGTTGGTGTATTTAACTAAATAGGTGGAGATAGTCCCTCGGCCCGGTACGCTATGGGAAGAGTTAACCACTTGTGCCACACATCAAAGTTTGTACTTGGTCATAATATGCCAATCACTTCCATGTAAAAATGACAAGATTATGTGTCCTATCTTTCTCACCATGACCACAAGTGCTATTTAGTCCAATCTCAAGTTAAAAATACAGCTTGACCACCAAACAGATTTATTTGAATCCAAAAAAAAGACACAGGATGACATCACAAAACAAAAATGCTCATACAAATCTGAAGACATCTAAAAAATCAAAATTGATACTCAAATATTTTGCTTGAGGCTGAGAATGCTCTGAAATTGTGTCTCCCGAGAGTATTTACCTGGCAGTCCAGTCCAGTATGCTGTATGATGCTGCATAAACATGACTATGGAAAAATGGGAAACATAGGCAAAAGTCTGAAATTATTGGTTTTTGTAGGTCATGAGTATACCTGACCTAAATTAGTCATGAATATTCATAACCGACTGAAGTCATGTATATTGAGGATCTAATGGGTGCATGCAGCATGATTGAAATCTTGAGACTGGACTGCTGAATTAGAATATAGATTGAATGGGGAGTCGAGAGAGAAGGGACACATGAAATCACTGGACTGTGTCAGGCTGGGCGTGCCAATATCATGGTATTGCACACCCTGATGCTGGCAGTGATATCATGGCACTGCACACCCTGATATTGGCAATGTGATTGACACTTTTATTCCAATATAACCTGGACACTATGAGATAAATGGGTAAACTGTGTTACATACCAGTGCCACTTCATCACATTTTTTTACAAAAATAAGTCTTTTTGACTGAAAAGCATAAAGTGTCCCACAAACTTGACCTTCAACAATATTGGACAGTTCTACTTGGATGCACTTTTTTGAGACACTTTATGTTTGTACTATTGAAACAAATGACTATTAGGACGTTAATATAATTTTTCTCTCGCCCAAGAATGGGCAGAGAAATGATGTAATTTATACTAGGCAATTGTAGGCAATTTTATTTTGACTCCCAGGATCCTCTTTGAGGGGGGGAGCAATCATTTTTAAGGGGGTCACACCCTCAAATGTTCAAAGACAGTATATTCGTGCCACACAGCCTGATGATTACCAAAAAACACAAAACATGGTTTTTATCATAAATGCATGATGCAAAAATGTCAGATTGTATATTTTGCAAATGTTTTTAAATGAAGCATGTCATTGTAAAATGTGCAGCGTATTTTAGTATGGCATTTGTAGGTGTCATACAATTATCATATATATATATATATTGTTTTGTTGACAGTGGCAAAAGCTTCCTGTTGACATTGACAACTAGGGATCATAACATAATTTATTATCGCAACTAATGAAACAAAGTAGATTTTATATCAAGTGATGAATGTTTTTGTAAAGCCTTTATTTATTTATTTTTGGAGTGAATGTAAAACAAGTATGTTTTTCCATACCCTTCGCACACTTGTGCTGCCTCACAGAAAATCTGGTTATTTTATGCAATCGCATAATTCAAAAATTTTAAACTTTTTTGTTTGACACAAGGAAATTTTAGATATCAGTCTTTTCTTAAAAACACAAAGGTCCATTGACTTTATCAGCGTGAGGAAACTCTAATATACAGATTACTGCATACTGGGTTTTTGCAGTATTTTATATATTTGCCAGATTTTCTTATTCAGGTCACAGTTGCAAGGTATATTTTTAGTTCATTTCCATGTGGCTGATTTTTAAAAAATTGTCATATATTCTTATTTTGTATTTACCAGCCTCATATTATTATTAATATTATTACTATTATTATTATTATTATCCAGGTTCAGGTTTTGATTGATTATTACAAGCTTTGACATGCTTTATATATTTATACCTATCATACACACACACAGCTATATATATATATACAGAAGCTGGTGTTTGAACGCCACCTAGTGAGTGAGTATGAAAGTTTGTTATTTGAATGGGAGGGTGACATTTCATAGAAATGGGGCAGGGAATTTACAGAGTGGGTGGGATAGCAAATATACATTGTATACTATTAAAGCAGAAAAATTATTATTCTGACCCTATTTCAGACCATTCTCTTCTGTAATTTCATTGTTTTGTAAACAGATACAATGTATGTGTGCTGAAATGAATAGACAATCTATACTAGTATTTATGAGAGGCAGACATTCCTATATGCACATCAATGTTGGTCTTATATATGTTGAGAGAATGAGAGAGAGAGGGAGTGTGTGTGTGTGTGTGTGTGGTTTAAGCCGGCATCGTAGTCTTGCGGTGGGAGCCATGTTCTCGGGAGATATTTTCTCGTTTTATGCATATACATGTTGAGTAAGACTCGGCTGGCTGCAGCTCCGAGCATAGAAGGCCGTATTATTGCTGTTATGTTGACGGATGTCCCCAAACCTTATTCCACAACACATTAAGGTCATTTTGTGGCATGTTATACAGGCGGCTGTATTGCCTGTCATCTGATTGGAGAAGGGCCTGTGATGTTGGCTTGATTGGGAGAGCAATGCATGGCCACTTATCATGTAAGCAAGCGATTTGAGGGGGGCGGATCTCCTCTTCGACTCCTTTATACAGTATTAAAGTAAGCATGTATATTGGTGTAGCAAACACACATGCCAGTCACAAGCTGAGAAATTTTCAAGCTGAGAAATGCTTCACACTACACGCACCCCTTCTGCAGTCAGCAGTCTGGGGTGGTCTCACGCCGTAGCAACGCACCCCTTCTGCAGTCAGCAGTCTGGGGTGGTCTCACACCGTAGCAATTCTCACCTGAATCCTGTTAATTTATACATTACGTACAGGACATTCTCTCCTGCTGGGTACTTAGACTAAAATCTCAGAAAGATATTAGAGGGCTAGCTATTCCAAATAGACGGAGAGAATGGGTTGATGTGATGGGGAGTCACACCTGAGTATTCGTCATGCTTTTAACACAGGCAATCCAAGATTTACAGCATTTGCCCACAGTGGAAACAATATTAAAGCCATTAAAGTTTTTTAGGCCATTAAGTTAGAAGGAAGACAACCAGCAGATCTGCCTGCTACATGTAACCATAACACCTAGATGGAAAGCTCCTCAATACGTGGAAGTTTCAATGATAAGATGGGAGGATCTCATTGTTTCTATGTTGTGATCAGTAGATATGAGCAGCAATGGCTGGGTGGAGGACGAGGTGCCAGGTTCGGGTCTTTGTTTGAGGGGTGGGGCTGGATGCGAGCTGATTCACCCTCTCCCCGTTGATCTCTCTCCGTCATCGCCACGGTGCCCAGACTCGGCCTGGGTGACTCGCCAGCTCGCAGGTCCTGGCCGAGTCTTTGTTTGCTGGTTGACGGCAGGCTGCTTTCAACTTGTACTGAGTGGCCCTAGACTTGACTTGCCGACAACACGCTCCAAAGCACGCTGTGTGTGCCTGAGAGGAAGTGGCTCACGTATGCTACATGGAGCACGATGGCCAGGCTGCCGAGGCCCAGGGCTGCAAGTCCGCCACCATTTTACAGTTTTTTATGTGTTCTTCTGTGGAGCTCACTCACCGGCAGATAGCTGGAGAAGGACACATTGCAAGCACTGCCAAGCAGTCATCAAGAGTGGTCCTGCCTGCACTGCATTCAACCTCTCCCTCTCACTGAAACACACCAACCAAAAATTAACCCCACAAAGTTCTTTGCAGAAACCAATGTTAATCTAAGCAGAATTTCTCACTAAAGTATCAAACATGTTTAGAGGTTGAAAAAGATCAAGGTTGAAGTGAAGTGGTTGGAGGTGGCCACTAGGTGTCTCTGGTGGTGGTGGGTCAAACAGGGTTCATGGTGCATATCACCTACACTCTGACCTTGTAAATCTAGAGTACACAAACAAATTGCCAACGTACTTGCCGGACTTTACCACCGCCACAGTTGCTAGAATGGAGGTGATTCTCAACAGAAACATATTTCATCCAAAAAGAAAAATGATGCAAACTTGCCCTCATGAAAAACATCATGGCCTTTATTATTGGCTGGAGGGTGTATATAAAATATTTTGGTGTGTTTCATAATGCTGGTGGAGAAGTAAAACTTGTTACATATTCGGGCATATTTTCAGTTATGCTCCGACTCCAGGGCTGTATTCACTATTGCAACCAATATTCTGGTTGACAAAGTGGACTTTGATTCGTCCTTCCAGCCTCTGCTTCCTTCCCTCACTCGCACCATGCATGGTGGATGTGAGGCCCTCGTCTCTGGGGACTCTGCCTCCATATTTCACCGCTCCACTCTGTCTCGACCCACACTCGCTGGATGCCTCAGAACCCCACACAATATAAATAACACATTGCAAACTTTCAAAATTTTACTGCTAAAGCCATTAATTTAAGCATGATTTTATTTGTTAGAATAGAAGGGGGCAGGATGAGGGGTGATAGGATAGGGGGTCGTAGGATGGGGATGGGGGTGGTGGGATAGGGGTTTGGCAGGATTGGTTGGGGGGGGGGGGGTTAGATCCCTGGTCCAAACAATGAAAGCCATCATGACAAAGATCTCCTAGAAAACTTCAGCCACATTTAAACGCATGACCACCAGACATCCATGACAGAGAATTTAAATTTAACTAATTCCTTCTTCAACATTTAATGATTTGTATGACACAGATGAATGCAAACAGCTCACAGCTCATCCTCATGACGCAAACAAGCAACACCAGTAATTATGTATTTAGAGGTCATTGTAATCATGTAATTGACCAATTCTGTGAAAATGTGAAAGGACAAGAAAAATAGGAATAATGATGACATACGGGAAACAATGGCGGATCAATAACCAATCATTGACCACAGTACTTGGTGCAGACAAATATCGCCATGACAACCTCAGCAGCAGCAGTAGCACACTCATTCCAGAACAACATGTCTGTTGGACTTTGATGTCCACTTTATTGATGGTATAGTTGTCATGGTAACGGTTGCTATGGTGGGCAGCGGCAGCAGCTTGTCGGGTCTCTTTCTCTACACTCTGTGTGTGCTCTTTTCCCCCCCCAGCAGGCTCCCGTAGCAGCCTGTAGAGTGGCAGTGGAGTGTGGGTGACGGTGGTGCTGCTTGGAGCGTGTTGACGCTCCATTGCAGCACGGAGGAAGGTGGTTGTGCGGCTAGCTGGGCTGTCCGCGTGGTGTCGGCGGCGGCAGGATCCCGATCACTGCAGCGTGCTTGCCTTGTGTCGTAGACGGCCAAAACAGCCAGCCTGGAAGAATGCCAAGTGTAGGTTATCACTGAGTTTCATCGGTGCCTATGAAGTTATAGCTCTGACAAAGGCCTGCACATCTCGCTAAATATCACCCAGTAATGCAATATTACTTCCAACCCTTCCTCGTGAACATACATGTCTTTATTACATGGCTACAATATGTTGATATCTAATAGTGAATTCCTATTTCTTTCCAGAAGTAAGTCATGATAGGTTTTGCCTTTAATTGTTATCAGGAAGTGTGGGCATTGGTTTCTAATGATGTAATTAGAAGGCCAGTTTGAAATAATGCTGCTGCTCTGTCTTAGTGTCGCGATAAAGGCCTAAAGAGCGCCATTGTGGGGGCAGTGGGGAAGCAGTGGGGAGGCAGTGGGGAAGCAGTGGGGAAGCAGTGGGGAGGCAGTGGGGAGGCAGTGGGGGAAGCAGTGGGGAGGCAGTGGGGAGGCAGTGGGGGAAGCAGTGGGGAGGAGAGGTTGGCTCCTGTATAGTGCCTCATATATGTCATTATAGCCAACGCATGGCTGACTTCTACTGCCATATAGTGGAGGGTTGACACAGTGAGAGAAGGTGCACAACAAACATGTACAAGGCGGCACGCATGCTGGATAGGCGGCACGCTGGATAGGCGGCACGCTGGATAGGCAGCGTGGCTGGATAGGCGGCACGCTGGATAGGCGGCACGCTGGATAGGCAGCACGCTGGATAGGCGGCACGCTGGATAGGCGGCACGCTGGATAGGCGGCACGCTGGATAGGCGGCACGCTGGATAGGCGGCACGCTGGATAGGCGGCACGCTGGATAGGCGGCCGGCACGCTGGATAGGCGGCACGCTGGATAGGCGGCACGCTGGATAGGCGGCCGGCATGCTGGATAGGCGGCACGCTGGATAGGCGGCACGCTGGATAGGCAGCACGCTGGATAGGCGGCACGCTGGATAGGCGGCACGCTGGATAGGCAGCACGCTGGATAGGCGGCATGTGACTTAACTCTTATAAAGACCATGATAATGTTGGCAGGTTGGAAGACTGAGTTTTAAAGTGCAGAGGGTCGGTGGCCTTGTTTCTGACCTGACCCAGTTTCTTCCACATCGACCCCCTTCCAGTGCATATGCACAAGGGTCTCAGACGCAAAAGGTCAGCCTGACTGGGACTGCCCTGACCTACATTATAAGGCATGTGGTTGCCATGGTTACCAACACGTCACGCTTTGCAGGGCCGTCTGACGCCAGGCAAGTGAGGGTGATCGTGGAGTCTGTGATCCTGCCTTGTTCACAATAGGTGACAACTGGGTGACCAGCAAAACCTCGGATCCTGTGCACCCACAAAGTACACGACTCAGTCCCAAGTAGAACACAACAGACCCCCAGGCGCTTCTGAATTACACACTACCTGTCTTACTGAAACTTGTGTCGTTACCAACCTCCCAATACCAATCATGTTTACATTATTTGTTCACGTCATTATTAGTCTCCAGATCTTTGGATTCTGGGAAGTTTGTGAACTGTCTGACATGCTTTCTGAGAAGAGATAACTCCTCTCTGATATAACATGGATAGGCTGTCTCCTTGATAAGTCAAATAACTGCGCTTCAAGGGCGAAGGTACCAACAAAAAAGGGCAGTGTTTTGCATATACTGTGGTTAAAGTCTGCACTGCAATGTCACTGGGTGATAATAGAGGAAAGGTCATGAAGGTCACTTGCCAAAGAGTACGAGATATAGCTAGTTGTCTGGTGTATTGTGATTACTGTTGTTTGTGAGCATTGGTTGTACTATGTAAAGAAGAGGCAGCTGAATGGTATAGTCTTCTCACTACTTGCCAGCACAAATCAGATTGTTTGTTACTCAATTGTTACATTGTAACATTGTTGTTATGTTTGATTTTTGTTAAAGAAGACAATGATTTCAATACACATGTCAGCATTAAATTGTTGGAATAGTTTTGTCTAAAACACACACAAATTACACATTTGTGGATGCCAGAAAATATGCAATACTCTAAAAATGTTATAAGGATTGTTTATAATATTTTATGGAAGAGAGATATTTATGTGAGGGTTATATGTGCAATGGGATACTGGGCAATGTGGTATGTCAGGGGACTGATTGAGAGAATGTGTGGGTGGGTGTGTGTGGGGGGGGGGGCAATCATCACATTAGCATATTATTCATCGCATCCATTACAGATCTCTCATCAATATTCATGTTGGATATGGGCAATTTATTGTTGCCTGGAGAGCAAGACAGAGAACTGCTAGTTGAATGAATGTACAGCAACTGAGCGAGAGTGTGGCACATATAGCGAGAGTGTGGCACATATAGCGAGAGTGTGGCACATATAGCGAGAGTGTGGCACATATAGTGAGAGTGTGGCACATATAGCGAGAGTGAGGCGGTAGAATTAAGCTGCATCTCCTGCTTCGGTTTGATAATCCCAGAAGATGAAGATCACAGTGGCCGAGCCAGTAAGTCACTGACCACTCCAAATGAAGTCGCACAGTCTGCCGCGACACAAACACTCTCAAACCTTAATTGATCTGACCTCTGTTAAATCATCAACTCACACACAGCTTGATGATGACAATGTTTTTGTGTTTGAATGTGGACTTTAGGTTCAATATATAGACACTCCAGTATAATGTTTAAAAAGAACAAAACTCTTCATCTTGTTGTGATGGTGGGGCTATTTGCTTCTTTGTCCGTAGCTTTGTCTGTAATATTACTCACAGAGCAAGGATCAAGGCAGAAAGTTGACAAGCTGGCTGGCGTAATTTGATAGATGGCGCTGCATGATGGACAGAAGTAGGGCATTGTGGGTAGACTGGTCGTCTCTCCTAACCAGCGGGACTTGGCCCTTTGTGGGTTGAGCTCCCGGTTTCTGCCATTGCTGCTAGGTGGGGCTGCTAGTCAATGTTGTACTCCAGCGTCAGACTGGCCCCAAAAAGGAATGTAGGCACTAGGGAAAACTTGCACATTTGAGAGATGTTCATATTATAAATTTGATTTTTTTTCTGCTAATTAAAGTATGCAAAAGTACAGATCAGGATAACTAGATTGCCTGTATGAGATCTGCATGAGTGGTGTTTTTTTGTGAGAATTTTTAGCAGCACCAGTTGGTGCCTAGTGCTGGCAAGTGCTGCACACAAAGAGGCCTGGCTGATGTAGCATCCGGCATCTACTCACAGCCAGACCCCATCTCTCACAAACTCACACAGCTATACTGGCAATATATAGCTCTCACTCGCTCTGTTTATTCACTGAAAACTCAACACTTTGTGACATACGCTCAAATAAGATAGATTGTTTCTGCGTGGACAATTTGCACAATAATCGCACCCTGATCCCACCTTCCATTGCGACTGAATATTGAAGTTTTACCTTCCATACCTTGGAAAGATTGACACAATTTTGCAAAATGGCCTGCCAATGTGTATACACACTATGACAACAGTCTTCCATTAAAATAGCGTTATCCATCCAGGGCTGTCACAAAGCGAATCTATTCCATGAAATTTTAATTGTGTTGATTGCAATGCAATCAATTTAAAATAGTGAACATATAGTCATATATATGTATATTATATATTCATCATTGGATTTGAAATAGGAGCAAAGTGCAATAAATAAAAGTCTATAGATGCTCCATGATGAAAAATGCGGTTATAAGTGTCTGTGGGTATGTTGGTGTGCATAAAGGAATGTCTCTGTCTGCAAGATTTGTCCACACAGCTTCTTGGAACATTGTTCTGGGCAATTGATTTGTGCGATATGTTGAGGTTTGATATGTTGAGGTTTGAGCCGGGAAATGGTTATGCAAGCCTGCCATCTGGTGGAGAATGCTGGCATGGGAAACCCCAGATTTCAGGGTAACTCAGCGTGTGATATTTAGAGAGCAAGCTAATTTATTGTTAATGTACATAGTCTACAATAAGAAATTTTACCCCCCCCCAAAAAAAAATAATTTTGATGGAAAAAGAAAAAGAATTGTAAACTGTTTTTATTGTCATTGACATGTTATTGAATATTTAGATGTTAAAAAAATATACACAAGAAGAGTTGCAAAAAAAGATATTGAATTGTTTTAAGCAGAAATATGAGGCAGTTTGCCTCTTTTTATGTGACAAAATTCGATTTGAAGAAAAAAAAGATTGAATGAAATGGATTGCAAGATAAATTGTTGTGTTATGTACAGTAGAGTTGATGGTCACCAGGCGTCGTCCTCCTTGCCACAGATACAGTAGCATGCCAATCATAGAATCAATCATGTAATAAATCACATCAGATTTGGGATGAAATGTAGTATGCATATTCATCTAACATATGACCAAAAGAAATGGTGAGTCCAAAAGACAGGTTGTCACCAGTGAGTTATGAAGCATATGAGTTTGTTTAAAATGTCAAATTTATGTAATTGTATCAAAAGACAAAATGTTGAGATGTTGGTGAGGTGACTATGTGATATTGGTGTCACTGTATGAGTGGGGGGGCAGGCCTGATTGTGCCCGTAGTTCTGGACCTCTCCTCACAGAGACTGCTTGACATAACATAAGGCAGTCAGTGATATTAAACCAAGTCTCTTTTTAAAATGTTGTTCATTATGGGAACAAAGATATTGCAAAAAATAAAATGATTGATAATTTTTATAATAAAATGAGGATGCTTAAAAGTGGAATTGCGAAGATGAGTGGGAGTATCCCCATTCCCCATTCCCCATTCCCCATTCCCCACTCCCCACTCCCCATTCCCCACCCATTACGCAACATTGGCTCATATCTCACACTCAAAATCACCACATATTTCTGCCGGCAGTGCCCCCTTTTGGTCATTTATGATTTTTTATTTCCCAGAAAGAATCACAATATCATTGGATTACTTAGAGTGTCATTGTGAAAATTAATTCAGAAGAGAAAAAATACGAGTCGCGGCATGTTCACAGCCTTTCATCCAGGGTGTTATCAGGAACTTATACAATGGAGAGCATCGTGAACAAAGGGGGGTCTGCTTTATTAAATAAATATACGCAAGGTGGTGACTGTCTGCAAGAATATGTGTGGTACAGTCTGTGAGCAACTCTGATGCAATTTTATAATAACGATCAATATGGCATTCACGACCCCCATCTTGTTGCACTTTGCAAGCAACTGATGGGATATGCTGAATTCTGGGTCTATCTTGTCCCCCCTGACCATTGTTAATGTCGCAGGTACAAGACGTTCCAATAAGTCATGCTGACACATGCCTAGCACTGACTGGAGAATGAATAAGTAAATGCAATAATTGATTTGTGAATGTTTTGGAGTGCGGCATGATGCCAGTTATGCTGATGATAATGCACTGTATCCATGGAAACGGTCACGTTTCAGACCTGTACGTTGTATCCATGGAAACAGTCATGTTTCAGACCTGTACATGGAGGGTGTGAATGCATTGCTTCACACCTGGAATCCTTGTGTCTGTGACAAGGTCAGCAACTAGAAAAACAAGTGCCAGGAATTTGCAAAAAGGTCTAATCGTTAAAATGAGACGTGACATTTTGTAATCAGCTTTGATGCAACCACACTATGGCATGACAGGTAGGGAGTTTACACAGCAAAAAATGTCACATGTATTTTTCATTATGACAGATTTTGAACAATCCAATTTGTATCCATTTTGTTGAGAAATTAATGTATTTTTACACTTTTGTACAGACCTCGCTTTCTATTCTTTAATATAAAACAGGGGAAAAAAGCAATATAAATGACAATAAAATCAAATGGTTTCCCCAAATCAACAAAGTTGTGAGCATGATTGGTATGGCCTGCATGGTAACAAGGAATCCTTCACGGATATCAGTACATATTTATTGAATACCTGGCCACAGTTAAATGAATTTTGCTACTCAAGAAAAAATGTAAATTATAGCTATTATATATATATTTGGCTATATATATATATATAGCCAAATATGGTATGTATATGATTTGAATGATTGCCTGTATAGACAATGTAGCAAAATGTAGATACAATATAGTTACTTTACAGCTTCAAAGAGATGAATATATCGTATTATTATTATGTAAAAATATAATTTCATTTGTGAATAAAATATCAAAAATAAAATATGTTGTCCGTGTTGTGTTTGAGAAATCTAATTTTCTAATAGCTCTTTAACTTTTTTCTTAAAGCTTGCCCTGCTTAAAGTTTGATTTTAGATATGGCAAACAAGCTTAAATATTAAAATAAAATAAAAACATTTATTCAAATTTATTGAATAGTTTTAACATAAAGGCCTGAAAAAATGCCTTTAGAAATAAAGAGCTCTGAGAGGATCAGAAAAATATATGCCAACAATCTCCGAATAGATATTTGTATTATCTGCTGGAACCATTTTGTTAGGGATGTCGTCCACCTCTGGAAGCCCAGTAATTGAGGGTTCGTTCTTTCTGTTAGCCACTATGGGATTTTGGGAACCATTTTGAGGTCTGCTGACTGCTGGCAAGTTCAATGGATTTGAACAACTTTATTTATGATTTTACAAATACAAATGTGCATAACATACTGAAATGTGAAAACTGAATAAGCATAATTTATAGAATAAAATGACCAAAAATGTTAGCACTTTTTCTTCCCAATGACAGGGTTTTGACAATTATATTTCAACACATTCTTCCCCATTCCATTATCTCAACACACTCCAATGCCTGAATATATATATATATATATATATATATATATATATATATATATATATATATATATATATATATATATACCATAAATGTTGAGAATGGCATGAGTTCCCTATTCTCAAGATGTGTATATATTTATATCCCCCCTGTGAGGATCAAACATAGTATACATACATGTCTTAAAATCTAGAACTCTGCCATTCTGAACATTTTGATATCTTGTGTTTCCCAAAATGTTTGGCAATGATATAGAACAATAATGGGGTCACTATGCTTATTTGTGAGTTATTAGGCCTTTCATGGTCATCTGTGGAATACAATGACAAGGCAGTTCACCGTGACAAATGTGAGTGAAGAATAAGCAGGGTGAACCCAGATATACTATCTGCTACACCATTACCACAGATGGTGGCAAACACAATATCAAATTATTCTTAAAGGCGAGGGAATTTTAAAGGCAAGGTAATTTTTTAAGTGAGGATTTTTTTTAAAGATTACAAGATTCAGGCGCATCTGATTGTTTCTTTGTTTGGTGTACGCCATTTTCAGTACACATGTACTATTTAAGCTGTATCAGATCAGATAGATGCCTGCCACTGGAACTCAATTCTCTGCACCTTTCAGTACTATTTAGTCTTCATGTACATTGTGTATATGAGGCCAGACATGAGCCTGTCACCAGGACTCATAAATACTCACATCATGCCTAATCTGCTACCTTCAGCAGAAGCCTGGCATTATGTTAACATAAAGAATTTACTCACGTGGAAGTGTATTTATACCTATATTAAATACTCAAATACAAATTTGGTGACAAATTATGAAGAAATGTGAGGGTTATAAATGATGCAAAGAGTCAGCAAAAAGATGTAGGGGAATTCCTAACTTGAATGCTTTCACACTGGTCATTGTTGCTAAAAGGGTTGTAATGAAAGAATTTCACAGTTTTCATAACTTCATGTCATCTTTGAAACAGCCTAATGCACAACCTTTTGAGTTTCTGGTATTTGAAATTTTATTTTATACCAGTGAAATGCTGTAACCTGATAGTATAGAAATACTGAAACAATGTTATTTGAAAGAAATCAAATTCCAAAATCTCAAATCATTGGAAAGCTGGTATTTGATAAAACATAAACTCTGATATTTAATGTAACTATTATACTGCATTTAGCATTTAGACCAATGAAATACTGATATTTTCCATATAGGAATATGGAAAATACAGTATTTCATCATATCAAATTTCACTGGTAAAAGGTAAAATCTCAAGTAGCAGTATTTTAATCAGTTGTTCACGATAAGGTGGTTGTCTACTGTTTCGAAGACGACATGAAGTGGCATTTGAGACTATTGTAGCCATGACTGTTTGTAAAGACCACATGCATGTAGGATTTTGTATCACTGATATATTGTTCATTTTACAACAATGAAATACATGGTCTGGCATTTGAGACAAAGGAGACATTTTTATTTGGAACAACTGAATACTGATATTTAAGATAAGTAAAATTCAGAAAAATTCATTGCTGTCTCATTATCCATCACAACCGTATCGGGACATGAGGATAATGAAATGCCATCTCAGAAGTCGTATTAAGGTGGCTGTTGTAATCACCATAAACGTATTGCAGATACACATGGAATCTAGCCATTACAGTTTTACATTTATATCACGCATGATCACGATTTCATATTGCACACACAGGAAATGGAGACAGCAATTCTTAGGCACAATATTTGTGTTAAAGTGATTTTGTGCTGGTTATATGTGGAGGGGGAGAAATGGTAAATGCCAAATATCATTGAGTGAGTGGGTGTCATGTGCCAACAATGAGGTCGCCATCTGGTTGTTATGGCTGTGCTGAGGTGGATTGCTGAATATGATGTGTTGGTGGTACACTGCTGGTTCTGGTGGTACACTGCTGGTTGTGATGTGTTGGTGGCACACTGATGGTTGTGATGTGTTGGTAGTACACTGCTGGATGTGATGGCACACTGCTGGTTCTGGTGGTACACTGCTGGTTCTGGTGGCACACTGCTGGTTGTGATGTATTGGTGGTACACTGCTGGTTGTGATGTGTTGGTGGTACACTGCTGGTTCTGGTGGCACACTGCTGGTTCTTGTATGTTGGTGGCACACTGCTGGTTATGATCTGTTGGTGGCACACTGCTGGTTCTGGTGTGTTGGTGGCAAACTGCTGGTTGTGGTGTGTTGGTGGTACACTGATGGTTATGATCTGTTGGTGGTACACTGCTGGTTGTGGTGTGTTGGTGGCACACTGCTGGTTGTGGTGTGTTGGTGGCACACTGCTGGTTGTGGTGTGTTGGTGGCACACTGCTGGTTGTGGTGTGTTGGTGGCACACTGCTAGTTGTGGTGTGTTGGTGGTACACTGCTGGTTGTGGTGTGATGGTGGTACACTGCTGGTTGTGGTGTGTTGGTGGCACACTGCTGGTTCTGGTGTGTTGGTGGCAAACTGCTGGTTGTGGTGTGTTGGTGGTACACTGATGGTTATGATCTGTTGGTGGTACACTGCTGGTTGTGGTGTGTTGGTGGCACACTGCTGGTTGTGGTGTGTTGGTGGCACACTGCTGGTTGTGGTGTGTTGGTGGCACACTGCTGGTTGTGGTGTGTTGGTGGCACACTGCTAGTTGTGGTGTGTTGGTGGTACACTGCTGGTTGTGGTGTGATGGTGGTACACTGCTGGTTGTGGTGTGTTGGTGGCACACTGCTGGTTGTGGTGTGTTGGTGGCACACTGCTGGTTGTGGTGTGTTGGTGGTACACTGCTGGTTGTGGTGTGTAGGTGGTACACTACTGGTTGTGGTGTGTTGGTGGTACACTGCTGGTTGCATTCAGGACATGAAGGGTTGTATTTGCATTCAGGACATGAATGGTTGTCTTTGCATTCAGGATATGAAGGGTTGTATTTGCATTCAGGATATAAAGGGTTGTCTATGCATTTAGGATATAAAGGGTTGTATTTGCATTCAGGATATAAAGGGTTGTATTTGCATTTAGGATATAAAGGGTTGTCTTTGCATTCAGGATATAAAGGGTTGTCTTTGCATTCAGGATATAAAGGGTTGTCTATCCATTCAGGATATAAAGGGTTGTCTATGAATTCAGGATATGAAAGGTTGTATTTGCATTCAGGATATAAAGGGTTGTCTTTGCATTCAGGATATAAAGGGTTGTCTATGCATTCAGGATATAAAGGGTTATCTTTGCATTCAGGATATAAAGGGTTGTCTATGCATTCAGGATATAAAGGGTTGTCTTTGCATTCAGGATATGAAGGGTTGTATTTGCATTCAGGATATAAGGGGTTGTCTATGCATTCAGGATATAAAGGGTTGTCTATGCATTCAGGATATAAAGGGTTGTCTATGAATTCAGGATATGAAGGGTTGTATTTGCATTCAGGATATAAAGGGTTGTATTTGCATTCAGGATATAAAGGGTTGTCTATGCATTCAGGATATAAAGGGTTGTCTATGAATTCAGGATATGAAGGGTTGTATATGCATTCAGGATATAAAGGGTTGTCTTTGCATTTAGGATATAAAGGGTTGTATTTGCATTTAGGATATAAAGGGTTGTATTTGCATTTAGGATATAAAGGGTTGTCTATGAATTCAGGATATAAAGGGTTGTCTATGCATTCAGGATATAAAGGGTTGTCTATGAATTCAGGATATAAAGGGTTGTATTTGCATTCAGGATATAAAGGGTTGTCTTTGCATTCAGGATATAAAGGGTTGTCTTTGCATTCAGGATATAAAGGGTTGTATTTGCATTCAGGATATAAAGGGTTGTATTTGCATTCAGGATATAAAGGGTTGTCTTTGCATTCAGGATATAAAGGGTTGTATTTGCATTCAGGATATAAAGGGTTGTATTTGCATTTAGGATATAAAGGGTTGTCTTTGCATTCAGGATATAAAGGGTTGTCTTTGCATTCAGGATATAAAGGGTTGTCTATCCATTCAGGATATAAAGGGTTGTCTATGAATTCAGGATATGAAAGGTTGTATTTGCATTCAGGATATAAAGGGTTGTATTTGCATTTAGGATATAAAGGGTTGTCTTTGCATTCAGGATATAAAGGGTTGTCTTTGCATTCAGGATATAAACGGTTGTATTTGCATTTAGGATATAAACGGTTGTCTTTGCATTCAGGATATAAAGGGTTGTCTATGAATTCAGGATATAAAGGGTTGTATTTGCATTTAGGATATAAAGGGTTGTCTTTGCATTCAGGATATAAAGGGTTGTCTTTGCATTCAGGATATAAAGGGTTGTATTTGCATTCAGGATATAAAGGGTTGTCTATGCATTCAGGATATGAAGGGTTGTATTTGCATTTAGGATATAAAGGGTTGTCTATGAATTCAGGATATAAAGGGTTGTCTATGAATTCAGGATATGAAGGGTTGTCTATGAATTCAGGATATAAAGGGTTGTATTTGCATTTAGGATATAAAGGGTTGTCTTTGCATTCAGGATATAAAGGGTTGTCTTTGCATTCAGGATATAAAGGGTTGTATTTGCATTTAGGATATAAAGGGTTGTCTTTGCATTCAGGATATAAAGGGTTGTCTTTGCATTCAGGATATAAAGGGTTGTCTATGCATTCAGGATATAAAGGGTTGTCTATGCATTCAGGATATAAAGGGTTGTCTATGCATTCAGGATATAAAGGGTTGTCTATGAATTCAGGATATAAAGGGTTGTCTATGAATTCAGGATATGAAGGGTTGTCTATGAATTCAGGATATAAAGGGTTGTATTTGCATTTAGGATATAAAGGGTTGTCTTTGCATTCAGGATATAAAGGGTTGTATTTGCATTCAGGATATAAAGGGTTGTATTTGCATTTAGGATATAAAGGGTTGTCTTTGCATTCAGGATATAAAGGGTTGTCTTTGCATTCAGGATATAAAGGGTTGTCTATGCATTCAGGATATAAAGGGTTGTCTATGCATTCAGGATATAAAGGGTTGTCTATGCATTCAGGATATGAAGGGTTGTCTATGAATTCAGGATATAAAGGGTTGTATTTGCATTCAGGATATAAAGGGTTGTCTATGAATTCAGGATATAAAGGGTTGTCTATGCATTCAGGATATAAAGGGTTGTCTATGCATTCAGGATATAAAGGGTTGTCTATGAATTCAGGATATAAAGGGTTGTATTTGCATTTAGGATATAAAGGGTTGTCTTTGCATTCAGGATATAAAGGGTTGTCTTTGCATTCAGGATATAAAGGGTTGTCTATGAATTCAGGATATAAAGGGTTGTCTATGAATTCAGGATATAAAGGGTTGTATTTGCATTCAGGATATAAAGGGTTGTCTATGCATTCAGGATATAAAGGGTTGTCTATGAATTCAGGATATAAAGGGTTGTATTTGCATTCAGGATATAAAGGGTTGTCTATGCATTCAGGATATAAAGGGTTGTCTTTGCATTCAGGATATAAAGGGTTGTATTTGCATTTAGGATATAAAGGGTTGTCTTTGCATTCAGGATATAAAGGGTTGTCTATGAATTCAGGATATAAAGGGTTGTATTTGCATTCAGGATATAAAGGGTTGTCTATGCATTCAGGATATAAAGGGTTGTCTATGAATTCAGGATATAAAGGGTTGTATTTGCATTTAGGATATAAAGGGTTGTCTTTGCATTCAGGATATAAAGGGTTGTCTTTGCATTCAGGATATAAAGGGTTGTCTTTGCATTCAGGATATAAAGGGTTGTATTTGCATTTAGGATATAAAGGGTTGTCTTTGCATTCAGGATATAAAGGGTTGTCTTTGCATTCAGGATATAAAGGGTTGTCTATCCATTCAGGATATAAAGGGTTGTCTATGAATTCAGGATATGAAGGGTTGTATTTGCATTCAGGATATAAAGGGTTGTCTATGCATTCAGGATATAAAGGGTTGTCTTTGCATTCAGGATATAAAGGGTTGTATTTGCATTTAGGATATAAAGGGTTGTCTTTGCATTCAGGATATAAAGGGTTGTCTATGAATTCAGGATATAAAGGGTTGTATTTGCATTCAGGATATAAAGGGTTGTCTATGCATTCAGGATATAAAGGGTTGTCTATGAATTCAGGATATAAAGGGTTGTATTTGCATTCAGGATATAAAGGGTTGTCTATGCATTCAGGATATAAAGGGTTGTCTTTGCATTCAGGATATAAAGGGTTGTATTTGCATTTAGGATATAAAGGGTTGTCTTTGCATTCAGGATATAAAGGGTTGTCTATGAATTCAGGATATAAAGGGTTGTATTTGCATTTAGGATATAAAGGGTTGTCTTTGCATTCAGGATATAAAGGGTTGTCTTTGCATTCAGGATATAAAGGGTTGTCTTTGCATTCAGGATATAAAGGGTTGTATTTGCATTTAGGATATAAAGGGTTGTCTTTGCATTCAGGATATAAAGGGTTGTCTTTGCATTCAGGATATAAAGGGTTGTCTATCCATTCAGGATATAAAGGGTTGTCTATGAATTCAGGATATGAAGGGTTGTATTTGCATTCAGGATATGAAGGGTTGTATTTGCATTCAGGATATAAAGGGTTGTATTTGCATTTAGGATATAAAGGGTTGTCTATGCATTCAGGATATAAAGGGTTGTCTATGAATTCAGGATATGAAGGGTTGTATTTGCATTCAGGATATAAAGGGTTGTCTTTGCATTTAGGATATAAAGGGTTGTCTTTGCATTCAGGATATAAAGGGTTGTCTATGCATTCAGGATATAAAGGGTTGTCTATGCATTCAGGATATAAAGGGTTGTCTATGAATTCAGGATATAAAGGGTTGTATTTGCATTTAGGATATAAAGGGTTGTCTTTGCATTCAGGATATAAAGGGTTGTCTTTGCATTCAGGATATAAAGGGTTGTCTATGAATTCAGGATATAAAGGGTTGTATTTGCATTTAGGATATAAAGGGTTGTATTTGCGTTCAGGATATAAAGGGTTGTCTTTGCATTCAGGATATAAAGGGTTGTCTTTGCATTCAGGATATAAAGGGTTGTATTTGCATTCAGGATATAAAGGGTTGTCTTTGTATTCAGGATATAAAGGGTTGTCTTTGCATTCAGGATATAAAGGGTTGTCTTTGCATTCAGGATATAAAGGGTTGTCTTTGCATTCAGGATATAAAGGGTTGTCTATGCATTCAGGATATAAAGGGTTGTATTTGCATTTAGGATATAAAGGGTTGTCTTTGCATTCAGGATATAAAGGGTTGTCTTTGCATTCAGGATATAAAGGGTTGTCTATCCATTCAGGATATAAAGGGTTGTCTATGAATTCAGGATATGAAGGGTTGTATTTGCATTCAGGATATGAAGGGTTGTATTTGCATTTAGGATATAAAGGGTTGTCTTTGCATTCAGGATATAAAGGGTTGTCTTTGCATTCAGAATATAAAGGGTTGTCTTTGCATTCAGGATATAAAGGGTTGTCTTTGCATTCAGGATATAAAGGGTTATCTTTGCATTCAGGATATAAAGGGTTGTCTTTGCATTCAGGATATAAAGGGTTGTATTTGCATTTAGGATATAAAGGGTTGTCTATGCATTCAGGATATAAAGGGTTGTCTATGAATTCAGGATATAAAGGGTTGTATTTGCATTCAGGATATAAAGGGTTGTCTTTGCATTCAGGATATAAAGGGTTGTCTATGAATTCAGGATATAAAGGGTTGTATTTGCATTTAGGATATAAAGGGTTGTCTTTGCATTCAGGATATAAAGGGTTGTCTTTGCATTCAGGATATAAAGGGTTGTATTTGCATTCAGGATATAAAGGGTTGTCTATGAATTCAGGATATAAAGGGTTGTCTATGAATTCAGGATATGAAGGGTTGTATTTGCATTCAGGATATAAAGGGTTGTATTTGCATTTAGGATATAAAGGGTTGTCTTTGCATTCAGGATATAAAGGGCTGTATTTGCATTCAGGATATAAAGGGTTGTATTTGCATTTAGGATATAAAGGGTTGTCTTTGCATTCAGGATATAAAGGGTTGTCTATGAATTCAGGATATAAAGGGTTGTCTATGCATTCAGGATATAAAGGGTTGTCTATGCATTCAGGATATAAAGGGTTGTCTATGAATTCAGGATATAAAGGGTTGTATTTGCATTTAGGATATAAAGGGTTGTCTTTGCATTCAGGATATAAAGGGTTGTCTTTGCATTCAGGATATAAAGGGTTGTATTTGCATTCAGGATATAAAGGGTTGTCTATGCATTCAGGATATAAAGGGTTGTCTATGAATTCAGGATATGAAGGGTTGTATTTGCATTCAGGATATAAAGGGTTGTATTTGCATTTAGGATATAAAGGGTTGTCTTTGCATTTAGGATATAAAGGGTTGTCTTTGCATTCAGGATATAAAGGGTTGTCTTTGCATTCAGGATATAAAGGGTTGTCTATGCATTCAGGATATGAAGGGTTGTATTTGCATTCAGGATATAAAGGGTTGTATTTGCATTTAGGATATAAAGGGTTGTCTTTGCATTCAGGATATAAAGGGTTGTCTTTGCATTCAGGATATAAAGGGTTGTATTTGCATTCAGGATATAAAGGGTTGTCTATGCATTCAGGATATGAAGGGTTGTATTTGCATTCAGGATATAAAGGGTTGTCTATGAATTCAGGATATAAAGGGTTGTCTATGAATTCAGGATATAAAGGGTTGTATTTGCATTTAGAATATAAAGGGTTGTCTTTGCATTCAGGATATAAAGGGTTGTCTATGCATTCAGGATATAAAGGGTTGTATTTGCATTTAGAATATAAAGGGTTGTCTTTGCATTCAGGATATAAAGGGTTGTCTATGCATTCAGGATATAAAGGGTTGTATTTGCATTTAGAATATAAAGGGTTGTCTTTGCATTCAGGATATAAAGGGTTGTCTATGAATTCAGGATATAAAGGGTTGTATTTGCATTCAGGATATAAAGGGTTGTCTTTGCATTTAGGATATAAAGGGTTGTCTATGCATTCAGGATATAAAAGGTTGTATTTGCATTCAGGATATAAAGGGTTGTCTTTGCATTTAGGATATAAAGGGTTGTCTTTGCATTCAGGATATAAAGGGTTGTCTTTGCATTCAGGATATAAAGGGTTGTCTTTGCATTCAGGATATAAAGGGTTGTCTATGCATTCAGGATATGAAGGGTTGTATTTGCATTCAGGATATAAAGGGTTGTATTTGCATTTAGGATATAAAGGGTTGTCTATGCATTCAGGATATAAAGGGTTGTCTATGCATTCAGGATATAAAGGGTTGTATTTGCATTTAGGATATAAAGGGTTGTCTTTGCATTCAGGATATAAAGGGTTGTCTATGCATTCAGGATATAAAGGGTTGTATTTGCATTCAGGATATAAAGGGTTGTCTATCCATTCAGGATATAAAGGGTTGTCTATGAATTCAGGATATAAAGGGTTGTATTTGCATTCAGGATATGAAGGGTTGTCTTTGCATTTAGGATATAAAGGGTTGTCTATGCATTCAGGATATAAAAGGTTGTCTATGAATTCAGGATATAAAGGGTTGTATTTGCATTTAGGATATAAAGGGTTGTCTTTGCATTCAGGATATAAAGGGTTGTCTTTGCATTCAGGATATAAAGGGTTGTATTTGCATTCAGGATATAAAGGGTTGTCTATGCATTCAGGATATGAAGGGTTGTATTTGCATTCAGATATAAAGGGTTGTATTTGCATTTAGGATATAAAGGGTTGTCTATGCATTCAGGATATAAAGGGTTGTCTATGCATTCAGGATATAAAGGGTTGTATTTGCATTTAGGATATAAAGGGTTGTCTTTGCATTCAGGATATAAAGGGTTGTCTTTGCATTCAGGATATAAAGGGTTGTCTATGCATTCAGGATATAATAATGATAATTATAATATTTATATAGTTCTGAAAGATGCAGATGATTGAATATTGATATTTATAATAAAATCCACGAAAATAGGAGTTTTAATTTCAAAGTCATTGAAAGGTCACTCAAAGGTCACTTAAAGGTCACCAGCGATATTTTATGAAAATAGCCTACAAAGGTCCACATTCAGTCATGTATCATTTTTGGAAGTGTCCCTCAGAATAAAAACGTTATATGCCTATGTCTGTCATTTCTACCGATGAAAGCTTTATTCCCAATTGCTTTCATTGTAGTTCAATATAAAGGATATATCCATGCAATAATGGTTGGTGGTGTGTTACACTGGTTATGTATAAGACCTATGTTGGGGCTCAGTGAAATGATTTTATGACATGCAGAGACTGTATAAATAGGTTATTCGATATAGAGTGGTTATATGATATAATGATGGTTATGTGATATATAACGGTGGTTATATTATATATAATGGTGGTTATATGATATATAATTGTGGTGCAATATGATATATAATGGTGATTATATAATGGTGGTTATATGATATATAATGGTGGTTATATGATATATAATGGTGGTTATATGATATATAATGGTGGTTATATGATATATAATGGTGGTTATATGATATATAATGGTGGTTATATGATATATAATGGTGGTTTTCTTAATAATAATACTATGAGCGCCACACACACACACTCAGTCCACTGACCAATCATAACCGAGAGAAAAAATTCAAAGTAACATACAACTGAGAGCAATTAACAACTGAATGCAATGATAATTATAATTCTTTGATGTTAATGATAGTGGTAGAAAGCTCAAATTATATAACAACAGTGCCATTTGGGGGCAACTACGGATGATATTGTTTGATATATAATGCTGGTTTTATGGAGTTTGGTTCTGTATGGTGGGTGCGTTTGTAAGGTGAATATATTTGCTTCATATTGCATTATATTTTAGGAGTTATTAATATCATAAATATTGCCATGTAGCTGGCTGTGTGGATGGTTGCAGTTTGCT